>OY829914.1:155930458-156530458 GCA_963691935.1 Nephrotoma guestfalica
CGGATCCTACAAAAATATTTGTTACGATTCTGGGAATTTAATTTTCATTTGGTGATAAATTAATTTCTGTTGCCCTTAACCGGATTCCATGTCTTTTAAAAATAAAAGGAAGTTGATTTAAGATTGATATATTATTGATTGACAAATGATTTGTTTAGGTCGTAAGCGTCTATGGTATTATTGTACAGTGTGTGATATTACGTACATCATCTTTAGTAACATGATTTTAAATAATGTGGCAATCACGCAGCGGCCCTGGGTTTAATATTCAACGTTAATCAAAAATTAATATACATAGGAATTTATAAAAAATGTGTGAACGACAGCATAAAGATCAAGGTTACTACGCTTATAACAGATTTTACAAGAGATGTCGCAATGAATGCTATGGTTTATTGTGTCATATTACACACTGCGAAATAATAATATTGACCAACCAAGGGGAAAAACATGTATTTAAATTAAAATTAAATTAAGGATCAGCTAAAATATGAAGATTCTAATAAAAGAGAATTATTCACTAACAATATGCTACGATCAACTGCTAAAACCAAGAATCAACAGAAACCACAAGGTTCGCCCTTTTAATCAAAATATGAACATGCAACACACTAATAAATCTATTTTAGAGATATTTAAATCCTAACTTGGTCAATGGGCTTCTTACTCCAGGATTTCTCAATAATAGAAATTTACCCACTTCACTTCAGGTGCTATAACATCCGCTCACGCAAAAGTTGGTTGAGGATATGGAAAATGAAATTCAACAAGAAGGGATAATCCTTATGGAACATAAAGGAGCCTACAGGAATACTTGTAAAAATCGTCCACAAATTATTGAGAAATTTCACTTTCAAAATGTCATCTAAAATATCTGACTATATTAAAACGGCAGGGCATGTGAAGAAAATAAATACGAAAAACATCCAGATCACCAACTAATTCATAGTACTTCTAAACCAACTTATCCAGGACATACGATACACATCGACATCTTCTACACTGAGAACCAAATAGTTCTGGCTGCTATCGATAAATTTACAAAATTTCTGAAACAAAATCATTGAATACCGAGCAATGCACATTAAAAAACACTCCAAGATATACTTTTTTATTTCTGTGTTCCCGTATATTTATAGTTGCGATTGATAATGAAAACTCACTAAACTTAGCATATATCATCTCCATGATGAGCGTGGGACTCTGTTTTATGATTTTCACTACTCCTCCATATAAGAAGTAAATGGCCAAGTTGAACGATCCCATTCGACTCTAGTTGAAATCATGAGGTGTCTGAAAGCGGACGGGCCTCTTCATACTTTTGATAAATTATTAGGGAAAACGGTAAATGAATTCAATCTCGACAAAGGAAACACCAGTAGAATTGTATTTTGGTCATATATTTAACAGAAACTCGAACAAGTCCATCTAAAACTCAATTATAATTACTGAACCCGGGGAACTGTACATAAAAGTTCATTCGAAATTAGTGACAATGGTAATACCAATTAACATTTTCGCGGCATTCCCCTTTGAAGTAAATATTTTGAAAAGCTTTTTCCATAAATTGGAAATTTGCAGTAGTTTTCAACCAAAATCGCTCCTCCGGAAGTAGCAGCTTCCATAGGAAAATCTTCTGTTTTCTGCAAATATTTTTATTTATAACAAAATCTGTAAACCACAAGTTGGACGGCTTGTATTCTTTCGCTAGTTTTCCAAAATATGCCGGCATAACAGTTTCTAGATACGAATGTATGTGATGTTCAATTCTCCAATTCATAAATTCTTCATGTAAGTTCCTCCTATGGTTTTTAACATTTTGCTGGCATAAAGTTTAAAGCGGCTTCCCCAGCCTGATTTGAAATTTCAGATGGAGTATTGACAAAATCAAAATTTAAATCCGAATTCAATATAATTCCGGTAAATCGAAAGATTCGTCTTTCTTCTTGTGCGTGGTCATAAAAGCAATATTATTTGCTTCATTTGACCTCGCCTTTCCGTGATAGCATTTTTTTTATTTATGAAAAATCCCAGCATAATATGCCCCTATTTATGAGGTAAATAGCAATCATCAAAATTCCATCAACATCCCCAACCATTGAACCTTATATTTTTTTGGTTGTGGATTTCCCTGCGTTATCCATTGCAAAGATTCCTGTTTTGACTGCGGATCATAGGGATATACATCCACGCTTCATTATCGGTGACTATCTGGTTTATAAATTTACCCGGATCGTCTGCACTCATTTCTAATTTCTAACTATTTCTTCTAATTGTGTTTGAAGTTTCCACTCGATATTTTTTGGTGTTCCATAAACAACAAGGGTCCTTTATCTGACCCTTTTATAGACGGAGATTTTTAGTAAATATTTTTCATTAATCTTTCGATATCCTTAGAAGCATTATTTTTTAAACAAGAAATTTAATCACAGCACGATTTTCAATATTTTCAATTTTTTTAATATTTTGAACACACGTGTTTATTAAATTACTCATAAAAATAAAATGAAATAATTGATTTAAATTTTTTGGTAGTAGAATAAATCCAGAAATTAAATTTATAATGCTTAAATAAAGGTTGGATGGAAAGGTATCGCCCCATCAGTTTTGCTTATAATTTTATTAACTGAAGATTTTTCGTCTGATGAACACCAATTTGCTACAACGCTGTAAAGTTACAGCGCGTGTGTTGATTGAGGATAGTAGAAAATATTTTGAAAACGCTCATATTTTTAAATCATTTTACGAGCGTCATGTGCTAACCGGTGTGAAATTTTTGGATTCTTTTATTTTTTTGGACAGAAATTTACGCGAGTGTCCAAAAATAATGTTTTAGACAAAATATGGATTTTAGACAGATATTTGGACAAGTGTGCATTTCTAAAAAGAGTAAATAAAAAAAATATTTGTAAAATAGATTAAATGTTTGTATTTCATATTATAATTTTCAGAAATTATTTTAATCGTCAGGAATATAGTACGCATATAAAAGAATGACATTATAGCTTATGGTAAATCACAAAAATCTCAGATATTGGCTCGCACAGTGGCTATATTGGTTTGAAGAGCATATGTTGAGGAATTAAAATCACCTAATGCCATTTCGAAACGATCCGTAGGGCTCTCGTATATAATTTGTGAACATTTACGCTTTTCGCGATTTTTATATGGAAGGATGTCGTTGTAGCTTATGGTAAATTACAAAAATCTCAGAGATTGGCTCGCATAGTGGCTATGTAGTGTAACGACACCGATAGCTACTACCGGGCGTTAACAGAAATTGTTACCCACTTAGAGGCTTCGAGGCGGTCATCTTGAGCCCGGCTGGAGCTCAGGGTAATGGGAGTGGGGTTTCCCGAAGCATAAGTGGGTCTTGTTAAACCGCAAGGGACAGAAGGAACAATTCGTGAATCATGAAATTTAGGAAAGGAAACTAAAGTAGGGAAATACACCAGGCAATGATATACCCACCAACGTTACTCACCCTTTTCTGTCACATCCTCCAAGCGAAACTCCCGATCTATTCCATGTTACAAATCACGTTAACACTTCTCACTAAGCAGTTGAGCAAACGAGAAGAAATAAAGTAAAACAAGCGAAAACAAGTGAAAAACAAAAATAGAAAAGCGAAAAGTTCTAAGTTTTTGAACCATTAAATGAACTAAATTTTTATTAACCATTGAATTCAAATTTGAGGAGAAATATGATAAAAATATCTATATAAATTATAATTAATTTGTTAGTACTACTAGCCTAGTTAATGTAATAGCAAATTAATCTAAGAGTAGAATTATTATCCCATCCATTGATAATACGTAAATACAACACCAACGAACCGGAAGTTCAAAAAAAAAATTTAGTTTAGATTAATTTACTGTTACCTAATGACTAACAATTTTGAAAATTATGTATATAAAAAAAAAAAAATATTCGTAATTAAATGGAAATTTAAGAATTTAATTATGCGTATTATTTCTATTTTTGGTTTATTAATAACGTCGCATTAGTTTTGGATTATGATCTATTTAGTTGCAAAATTATAACATAAAAACCTGTGGTCGCATTTATCCTTTCGGGAACTTGCAGTTATCCAGGGTACCGTTGACGGAACAGGTACTTGATTCTCTTATAAGCGCACAATTATAACACATGTGATTTTTAGGTTTAATATTATTATTTTTAGTTTACGGATTGTAGTTTATTATGTTATATTTATTAAATAGTTTTTAGATAATAGTTTAAATGGAATTATCACTAACCACTTTAATTATTTTGGGTAGTACGGGATTAGCACACACGATAATTGTCCGAGCACTTGTGCCTACAGTTTCGTAGATCACCCTGTACTTATCCACAATGGAATCACAGACTATGATTTCCCTTATTTACTTTGCACTCACAACACTACTCATATTATTACCGGCTATATGCACGCCTTTACGACACAATCACAAGCGTTCGTTTTTATTTATGTGATCTGTATCTTAGTATGATATTGATATTAATTGCACAATGTCTCTTGAAATTTAAGAAGAGTCATTTAGTTCGTGATTACATGATTATGTAGTTTGGATTATAAATATTAGCACTTGGATTATTTAATTTTATGTTCGATTGAAATGTTTATCGGTTTTTATTTTTCTACACCTAGCTGAGCTTACACACACAGTTAGTTTTCTTAAAGCACGTTTTGTGTTTCACGATATAGGATTATAATGGACTATAGTATTTAAGGTTTAATTTATAATTTAGTTTTTTTTATTTCTATTTTTAATTATTGGTAGATATTGATTATGTTATTATATTATAGTTATTAATATACATATAGTGAATTAGGTATATTTTAAATTATTAATTATAATTTTAAGTTTCAATTTCACATTAACAATTTTAATCATACGATCAGCAAATCAAATATCTAATATGATCAAAAATCAGAACTCCACTCCCCCGCGTCGTACCAAATTTACTTTTATATCCAATGATAAACCCCGTTAAACATAATTTCTCTCTCTTTTGATACAAGTGATCATCATACAACCAATACACATTTATAAGAACCGGCAAAACGATCGATACAAAATTAATTATCAGTGCTGGGTAAGCTATTTATAAATTGTGGCGAAAAATTTCGTTACAGTAGGTTTGAAAGGGCATTTGAAAGTGGTTTAAGTCCATTTTACAAAAAAATAGTCAATATCCAATAATAATCACAATTCTTATAATTTTTTTTTATATTTTATAAAATGTATTACACTAGGTAATCTAACATGTCATTTTCAATTACATAGTGTAACCCATTTTATAAAATATAAATAGAATTAAAAGTATTGTAATTATCGTTACCATTAATTGTTTTTGGTAAGTTGGACTGAAACCAATTTCAAAATAAACGGCTCATATAATATAATAGCAAAAGAAAATCAGTAGTATTTCAAAAAAATTTCTTGGAATTATGCTTAATGGTCATGATATGGAGCAGTGGTTATCGTAAGAGAGCCCTACGGCTCATTTCGAAATAGCATTAGGTGATTTTAATTCCACAATGTATGCCCTTTCAAACCAATATAGCCACTATGCGAGCCAATCTCTGGGATTTTTGTGATTTACCATAAGCTACAACGACATCCTTCCATATGAAAATCGCAAAACGCATGAATGTTCAAAAATTATATACGAGAGCCCTACGGCTCATTTCGAAATGGCATCAGGTGATTTTAGTTCCACAATGTATGCTCTTTTAAACCTATATAGCCACTATGCGACCCAATCTCTGAGATTTTTGTAATTTTTCATAAACTACAACGACATCCTTTCATACAAAAATCGCGAAAAGCGTAAATGTTCAAAAATTATATACGAGAGCCCTACGGCTCATTTCGAAATGGCATTAGGTGATTTTAATTCCTCAATGTATGCCCTTTCAAACCTAAATAGCCACTATGCAAGCCCATCTCTGAGATTTTTGTGATTTACCATAAGTTATAATGACATTATTTTACATGCACACTATATTCCTGACTAAGAAATAATTTCTGAAAATTATAATATGAAATACAAACATTTAATCTATTTTAGAAATATTTTTTTTATTTACACTTTTTAGAAATGTACACTTGTCCAAATATCTGTCTAAAATTCATATATATTTTGTCTAAAAAATTATTTTTGGACACATTTTCGGACCAAATTATAAAAGTGTCCAAAAATTTCACACCGGTCATGTGCTAGTCGTATCACTTTTCGAAATGAGTTAGTAAAAAGCTTAATAGATTAGAGGCGGAATAGGTCCTTTTCGTTCTTCTGTGGGCAGTATAGCGAGATCTTAAGAAATTGTCGTAAACCCAGGGGTTACTCAATAAATCAGTTAATAATGCTCTATTTATTTTTTATTTGCACCTTTAATTCCTAACATCTGAAGCAATCACGTTTTAAATATTAATTTCCTAATCAGTGAGTGTTTGGCATACATAGGAGCATGTAAATATAGTTTTGGTGGATTTCAAGCTGTTTTAGACAGTGGCATAAACAGTTTTACAGATAAAAATTTCACATTACATGCTAACTAGCGAGCAATATAGTACTATTATTAAGGAAAGGAATGACCGTAATAACCAATTAAATTTATAAAAAATACATATGTAACAATTGCCTTTGTAATAGGTATAGTCAACGTACTACCGCAATAATTCCACAACACCATAATGCCATCAAAATTAATTTGAAACATCCGACTTAGAAAAAATTGATCTTCTTTCTTTAAAAAATATGTGTAGTGTTTTGCCATTGAGGATACCTGTTTACTTAACCTTACTATTGAATGTCCAAAACGGTAGTCTCTAAAAATAGCTTGTTATTTAGACATAAAATAAAATAACAATTACCCAAAATTAAAGTGATTCATCAAATAATTTTTTATTTTGAAAAAGGAACAACAAAATCAAAATAATAATTTTCCAATTTTAAAATATCCTTATAGGATGTTTGTTATCCCCAACAAGATGAAAATAGTTTTCTTAAAATATTTTTTTTTTTGTTCTGTGATAATTTTAAAACAAGGCGTTAGATTGCAATATAAGAGGCAAAGAAAAATAACAAAACATAGTAGTGTACGTATATAAGGGATGTATTTTTAAGGATATCAACCAAAAAAAAGTTTCGTAAAAAGTTATAATTGAAAATTAAAGATAGAAATGAGGGAAAACGAAGAAGTATGAACAAAATCTTGAAACTTTCAAGTTTTCCGTTTTCGGAATATTTAAGTACTTTTTATTCGACAAGATAACTATTTGAAGGAAGGATGCAAATGCATGCAACTTTAACTAATAACAACACGGAATTAATATGCAACAAAAAAGAACAACTTTGTTTAAGACGATAATTTGATAACATGATAAGAATATTATGCTTATGAGATTTTCTTTTAATCCGATACATGAGTAATGATGATGACTCTTATTTTAAATAAAATCAGGGACATTACAAAAACATTTCGTATACTCAAACGATAATCGTTATGCTTATCCAAGAAAGTAATAAAAATGTGTAATAACAATAATATTATAACATAAATATGAACAAATTAAATGTAAAAGGACGGCATATTGTCGCGCCCTCATCCTTTACATTATGATGTTCTTTTGTATAAACAGATTCTTAAACCGCCTAGAGCTAAAAGCACAATACTCAGTGTATTAAAAATGTAAAAAACATTACCAATAATAAAAAAGTCAATTTATATTTAAATATTATTCTAATTTGTTTAAATTGAAATACACAATTTTGCTATTTCGTATTACATATCTTAAGATTTAAATTGAATAGCATTTGGCAAAATCGCGTGTAGGACGTCTCACTTGAGTTTATATGTAGTTGCAACTTAAATGTCTTCTAAAATAAGTATGTGAGTTATAAATTGCGGTTGGTTGGCAAGTAACTAACATATTAATATACTGAGATGGCATATTTACACAAAACCGATTATTTTATCGATTTTTTGTTGTACTGACTTAGTTATAATATTCTCTAAATAATATAATTCATTTTTAAATAAAGCTATTAATTATTTCTTTTTGTCGTGGTCGCATCCTTGATAATATTATTATTTCAAACTAGCTGTTTCTCGTCAAAATGACGGAAGTATTCTTCTTTTCGTTAATACAAAATCAACCATCTTATGAGAGAAATAAGTAGGTACGAGTATAATAAAACAGTGTCCAAAATAATTTACAAAACATGTACAAATAATTTACAAAGAAACTCAAAAAAGTTTGAGAAAAAGCAATTAACAACAAAAGGCTTCATATAAAAGTTTATATATAAATATGTATTTTTGAAGTACAAGTACGTGACGTGCATATATTGGAGTCTTATTCGACCATTTTGAGTTAAGTTTTAAGTGAATCATACTTATTCAAGGAATTATTTGTTCTGTGACACAAACTTGTTAGGAAAATATTTTGAAAATTCACTGAAATAGTAGCAAAACCCTGTTTTTTAAATTTAATTGCATTAAACGACCAGCAACCTACTGTCAAGGAATGTGTTTATTCAAGCAATAGAATATTATTCAACCTATGATGTTGTTGTATGCACCTCAATAATCTGAATGGTAATGATGACGATCGGATGGAATCTAAATAAACCCCTAATTAGAATAGTTCTCTACATGCTCAGCATTTTTTTTATAAGACACTTAAAGTGTTTATATTTTCATTTTTTTGGCAGATTTTTTTGTTATTGGTAATTTTATGTTGTCTTCTTTGAAGAAAATTTAAAAATTTACATGAAAGAAAAAGTATTTTTACTTATAAAATACCGTTATTCTATCGAATTCATCGAAGTGAAAAAAGTGATAGTTACAACATATCGGCTCTGGAGTCCATTTTATTTTATTTTATTTGGTTTTTGCATTTTTTGAGTAGAATACAAAATGTTTAAAATAAAATAAAAAAATTCTCATGCTTAAACTGTAAACGTAACTTTCTAGATTTTTAATATCCAACCTCAAATTTACTATTTTGTAGAGAATGTAAAACTTTGAAAATGAGAATGTGAAAATTTCTGTACCACAATTGCTCTTTGAGTTATTGAAGTTTTAGCTCATTTTAAGCTCATTTTTTAACTTGAAACACATTTAAGTATCATTAATTTTACGTGATTGAAGACAATAATTTATTTTCTCGCATATCACATCGCAGAATCACATGTTGGCTCTATCAAAATTGATGCTCTAGATCAAGTAGCTGAAATTTTTCGGGAAATTTGATGAACCTCAAATATAAATGTACCAAGAAGTGTATGTTAAGGGAAAATGGCGCTATTGCACATTATGCTAACAATAAAATGATAAGTGTGCACAAGAAATTAATATTATTTTGTATGTATGCAACCAGCTATCAACAAATAATTTGAATGAAAATTTATCAATCAAGATTATGTAGTTGGCAACGAAGAAATTGTGCATTTCAAGATAACTCAGTAGAATTGGCGTAATATTCTTTTTCGGACCAATCGCGGTTTTATTTGTATGCGTCAAATGCACAGTTTGGCGTGCAACGGGAGAACAAATTAACCAAAATTGCGTGATGTTAGTCGTGACATTTCAGGGAGGTTCCGTGATGGTTTGGGTGGCAACATCGTGCAATAACAACACTGATTCGATAGTAAAACCATACCCTGAAATATCATCAATACGACATGTCGAATAAATTTTAAAACTTCTTATGCTTCCCATGAAAACACAAATTAAAAGTGGATCTTTTTTGTGACTGTCGTGTAAGAAAACGAACAAGGCAACCAACAAATTTGGTAAAACTCCGAAATACTTTGCAATAAGAATTACAATAAACACACAATGCTATATATTTATAGAGTAATGGCTAGTGGAAATAACACACGATATATATTGTTCGTAGATTTTAAATTTATTAAGTTAGTTTAACATGTTTTTTTCGTTGCGTTCTCCTTGATCTTGAAAATTACGCTTGATAACCATTTTTTTTGGTGATGTTGCTCACTAAAACCAACTTGACAAAGATGGATCATAGAGAAATGATTAGTCTCATTTTCAGGGTCTTCACAATTCCCTACAATATGACTAATTTGGATTTAGGAATTAAAAATTGGAATAAAACGGATATTAAAAATCGAAACGTGAAGAAGATTTCCTTCAATAAGAAACAAAACATTTTTAAGCATTTTAAGCTGGGCGTTTTTTGAAAAATTTCCTGTTACTGTTTTAATTTGGCACACTATAGAAGTTGTTTTGTTTTTTTCTGAATTTTTGCTAATATTTATCAGTTATCCACAAGTAAAATATTTAGCTTTTGTTTTGATTTTAGATAAACGTGCTTTTTTATTTAATCTCACTTGTTTTTCTGAAATCTGTCGAGTTTATCATTAAAATATCTTTTGATTATTGTTATTACTCGCGATTAAATCTAATCTACTAGGCATTACCCACATTTAACAAAAAATTTCATTCAATTCAACAACAATGCAATAAAATTATTAGAAAAGGTTTAAAACACAGTATACACAAACATTATAATAATAATGAACAAACTAAACATCTGCTAAACATCGAAAATGCGATAATAAAAGCAAAACAACAAGAAACCAGAGCAACATTAATCAACCAAGTCACATGGAATTAAATAAAAGTGAAGAAAGATAAGAGTAAAAAAGAAACAACTGAACCCAAAACGAAATTAAAACAAAACCGAGGCCCACAATAACCAAAGCCTATAAAGGTAACACAATAGTAATCATAAAAACCATAATTTAACACACAAATACATAAGTGCCTCGCATAAGAGGACAAACAAAGATGCACAAAGAAGGAATACCAATGAAATCTTTCATAAACTTCGCAACGGTACCAACATACAGGATTGCAAAACATGTCAATCATCTATTAAAACAATCCATAACATTAATAAGTAATTTATTGAGCGGCACCACTATTTCTAGTTAACAATGTTCTCATATAAATTTTCGTAAGTTGAACATATATTTCTCACATCTACATTACCAACACCGCCATGACAAAACTACACTTTGTGGGTAGGTGGGTGGGTGTATGCGATATAGTTGTGTCGGGAAGTGACCTGCCGGCAAAATGGCCTTCGGCAATCTGGTTGTGTATGTGAATGGGCGATGTGAGTTTCGACAATGTGGTTGTTTCGACCACGTGAGTATTGGCGATGTGGGTGCCGGCGAATTGCGTATCGTCGTGGTGGTTGTTTTGGAAATGTTGCTTGTCAACGATCTGTTTGTGTTGGCTTGAGTCACAAGTGAAGTCACTTGTAAAATGATGTTATATTGCTCACAGCTACATTACCTGCAACGCTGGTGCATATTTACACTTTGCTAACTCTCGAATTCCTATATGTCGCTTTCGGCGTTGTCTATCTGGGTGGTGTGGCTGTTGGTGAAGTTGTTATATCGGCAAAGCGGATTATTTTCGATCTAGTTGTGTGTGCTAATTATTATTGTCGGCCAACATTTTTGTAGGTGATGTGGGTATTGGCGATGTGCGTATCGGCGGTATGGGTGTCACCGATATGGGTGTTGCCGTTGCGGTTGTCGCCAATGTGGTTGTCGGCAAAGTGGGTTGCCGGTGATGTGGTTGTGTCGGCTATGTGGCTTGTCCAGCAGGTGAGCTGGTTATGTCGGCTAAGTGGGCGGTCGGCGATATGATTGTCGGCCATCTGGCCGTTTGGCGATATTGTTATCGGAAGTGTGATCCATTTACCTATTAACACATGCTTAATGCTTTCCTACCAACTTACCAACAATTATTTTTCAGTATTAGCAAGATAATTTAAATATAAAAGTTCTACTAGTTTATTTCTCCTACACACGGTGATATTTTACAGCTAAAACCAATTTAAATTTCTCATTAAAATCGCAATTTTCTTTCACTTCAATCAACGCGCAAATCGTTTTTAAATCGAAATACAGAAAATAAAAAAAATATAATTTGTATTCAAATGAATTATCACTTTGAAACCATAATTCAAAATTATGTATACAAATAAACAAAAAGGAAAATTAAAAGAACGGTGATTACAAAATTTGCCCAAAAACCAATTTCCACCCGCGATTACGAATTATTAAAAATATAAAAATTTTAGTAAAAAATAATGCCAAATTTTCTATGAAAAATCATTAATCATGTCACTTTGCATCCCTCACGATGATAATGTGATTCTTCATTTTTCTCGGTTTTGTTTATATTTGCTGCATTCATTACCGAAAGTAACAATACGTAAAGAAACAATAAATCAAAACAAAAATAATGAAAGAAAAATTATCATTATTATTGTAAATTAATCCACCTCCAATCATAAAAGGATATCCTTTTTTTGTTTTGTCTCCAAGACAATTTGAATAATTTTTTATTTTATTCGTTGAAATTTTGTCATCTTTCGTAGGTATAACCAAGGTTTGAGTCATTCGAAATAAGGAGGAATTTTTAATCATTTTTTGTAGTCAAACATAAAATTCGTTGTTAAGTTCTTATTCCGTACGTGTAATAAAATGTGCGTTTACTTAGAATGGTAATTTAAATAATAACAATGGGAATCAGTATGTAAAGTATGTGGTGTGGTATAAGATAAGATGTATATATATATATATAATATATATATATATATATAATATATATATATATATATATATATATATATATATATATATATATATATATATATATATATATATATATATATAAATATATATATATACATTTATATATAAATTTATAGTCACACCTACACGTAACTATTTCAAATGCATATGCATACTAATAAGAAGACATACGATTGCGAGGGGTACTTGTAAAAATTGTTAAAATTTTATGTTTTATGGTGATTAGAATATTAATGCATTATTATTTTTTTATTTGATTAATGAAATAATGACCTGACGTGTCTCCAAATTAAACTTGATTTATATTAGCCTGGTGCATAAAACGAAAATTGGAAAATAACAAAAAATATGCAGAAGGGAGTGTGAGATAAATTTTAAATTACAATTTATAATGGCTGGTGATTGATAGCAGTAACTTAAATATTAGAGGGTAAATCTTATTTATATTCAAAATAATATAGAATATAGATTCTATTGAGAGATACAGAAAAATACAACCAAAATTTATACCCAAAGTTTGCAAAACAAACAGAGATAATTCACTTTCATTAACAATGCCTGTCTCTATATTCCATATGCAAGCAAAAAAAAAACAATTCTCTAAATTACTCTTTTGCCAACCATTGCAAACAATAAAATTCAATAAATTACCTTTAGCACTAAAATGTAAAAACATAAGCAGCCACTTATCTTATTCATCCAATCTGTATTAATAACACTAGCGAGCAAAATAACACAACGTACAAAAAGGATAATCATTTAAATTCTCATTTCAAATGTTTTAAGTTTATTTTCTTATCTCAACATTTATCAGTAGAAAAAAACCGTATATGTATCGTGTATAGAGCGGAATAGACAATGAATACGACCGGCAATAAAAATTAAATTCAGCTGCATATTATGATTTCTAATTTTCTACCTCGTTGGAATTGTTTTAAAATATTAGATTGTGTATTAGAGGCTATCACATTTCTTACCACTATAAACACAACAGTAATGAATTGGTTTTGGTTGTTGTGTTGTTTAAACGGTTGGATAAATGTCAGAAGTAATAAAAATTAGAATAAATAATTATTTTTTTATGAAGTCAAGGGTGTGAACTGGTCAGTATTTTTTTAAAGAACAGTAGGATATTGTTTAGGATAGAATACATCTAGATCGGTTTTATTATATTGAAAAATGTAAATTGATAGCTGACAATCATATTTTTGTTCTGGTCGATAAGCATTTCCATTTCCGTTGGCTATGTTAAAGTAGCATCGAGCCACGAGTATATTAAATATGATCATGTTTCGTTTGTAATTTGCAATTGGAATTTTGGTGAGCGGCTGTCAATTTATTTAACAGAGGTTTTTATTCAGAACAATCCATTGCCAATGCATTTTGTGAATAGATGGTAAGGCGCATTATGAAAATTTTACAGAATCTTAGACATCTGAATTATTAAATAATTAATCACTTCAGGCCAATTTAAAATTAACATTCATTTAAAATTTATTTATTTTTAATATTTATTTTATGGTTGAATATGTTTCGTCTTATTTTTCAGCTGAAATTCAACAACAGAATAATGCTACTTAATAAATAGAAAGTCACAGAAATTTTAAACGGAAATACCACTTTTATCATTTTTATAATTGTAACGAGTGCATAATTATCAATCACAACCAAGAAGAAACACATATTTTCGTAAACTTGATAAACATACTGAACAAATTTTTATTATTAAAAATAACACATACAATTATTTTTAATTTAGAAAAACCGATTAGGTTGAGATCCATATTTGTGTGTAGTAAACAATGTAAATAAAACAATGTTTACATATGTAAAAACTTTGCAAAAATTTGCAAAATTTTAAGAAAATATATTGACCGCCACACGAATTTTCCCAATTGCAGTAAGTATTATTTTAAAATCATTTGAGTGCCATCTGCCGATTGGCAAAAACTAGAACACGCGTCTGACTTGTTTTCCTGACTGTGATTTAGATAAGCTTTGCCATGGAGTTTTCGATGGGTATACATTTCTTGTATGTGTGTGCCACGCTAGATATATAAAACACAATTTAAATGTCAACTATTATTAATAAATAAAATTCAAACTTAAAGGAAACGCCTTCTATTGAAACTACATTCATTGAAACGAAGAATTACCAACATTCCTAGGTACTTGAGCGATGCGACTTCTTTGCGAATCCCATTGCACACAACATTAAAACTACTTGTTCTAGATAAACGTATAAGCGTAATTGGGTTTTATAAACACTTAAAACACCGATTTAATAAAGATTTTGATTGAAATATATTAAGAGTACACTGATGATGCAGTTAATTAATTCATTCAGTCAATATTGTTTGGTTCCTTGTCCTGTCCGTTAGGTGTACATTTATGTGTGAAAATTTACTGCATGAATAGCTGGTTTGTGACGTAAAGCCGCCCTTCTTTACTTTTGCACACAAAGTTTAATATTTGTTTACCTGTAACGTTGTCAGGTCTGTGTTATGAGTCCCAACTTTTGTATTGAAATATTATTGTATTTATTATCTTAACATCATTTCTGTGTGTTCTTTGTGCTTGTATGTTCGTAGAACTCATCCTTGGTTGTTTCTCCTGCATCTTCTGTTGGGGCATAGCATTGAATTGCGGTATGCTGAATTAGGGTCCATTTGAATTAGGGTCCATTTGAGATTCTACTTCTTCTGATACGTTCATATCGGTCAGAAGCCTGTTGATCTTGATCATCGCTGCTTTCTGTCTCACTGATTAAACTAGTGAAGCTTTTGCCTGGAATAACATTAATTTTCGTTTTCCTGGTTTAAATGCGAGGGTTTGATGCAAATCATTGTGTTTTTAGAGTCAGGGTTAACTGATGAAGTTACTGGGATTTTATCCAATACTATTTTAGCATTAAAAGGATAAACTCCGGTGGCATTAAAGCCGCTTTTCAAATTTTTAGAGATGGGCCCTTCTTCATTGTCAATAATTTGTTTATCATTCATTATCTTTAATGTCTTACTCAATAAAGAAGGGAAAACATCTTTTTGGAGTGTTGCTGATCTTTCATTGTTTAATTTCTGTTCAGTTAATACTGTTCGCCATGCATTTTTGAACGGTCTAAAGACAGCTACATCTAACGGTTGGCAAATGTGCGTAGAATTTGGTGGTAGACATATGAACGCAATGTTGTGCTCTTGACAAAGTTGAAGAACTCGGCTTGTGAAATGGGATTCAAGATTGCCTCCAATTACTACCTTTCTACCTTCCAGTAATTTCGCGTGGAGTAAAAACTGACTTTCAATCCAATCTGTGAAGTATGAACCATGTGAAGTCCTGTTGTACCGCATTCCTTGGGCACAACAGCGCTCTATACAACATGGATAACCCTTTAGGCCATTCTTGGTTCAGGCATTCCACATATTCTTGCTTCTATATATTACGTACGCTTCTATATATAACACACCAGATGCTGAACCACATATCAACGAGTCGTCCGCTACGTTCGAATGGCCGTAATTGATAGTATGTGAGGGGGAACATTTATCGATATATATTATATTAACATAATGTTAAGAATAATAGATATAAACATCAAACATCACCTTTAATTGTGTTTTCTATGTCGATTAGAAATCTTATTAATAATTAGAGATCTTATTAATCTTATTTAATAATGAATATGCCCATTTTTGCCCAGGCAAATTATTCTTAAATCTGATAATATTGCGTCAAGCAGAATCCAAATATGTTTTGTCGAACATCCTTAAATCGAGAATGTTCGCAATGGAAAGAGTGGGTTTTTTTTTAATTTTATTGTGCAGTGTGTTGAAAGGTATTATATAGTTAATTGATGCTTGTTGAATTGATATTTCTTTAGCTAGTAATTTTTCCACCGCTATATCTAATTTGTCCGTCTTGTAATCACGATATTTTCGTGCACATAACTTTCGTACATGATTTCGTGCCATTTTAAAAAGAAAAACTGAAATAGAAAATAAATTATGCAAATATTTATTTAAATATTGTATCTTTGGGGTGACATTGATCCATGGGGTGTCATTGATCATGCAATCAATCTCAACCCAAGTAATCGATCAAAGTCACCTTCGAGCATAATTTTCAAATAACGGAAAACTAAGTACTCGAATTTGATATATTATCACACTAATATTAATTACATAGTTCATACTAACGGTTTTAATTCGCCTCACTTCTTCAACACTTTAGAAATTATGCAAGAGGAATTTTTTTTTTGTAACACGAAAAAACTATTAAATTTTTCCTTGACGACTGTTACTATATATCCACACACCACAAAGGATAAACTAACTCTCATAATTATGAGATTTCCTTTTTATTTTAAATTATAAAATGTTGTAGCAAAGCAATCAATGTCATCCCGTCTGATCAAAAGTAGTTGGGCATACAAATTTTTTGCGTTTACAAAATGAAACCAAAAATTTCAAGAAATTGTATAGGACAATTTTCAACTCTGCAAAACTTTGGTATTAAATTAAATCTTGCCCCCAGAATTTTCTAGATATTTTTAATAGTGCAACTTATTGCGCCGTTGGTTTGTTTTGTTGTTCTTAATTTTGCTAGCATTATTTAGAAATTTTATTCTGTCCGTAGTCTAAAAATCTCGTATCAAATAGTTTTATTAATAGTAACCGTTTATTAGGTTGTGTTGATACGAAAATTTCTCTTTGCGAATCATGGTAGGTGGGAATCTATAGTTACTATAGGTTCCTACCTAACATGATTGCAAATATTCGCAAAGAGAAATTTTCCTATCATGTAGTTGTATTTGTATATTATTTTCATTTTTATGTGCATGTTTTTGACGTTTTTCGAACACAATCGCTTATTAACAACAATAAAAAAACTATTTGACAAGTAATTTTTAGACTACGGACGAAATAACATTTCCAAATAGTGCGGGCAAAATTAGGAACTACAAAACAAACCAATGGCGCAATAGTTGCACTATTAAAAAAAATTTTAATTTCTAGGAACAAGATTCATCCATTTAAATATTTTCCTGGGTCAAAAATGCAACCATAATTATAAAATAAATATTGGCTATTTCAAAACATCCAATAGCCATTTGTTTTCAAAATATAAACAAACTGGGTTGAAAATTTTCTTATACAATTTCGGGAAATTTTTGGTTTCATTTTGTAAATGCAAAAATTGCGAAGCAAAAAGTTGTATTCCCGATTTCTTCCGATTGCAAATCGAGTTGTAAATGTTTCAAGTGTGCGTAAATAAATTTGTATACCGATATGTACAATTTTCCATTGTATTCTGTACTTCTGAAAACATTTAACATAGAATACGAATAATTGTATAACATTTAGGTGGGAACCTACTACAGTTAGATCGGCCTACATACGTGAGCCGTAAAAGGTTTTGTAATTATCTATATTAGTTTTTAAAATAATATAAAATGAAAAATTATTTTGTTAACGTAAAATCTAAATCTTATCTTATCTAAAAAAATTACAACGCTTGTTATAATCTAAAGTAGTTGGGCAGATAGCTTTGAATTTTCAAAAAATAACTTTCTCTTTTTATTGGAGGGAAATTTTGAATCCTGAAATAAACATACATAGCAAGCTGCTGTGTTTTGACCATGAAAAAATATTTGTTTTTTTTTAAACATTGCGATCAAACGGCTATAATGTACGGGTGATACATATTTTTAATTTGACTTTATAGTCAGCAGAAATTCCTTAAACTCGTTAAATTTACGAGAATTAATTTCGTGCTTGTTTGTTCAGCTAGTTGCCGTTTAAAAAAAACTACATATTCGCACTTTCTTTAGTACCTGTGTCTCAATTGAAAGTTTTCGTGTCCGTTCTACATTCCAGAAACGTCATAATCGTTCTCCATAACAAGTAAATACAAAGTACAAATATAACCACAGCATAAAAAATAATGAATATAGTAAACTGCTAATCAAAAAATTCCGGACACTTGAACTATTAGTGCATGACAACGCCAGACTCCACGTTGCAAAAGTTGCTTATAATTATTTGGATGAAATGAGAATTGATCGAATTGTTTGGCCCGCTCGCAGGCCCGACCTTGCATCCCATTGACCACGTGTGCGATATGCTAGGGCGTCGTTTAAGGCTAAGGGAAATCGTTACAGGAACCTTAAATCTTCCTCAATCAGATCAGGCAGAATGGGAAATGATACCTCAGGAGTACCGTGCAAACCTAAGGCACAATAAAGCTGATGCACGGTATGCCGAAACGAATGTTAGATGGGATCAGAGCTCGTGGAGGAAATACTCGATATTAGGGTACCGACCGCTTTGATTAATTGTTGAATTTTATTTAAATAAAGGTGAAGATATAACAATATCCGCTTTTCGATAATTTTGTTATTTCATTTGTTTTAATCCTGTCATTACTTTTATTAAACAAAAGCTTGTTCCGTTAGTAACCATAACTCGAAAAATGCGAATAATTACCGTTAATACAAATATTTACTGTAAAAATGTAGTGTATCATTCCTCCTATTGCTGCATAAATGTCGCTCCACGAACTTTCTGAACTACCACCGTATATGGATTTGTTTTCGGACAAAATTTCACGAAACTGAGTTCCAATTGATGAAGTGGTTTTAAGTCATCGTGAACAGTGTCCCATATAGACTTAATTATCTATAATTTTAATTTCTGTCAATTATTGTAACGCTTACAAATTTTTCTTTGTTTGAATTTTGTGAAATCTAATTTGAGACAAGCACTCAAGAATGCCAAAATAGGTAGATTCCCTGTGTATCGAGACAAATTATAACTAAACGTTTTTATCCACTATAATTAGTAAGCTTTGAGTTCATTACAGTTTCATTTAAGCATACATTCTTGAAAGAAAGACCCATGAGCATAATACTTTTATGTTTCTACTTGATTACGAATAATCTCCTTCTAAACTAGATCAGCAGCTCAATTATATGCAAATAAATAATTTGTAGGAGATACTGAATAAAGAAATTGGTGAACCGCTCATGTCTACAATAGAAATATTTTGTGACATTTTTAAACGAGTAGAGTAAGACTCTACAGACTATAAGTAATTTAATACAAACAATAACTGTAAACATTAACTAAACGTTACTACTATAAGGAATATAAATATAATGTGTGATATAGTGCGAGCGCACCGATTTAATGAGACTTTTATCAATCATGTAGAATGTTTTCTTCATTAAATTCCATGTTGATGGTAAATAATTTTAACTAAATCGATCTGGCATTTTTACCAAAAGAACAAAAATAAAAAAAAATCTAATTAAGAATAATCTGCGAACTAAAAACATAATCAAAAATAATTGTTATCCCCGCGATACAAAATCGTTTACAAAAAAAAAATCTCTGCAGTTGGTCTTCCAACCCAAAGTTAAGCAAATTTACGTAAAATATTATTTCTTCGTTCAGCTTCTTATCTTTGGTACGTTTATATTTTTCTTCTTAATTCTCTTTCGTTTCATATCACGATTTATTAATAAAACTAAAAGATTTTTTATTTTTGGTTTGGTTTGGTTGTCGGTTGCGACTCTCATTGGTACTTCTTTTGGTACATATTTTCAATAACATAAAGTTAACAATCTTTTCGCGAAAATAAAATTAATCTAAATTGACATTTATAGTTTTTCAATTTATGGTATATATGCATAAAACATATTTTTATTGGTGGGTCGTCGCTGATAATAAATCATCGCATTATACATTTTGTCGTGGATTTAATTTAAAAGGAGCTCGTTTGATATAAGTACGATATGTAATATGTTTAAGTAAAATGTTCATTAGTGCACAGTGTCATTGCATAAATTTAATTTGGAAATATGATTATCGTCGTTAAAATAATTTATTTACAAATAGAATGATTAATAGTCGTCACTAGTGAAATAATTCTGGAGGGTTAAAATATATCTGTATACGATATGTAGATTCGTTAACCGCATACAACACACATGCATTTTATGATTCAGCAATAAAAATGAAATGCTAATTACAACGATATATGTACAAATATGTATGTACAATTTTTAACATGAATAAACTAAAATGCCCTCATCAATCATACTCATAGATACGAGTATGAAATTTTTTACCCAACCGGACAATATAAATTTTACGGATATGTTACCTCATTTCTTTTACAATAATATATCCTTTTCCCTTCCTTCCTCAAAAAATTATTTCAAATTTTTATTTTAAAACTACACATATTTATCATCTTGATAGTACTAACAATTATGATATGAATATGTGGTGAGAATTTCCGGGTTCAGGGGAAAAGAACCAGTAAATTGGAATGCTATTTTTTAAGTAATAGGAAAGAGTTTGTAATAAAATTATATAATATGTGTACGGATCCGCTGTTATATGGTTTGATTTGTATTTAATTTACAATAATAGCACGAACAACAGTATTTGGCAAATTCATATACCTTTGTTGTATGCATGAATAAAGCTAGAAATGCGTTGAATATGTTCCATAAAATGGGGAATACATCCGCCCTGTCAAGAATCACAAAGCTACGATGGATGTGAAACATAGGAGCAAACGCACAAGATGATTACAAGAACATTTCAGGTATTTCCAAACAAATCCCTTCAAGGTTGATCAGATGATTCTGACAAGATCGCGAAAAACTTCTGCGGGATACAAGACTGGTTGTAAATAATTGAGCGTTTCATTAAGAAACGAAAATGGAGATGAAAGAGACACTCACCAAGGAAAGGGCCTAATAACAAAACAAGAATGTGGTTAGCATGAAACTTGCAGGGAAAGAAGAAAATAGGAAGACCAGCAATGGTATGAAAGAGAACCGTGAACTGAATAGCCGAAACTGAAGAAACATTTTTATAAAACACGGGAAGATCTAAAATCAATAGCTTCTAATAGAACAAGATAGTTCAGTCTAGTAGATGCTCTATGCTCCTCGAAGATAAAGGAGGGAAGGTCCATCACATAATTGTATGTGATGGAGCAACGCTTGCAAATCATTGAAATTTTTTATCAAAATAATGGTGCTGTTCGCCAAACTCATCGTGCATTACGTACATTTTACGGTCGTCATAATCGTCCATCAGAGCGGGTAATTCGGTTAACTATGGATCGTTTTCGCACCACGTAAACTCTAAATGATAATATGTATCCAGTAAGACGTCAAACAGTGCGTACCGAACAAGCGGTAGACGCTGTACAGCGTAGCACCCAAATCAATCAATTCAACGTCGTTTTCAGCAACTGGAGATGTGTCTAGAGTGAAGATTTTATCTAAGGATCTTGGTTTACGTGCTTACAAAATTCTGCTTATGTAGGAATTAAAGCCATCCGACCATTGGCTAAAGCACAAATTGATATTGATGTTGATTTTCCAAATAAAATTTTGTTCAGCGATGAAGCTTACTTTTGGTTGAATGGATACGTTAATAAACAGAGTTGTCAGATTTATAGTGAAGATAATTCACAAGCCTTTACCAAACAGTGAGTTCTACGTAGCACGTGCTTCCACTGCAGGAGCTTGGATGGTATGAGAGTGGGACCCATGACACCACAAATGGTGGCACTTTTTATTGCAGCGGCTATCAGAGTGGAGGAGAGTTTGGAGTTAGCGTCCTCAACCATCGGCGTGTGAAGCATCATATCATCGCCTTTCGCCCTATCAACGTGCGGATGTGCACGGTCGGACTTAGTACTAAGAAGTTAAACTTCGCGATCATTAATGCACATGCATCCACCAAAGATGGATCGGATGACATCAAGGATTTGTTCTTCGTCGAGCTGGGGAGGTCAGCAATAGCATGCCGCACCACGAGATTGAAATTGTCGTGGGAGATTTTAATGCGGAGGTCAGTGGGAGTGCAAAGGATACCTCGCACATCGGTCTTAAAGGCTTGCATCTAACTATTAACAACAACGGCCAACGTGTGATCGACCTGGCAATAATGTACAATTTAGTTGTATCAAGTATGTTTTTCCTAATAGAATCCACAAAGTAACGTGGAGATCGAATGATGGAAGAACGGAGGACCGAGTCGATCACGTCATGGTATCTAAGAGACACTCCGCCAGCATATCCGACGTTGGATCTTACAGATGTGCAGACATAGACAGAGATCATGTGCTTGTCATATTCAAATATAAGTGTAAACTGTCACCTACGTTCATTAGCAAGCATAGAAGACCGTTCGATGGAACACCGACGCTTTGAGGAACCAAGCGTCGCTACAGAGTTGCTAGTCAGCCGTCGCTAGCTGTTTGGTGCAGTGGCAACGGAGAGGCTCCTCCTAGCATCCGGAAGCAATGAAGAAGGATCTCTGGGAAGAGGACCTCTGGGGTCCCGCGATGATTGGTTCAGTGATCAATGCCGCCTGGTCTCCGAAAATAAACGGCTCGCGTTACTGGGAGCATTCTGGAAGGTGTCTCAGCACTAGGAAAGCCACGACAGGGTGCCTTCCCAAAATAAGTGGGATCATATTTTTCCATGAGTTGGGAGTATTAAAGTGTTGTACATTCTGACTGATAAGCTTTGCATTTGTCATGGAAGTTCGGATGGTGTGTGGCCGACTTAGGTTTGAGCTGAATATGTGCCTAGACATCGCATTGTGTCAACACGGGTGAGGTTAATTCCAGCCGGAATGGGACTGGAGAGAGGATCGAGAGATGGATTTCGATCTCGTGTAAATGTGGTGCATTTCACCGGATTTGACTCTAAGCTTCCTACACTTAGTGAATTGATTAATTCTTTAAAAATGATTTGAATTGTGGTTGTATTGGGTAATGGGAATAATATCATCGGCGTAGGCAAGAGTAAATGGCGGTGGTGGTCTGATACGGTTACGGTGTAAACCTTGATAATTATACGTATTTCATGTTAATGGTTGGTAGTTTGGGGTTTGTTTGTAAGGAGGGCACGGGCGCTTGTTAAGGGTTTTAATTTATGATATTTTGGTAGGATCTTTTGAACTTATTTTGCAGATTTTATAGAATGGGCCCTCCGCCCAATGGTTGTTTTCAGATTGCCATATTAGGGGCTTTGGCATAGCATTACTCTAAACTTAGTTTAGGCATTGTAATAGTAGTTTGACGTATTTAAGAGTTTGGAACGGGTTAATATGCACCATGGAGTGTTAATTTTGCATGTTTGTAGTTCATAGAAGTATCTATATTATTACAATTCTACTAATACATTTTATTTTAACCCAATAATTAGTTTACAGTTGGTGTGTTCATTGATAGTTGCTGTAATGTGTACCATTGCTACAAGTAAGCTGTATTCACTGGCCGCATAAAATGGATTTCATGATTTTCGAGCTGCAGGTGCAGCTAATAATGGACTCACCATTGAATTGTTATGTTGCGATGATTGAAATTGTTTTTTAATAATTAAATTACTGAATTTCTATTTTGTTTGGGAGGCTAAGGGGTATTAATTTGAAGTTAAATTTCAGGAAATTTCTGGATGCCGTGCAATAATAATAGTTTTTTTCTTAGGTGGTGATTTAGTGAAGCAATTATTGAGGGCCAATGCCATTGTTAACCATTAAACCAATTTAACCTTTATCCTTTATTTTCGTAGCTTGTAGTTGTGTTGTCTTATGCTGTATGATTGCTGGGTGAAAGAAAAAAAGAAAATTGTTCATGTCATTCCCTCTTGCTAAAGGTAAGCAGCCTGTAGGAATGGGACTGGCGTTGTCTGGCACATCCTGTGTGGTACTTGGGTCTACTACCTAATCAACAATCAAAATAATCGAAGTTCTACTTCAGGAAATTTACCAACCAAAAACAAAATTAATTATGCTGTCTTGTGCTAACCGCCCCACATTATATTTTCAACTGACAATAATTTACTAACTATTGACTACTTAGGTGTCTGTAACTGGGTCAAGTTTATCATATTTAACAACCTCTCCTATCCCTCCATCTTGTTATATGTAAAAGGATGTCAGTAGGCCCGGCGTATTCGAGATCCCTGCTTAGCCTTGGCCGTACATTCTAATCAATCAATCAATAACTGTAAACCAACGTGGAATTATACCTGACTGTTCTACGTTTTCCAGCTTGGTTGAGTTGGCAAACGAGATTAAAAATCGAAAACAAAGATTGCCTGCTTTTGAATTTTCAGTCGAAAAAGTCAACTGATTGAAGTCGTATTTAACAAATCTTAAGAAATATGTAATAAAAGAAATAATATTGGGTATACAAATAAGTCTACGCCGCTTTTATCAAAATTAGGCATGTATTGTGAAAGAACGGTAGGTTATGCAATATGTGGTGAAATCGGCGGTTGGAGTACAACTTTCCAATTGAGTGTAATAGTAATATCGTGTTTCTCATTCTTTACGTATTGGGCGATGAACTTTAATTGTTTTCATTGACAGTAGCTGCGTTTTTCTGAAAAACAATCGGGTTGAGTACGCGATAGCTTTCTTCTAATTTGTCCAATTTAAAATTAAAAAGTTAATTTTTTTAGAAATCTAAGTGTAACAAAAAAATCTATCATAAAAGTTGTATAGTTTTCTTGCAATATCGATATTCTGTATAGTTCTGAACTGCTCCGTTATTATACAGAACTATACAGAACAACGATAATACAAGAAAACTATACAACTTTTATGATAGATTTTTTGTTACACTTAGATTACTATTAAATCAAAGTTTATTAATTTAAAAAAAAATAAATTGGCAAATTTGAAAAAAACTATCGCGAACTCAACTATTATTTCTTTATTTCTTTCTTTATATAAATTTATACAATTTTGATTAGACGTTTCATCACATTTTGAGCTTAAAGCTCATTTGTAACGTGATGTAAACTCTATAATAATTTCCATGTAACAATTTGGCCCCTGTACGATGACATCATGACTTCACAAGATTAGTTTTTTATATCGTTTACGGCGGTACGGCTTTGATTTCGATGACAACAGCCATCACTTCAAATTGTAACTGTTCTATCGGTTTAAGAACTAGATTGTTCTTCAGAAAAACGCAGCTAGTATATATATATAACGACCATAATACAAATCACGCATGGACTGCAACATGTTTTCAATAGACTTAATAAGTGGTATGATCAAACTCTACTTGAATACTAAGAAAACGTAAAATCATATATTTTCATCGCAAAGGGAATCCAATAATTATTGCAAATAACATCAAGGACGTAGAAATTCAGAGAGCACGCGATAACCGATTTAGGAGTCAGCTTCGTCGAAAATCTTAGTGATCGATACATATCGATAACTGTATAGATAAAGCGAACTCCATTTTTTGTTTTGTCAAATGATGGACTGGGGAAGAGTATGAAAAGTGAGATTAAAAGTATGGAATGTATTATAATCGTTGGAAAGTGTTACTACGATGTATACATCGTCCCAGATTAAATTCGATCGAATCGATTAAATTATAAAACATTCGGATTTAACGAACAATCGGATTTAACGGGTACCCCCAATTAGTCCGTTAAATCGAGGTTTTAATGTACTTACCTTCATATCAACAAGATGCGAAGAATGTAATATTTGCAATGGAAACAGATGCGAATACCTTCTGTATGCTGCTTCTATCGGAAACATCCTATTGGATGACATTGACACGAACTACTTATTGGTACACATGTCTGCACATTACTTAATCGTCGGGTTCGGGCTTTTAACCAGAATGTTGGTCATTTAAGAGATAATCATTTTGATTTTAAATTATCTAAAAACAATTTGAAAATTAATTTTTCTACTTACTACATATGACTGCTTCACCTTTAAAGGACTATTTTTAATGTTAAAATCCAAACAGACTTACATATAAAACATTACACGTTAACATATTTGGTCATAACTTGTTTTTGTTTTTGGTTGTTCCCGATCCCCGTATAACAAAGCACATTACCTATACTGCGAATAAAGGTGATGTTGAAATACCTAAATAAAACAATCTTTTGAAAATTGTTGAGCTGATTTTTTCAATGAAAGTTTTTGTAACGAAACAATCGTATAAAGCTTAAATTTATATCATCGCCTACCCCAACGTTCGAGTTCTTTCATACAACATCCCAATCCATTGATTGATTAAATCAACAACTTCAACAAATTTCTACATAAACACCTGCTGAAACAACCCCCGTGTATTTTCCAGGGAAGTTTCATTACATTATTTAATTGCAGAGAAAAGTGCAGCGAAAATTTATCGTTTGCTTGCGGAAATTTACGGTGAGCTTGCTCCATCGAATACAACCAGCGAAGCATGGTTTCGTAGATTTAAAAATGATGACTTTGGCATTCAAGATAAAGAGCATGTAAAACCACAAATAAGATTTTAAGATGCTGAATTGGAAAAGTTATTGTCTGAAAATTCTTCTCAAACACAATCAAAATTGGCCGTAGCATTTAATGTTGATCGATCAACTGTTGCAAAACGTTTACAAACAATCGGAATGGTTTAAACAGCTAGCAACTGGGTTCTACATGAATTAAAAGAAAGAGACCTCGAACGTCGAAAACCCATTTATGAAATACTGCTTCAAAGACAACAAAGAAAATGTCTTTTTATCGAATAGTTGCTGCAGATGAAAAATAGATATAAGAGAATCCCAAGCGCAATATATCTTGGGCGAAGCCTGGTGAAGCTAATCCATCGCAACCATAGCGAAATATTTATTGCTATAAGGATATAAGGATATGCTCTGTATTTAATGGGATCAGAAAGGTGGGGTATAGTATGAACTGCAAGAATCAGGTGAAACTATCAATGGCGATGTCTATCGACGACAACTAGTACGTTTGAAGCGAGCTATAGAGAACAGACGACCAGAATGAACAATTAATTTGTCGGCACAACAATTCAAAACCACATGTTGCAAACGATTTGAACAATTGTTTACAAGGACAGGACTGGGAAGTTCTACCCCACTCGTCGTATTCACCAGACAAAACTCCTTCAGATTAATTCCGGTTTAGTTCTCGCGCAGAAATCCAAAATTGGCTTATTGATTGGATCGCCTTCCAAGACCAGGATTCTTTCAGATGAAGGAAACCGTAAATTATCTGACAGATGGAGGAAAGTTTTAGCTGCAGATGAAGCATACTTTCAATAAAAGCTTCTTTTATTTTCTAAACAAGCAAATGTGTTTGTGTTTTATTTTGATAAAAAAAAGCGGAGTCATATTCATTCACCCAATATATTGTTACGGATTTTACTCTACACAAATATAACACTCGATTGTGATTTCCAGTTGCACTTGCCAGAAAAATTAAGTGAGCAATTTGTGACGAAAACCCAGTTGTAATTTATCAGTGAACAGTGCCAGTTATAAGAAGTGAAAAGTGAACAGTGCGAAAATTAAAAGTGAACTAGTGAACAGTGATAAATAGTGAATTGTTGATGAAACTATACGTATTGGTATAAATAGCATTAGTAACTTAAACGCTTAGTATTTTATTTCCAAAATCCAGTACGAATCCGTATCGAACGCCCAAAATTCGTAACAATAAGGCAAACACTTCAAGGACTATAAATTGTATGGTCCTAATTCTGCTGCCAGATTTCTAGCAGTTTATTGCATCAATCAAGTGTTAACGACTTGTAATTTACATTCTCAGCAAAATAACTTGTCTGTTAGCTTATTTAAGGATCATATCATTATAACATTAATATATTAGCAATGACAATTTATTTTAGAAAATTGATAAAATTGGGGCTATTTTATGAAATTTCCTTATTTATAAGTTTTTTTGATGCAAGTATATGATTTGCTTCGCGGAGACCCAGCCGAAAATTACTCGCAATTTTTGATAAAATTCAGCATACTTGTTTTATTTGACTGTCACTGAAATAACTTTATCTTTGGTTCAATTTCTCAACGCGTAATAGCTGGGATCGTGGGAAAATTAACTTTATTTGCTTTTACATATTCATTCATTTCTTTCCTGAGTTATAGTTTAAAAGTCGACAAACTTTAGTTTTGGCTAGTTTTTTACTCACGCCAATAAAGATTGTCTGCCACCTCTCGTAACATTCACAGGTTTATTTTCCTGGCAGTAAGACACTGGTATAACTATACGCATTTCAAATTGTAAAACAAATATTTTGTTAAACAAATGAATTAAATTAAAAGTTGCTAGGTTATGTTGGGTATGGTCACAAAATTATATCTATTCGAAATGAGGGCCGTATCGCTATAATTTACGTTACACACAAAAAAGCAAATACATTAAATTGTAGAAAATTTCTTTGTTAACAATCTACCATAAAATAACTACTCGTCAAAATAATAGTAATAATAATAAAACAAGCTTTGCCACAAACTTTTTAATTGACCAAACTTTTATTCGTAATAAATTATAATAATATTTACTTTTCGTAATACATAATTCTACCTTCAGCAAATAGAAAAGTTTGAATCGGTAGGTACCCAAATGTATTATTTGACTACCGTTATATTTAAGGTTCAATTATACGAGTACATAAGTTGTTTTGTTAAATTGAATTAAAAGTTTGTATACATTTTTATATTCATTCTTCATTGTAATATTCATCAAATATTTATTTTTCTGTTAAAGTTTTTCATTTGAATGTTTTTAATGCTTATGTTGTGTTTAGGAAATTATCAAAAGCTCTGTCTCGTAGGAATACAGCCAAAAATATAAATGGTAATTGTATTATTTAGTTTTAGTCTTTGTAATATAATTATTGTAATTTTATAGAAAAATTGAAATATGTACAGATAGCTTTGTAGAAAACGAATAGTATGATTCACAAAATTTTACTGAGTTTTTATTCGATGGAAAATTCAGCACAAACCTCGGTCATAGAGAAAAGTAATGTAAATAGAGGTAAAGCTGCATACAACATTTTGAAACCATTTTTTTATGGTAACTCCAAAATTCAAACTTGGTTTACGACTTAAATAATTGACTTAGAATTTCAAACTCTACATATATTGTTTCTGTTTTATTTTTTCGTTTAAATTATGGCTGTAGTTTTACATTTGGTCAATATAAAACCGAGTCATGACCCCATATTTTTCGACCCTCGCTCGGTCTTCTTGTCTTCTTTTCAAAATACATATTTTAAATGCGTAAATTTCTGAACGGGGATCGCGGTCCAGAAAAACAGTTTGATTGGTAAAATAAACTGTGTTTTTTGAAATAAAGCGAGGTTACAGAAAGTATGATACACAAAATGTACCTTTGAAAGGAATCCAGATTCCTCTAGTTCCGTATTTAGCCTATATATTTAGAGACGACCGATGTTCTGCTTTTCTTACTGATCCTAATTAAAAAAATCAATACTAATTGTTGGACAAAATGTTAACAAGCACCATATTTGGAAAACGAGTCGCAACGATTTTCGTTATGGTAAATTACAAAAAGAAATATTGTGGTCTCGTTTGTAACACTAAGATTTTAAACTGGGCTTTATTGACGTATTCCACATTTCATTGAATATTTCGCGTATACTTAATTTCTAAAAAAAAGTTGTGAAAAGTTGTGACCGAATGCAGCGACAGTGCTTAAAATATTTTAAACTTCAAGTTAAAATTTATGAGAATTATTAAATTGATATAACGAACAAAATCGAACAGAAAATAACAGTCCATAATAAAGATAATGGGATTTAAACGAGGGGGATTTCATCTTTACGGTTCAGTTCTTTTTATTATAGTTTCAAAGATATTAAGTCGAATTATAAACTCTGATCAGATATCGATCATACTGATCCACTATAGTTATTACAAAAGTGTTAATATCCTCCAACTTACATGTGTAGAACGGTGACATAGGTCTGGTGTAATGGAAGGTATAGAGTGATGCTTCACTTATGTACAATGCAGTAATTAAAATTTTTGAATATGAGCAAGATGTGTAGAAATAAATAAATAAAGAAAAAATTATAGACAAATACAAAGTTTGGTGAACAAATTAAATTCGCTTAATCACCAAGTCTCTTGAATTTGGTACCTTCTTGGACTTTGTTCAAAATTCATATGCAATTCCGGACAGATCCATCAATTCCATTTTAATCGAATCGCACTAGAACTGGCGAAGTTTCACTCACTTATCACTCTTTTCTTCACTAATAAAGTTTTTCACAAAACACTTTATTAGTGAAGTTTGAGCCAAGCAAATATTTAAAATTGAGAATAACGGTTTAGTAGTATCCGGTTTCTATACCATTTATATCCAATTTTTATTTTATTTTATGCCATTGCCGTTCTTCTAGAACTATCCTTTTAAAATGATAATAACTCCTAAAATTGCAGAAAATTAATTTACTTATGTATTTTTATTCACTTAACCCATAGTCAAGTTCTACGTACTTCTGAATTTTGAGCAAAACTATCCTTAATTTTGCGATGATATCCTTCAAGTGCAGCTTTATTATTTTTTTCTTCTTCGGAATGAATGTTTGAGATGTTTATTTGATTTACAACCAAATCCGCGGCGTATATGACGTAAACACCACAGTTGTATCCGTCTTTCTGTTGTGGAAAACCCTTTCCTGGCACGATCTTAAAATCCCGAGAGGCTAATTTATTATATTTTAGAACCTCGTTTGCAAAAGACCTAACTTTTGCGCCCATTTTAAATAATGACCTGTTAGGATTAAGAGGATCATATGTTATTATGTCATTGTTTTTGAAATTTATTATTGCAACCGTCCAATGGCTGTTAATACAATATGGTATTACTACAAAATTATTTGATTTTCAAAGGCCAAGCTCCCGTTGAATTTTCTCATTTGTTGCCTTGTACGGTTGTTGTTCATTAAATATTTTTAAGGCTACATAATGATCGAGACAAACACAACTTTTATCCTTTGTTATGAGCGATATGGCATTACATACTATATCACACGTGAGAAAATTATTGGCACTTAATGTTGCGTAACATGTATTATAAATGCAGCTTTCCCCAAGATCGTGGTAGCAAAATTTAAAAGCAACTACGTTATATTTAAGATCACTTATTATTTTGTAATACTCCTCTGGCATCCGTGGCATCCTTGTATACAAGTATAAATGGTTTTGGAACATATCTCTGCAAAGCTCTTTTACTCGCATATTTGGCTTCACGGGCCTTCGTTTTTTTCCGCCAATTCTCCTCGTTAGGGCCATCAGGATTTCGCTCGTCATCCATAATATTAAGTGGCGTCGAGTGCGGTGTTTTTATATGGCCAGTATGCCTTTTATTTCGTTTAATGTTGTTTTCTTTATTGTTCTCAACTTGTTTAGCTGTCACCAATCCACATTCAACAGCTTTAAGTAATAATGCGGTCCTGTCTTCAAGCACGTCGACAAAACGACCAAGCTTCATGTGCAATTCATTTACTAAATTATTTTTTAATAAATGGAACCAATTTTCGATTGACACCCGTTGCTGCATACCAAATTTTTTTAAAAATACGGTTGTCCACAATGGTAGATATTTCATGTATCTTTTAATAAAAACAACAGTAAAATTTTCGCAAAATAGGTCATTTGGCTTATCCCACTGATCATATAATTGTAATTTATTTTTAATATTCGTGTAAATTGACGTATATCTTCCTATGAATGGAGTTGAGTCAAATTCAATGTCATCGAATGTACTCGTACAGTTTTTTCAGTATTTATTTGACGAAGTATACAAATCTATTAAAATAGCCAGTTTATTTTGAGCTTCGATAAAAAACTTATGCTCATATTTAGAGCAGCTTAAAACACAAAAAATTTCAAAGAGTTTGTCCATCTCCAGAAGATCTTTACAATCAATAAATAAAAACGAAAATACCATTATATGTTCTCTGAGGTTTTTCGGACAATTTGGTATTTTGCTTTTTATTTGCCGTATAATGATAGCTGCGAAATGGGAGCAGCATATGAACACACCTACTTCATGTTTTACTGCATCGTTTTTGGTCAAGATATCGTATGCGTAATGTAAATAGCTTTTCACACTCATATTATTAAAAAATTTTAAGATCGCATTGATAAATACCCACGACCAATCAGTTACGAAAATTTGCGGCGATCTTATTTTTGGAGCAAGTATAACAATGCCATTTACTTTTACAATACAGTCATAGTAATAGATTCTGCTGTAGTTATGATTAGGACAACATTTGGGGTTCCTTACGACACTGCCTGTGGCGTCTATATGAATAATATTGACCGAATTAAGAATTCTCAAAGTAAAATTTCTCATTAAAATTACGTACAATGGGTTACATGCTACATAGATATGGATCCTCGTTTTTATTGAGACTTACTCGGTGGATCAGATCGATCACTTCGCAACCTTGCACTAAATCACTCATTAGTTTCCTTTCCGATCGAGCCTTACGTAAATTTGTCGGTAAAACAATGCTCTGTGTATTTCCACTTTTTAATAAATTAACATCGACATCTTTCAGTTGTTTCAAACTACTTAAATAAGCATGACAATTTTCAAGCTTATCTTGAGCCAATTTTCGTCTTTTGCCTCGTAATTGTACATACTTTTTGATTTCGTCGTGGTCGCTGAGATCTTCTCCTTTCGTACAAGTATGCATAGTTTGAAAAGCATCGACTATGAATTTGAATTTTTGACCATGGTTTTCGTATAAACATTTAGCATATTGTATCACTATTTGTTGTTTTCGTAGAAAATTGCTGGTTTGAAATTGCAACACGCACGAATGCTTCGCAGCAGTTAACGCATCCCTTATAGCAGTTCTTAGATCTTCATTATCTCAATGGTTGGCCAAATCAAGAGAAATAGACATATGTCCTCGAGAAAACCAGTGTTCCAGATCTGACTTTTGAAAAACTACGTCCATAGTTTCAATATTACAATTGTCTACATATTCTATTTTATGAGGCGGTGACAATTCTTTTCCAGCTTTACCTGGAAGCTTTAAGTTTCCTATTTTCTGTTAGAGTAGATCATGACCTACTCAAAACAGGTTTCCGCTAGGATGGCCGGTGTTTATTAATACCAAAAAAATTCAGGCAAACACGACTTACGATTATTCTCGATAGATTATTCATATTTCGGCAGTCCGAGAGCATAAAGTTGTTTTATTTTGTTTTTTTCCTAAATAGCAGACCGTTTTATTTGTTAATTTTAATGAAGTAATTTAATTTTAATATGATTTTGAAATTACAAAACAATTTTTCAGAAACAATAACGGTGTTATGTTTTATAAGTACATAAAAATTTTTTTTAAATATAAATATTTAACGTAATAAACGAATAAAAAAATATAAATTTCTGTTTAATATGGATTTTATATGTTATTTACACTAACACTTGCAAAACTATCTAGGAATAGGAAATACTTCACATTTCTCCAGACACGCGTGAAGTTTTTCCTAAAAATATTCCTAAAATATTTTTTTTTTTTAGGAAATACTTCACGTGTACTTGGAAATGTTGGTATTTTCTCCAATAGGATTTTTACCCAATAGGTGAGACCCCGTGAACATCTCTAGATTTGGAGATATAAAAGTAGAAACAGTGTCTAAAATAACCTTCTTTAGAATTAAAAAAAACTTTAGTAAACTGTATAAAAATTTTCTCGTGTTTATCTAAAATTGTTAGAAAATTATTTGTTCTTTACAACGACACTATTAGGGATTCAGGGAGTCCTTTAGTATAAATGTTAGAGATTATCTAAAAATGTTTCAATTTCACTACAAAACAAATCCAATTGGAATATTTTTAAATTTAACAGTGCACATTTTTGGTATTATTTTTGGTATGCATTTCACAATCATCATGGAATGAATGTTCTTGCAATTTTCTGCTTGTGTTTTCATGTTTCGCAGTTACGGACGCATTCCAGATATACGCTTTCATGAAGCATGTTGAATCCGAGTATGTTACTGGCTTTGTGAATGATGCTTTAGTTAATGTCTTCTTCTATTGCGCCTGTTTCACTACAGTACAATTATGGTTACACGAAGTTGTCAATAGCTTCGATGATTTCTTGGATGATACATGGTGTGTTAATACTCGAGTTCAATCTCATGTTCCCCTTCGTGGTGCTTTTATTTGTTTTGAGACTGCCTTCCTGTGCCAAATCTAGAATCGATTTTCGAGTGCATCTTTGCTTGTTTGTACGATAGTGTGTATACACATACTCGCATTACCCGCTTAGTATAGTCAATTAGTCGACATACTAGATGGCACTGGATACCATTTACGCTTGCGTAAACTAGTTTGTACCTTATCCAGCATATTCAAACTAACAGCACAGACAGTGCATATCCTTGTATCACTCAACGCGTGTTACTTCTTGCATGTTCCGCTGAATATATAAAACATAAATCTATCGCAAAAAGGTTGCAGCGTCCCTGTACATTTCTTTCTTTTGTTCGAATATTTCCTGTCGGTATGCCAATTTCACAGGGAAGTTTTAGAATTAGCATTTTTAATTTAAGGTTTCTTATTGTAGTCCGATGATAGTAACTACGACCATTTGTTGAAGTGCAAAACTAAGCACCGACCGAAGTAGGTTACTTGATCTTACAAGGCTATTAAATTCATTGGATAATAATTCATCCTTAAGTTAAAACCACCTTGAATTAAATGAGTGCATATTTGACCGTCGACGAGAATAGGCGAATGTACAAACTGCAGCAAAATGAAATAAATAAAAATAAATTTTTGTTTATTTATTTTAGTATGGCTATGTTGCAGTGAAAGTTTTATTTTGACCAAATATCACTGCGATCTCCAAATTTATGGAGAAGTATGAAGTTTCATTCCGATCAATGAATACGTCAGGAATGTATATGCGCGAATTTATGTTGAAAAACAGTTTCTTGTCTAAAATCGTTATTTCCCAACAAATCTTGCAAAATTAAAACTGCTGCAAATTTAATTTAAATCTTTTAGTGCATAATCGTTTTGGTAAATGCTATACTTTTCAATATATTTTCAAAAAACCAGAAAAATTATATGGAAGCTCTCACTTCCGGCGGACTAATTTCGATCTTAATTCACTGGGATCTCGCAATTTGGACAAAAAGCTTAGTTCTGAAATTTCAGTCAGTTCATGGTCGGTCCATCTGTGAAGTACAAGAACCGAATTTTTATCGAAACTCGGTTTTCCGCCTAAATTTTAGAATACAGTCACTTCCGGTGGACCGGTTTCGGCCAAAAATCACTTGGATCTGCAAACTAATAAAATAGCTTAGGTATGAAATTTTATCCCAGTTGGACAAACCGCCTGGGCTGGAGAGTCATTTAGTCTGTGAGGAACCACACATGCACGTGCACACACTCACCGACATCTTTTTAAAAGCCACTTTTTTTACATCGGCGATATAGGGAAAGTTTTGTCAGCAAAAATTTAGAGGACGAAAATTTTCATTATTTTTACACTTTATTTTCTTTTACATAAAAGGACGTACGTCTGTCTTTTAAACTGAATCATTTTAATAGATATTTTCACTTAATTCGCGCCTAATTCATCTCCTGTTTTGTTTATGAATTATTTCTATTACATTGCTATCATAAATTACTAGAGTTAATTTGAATATTTATATAGTTCCATAGCATGTGTATGGGACTTTTTTTCAGTGTTTTGTTCAGTTTGTGCAGTTTATGCAAAATTAATGTATAGTATTTATATCTCCGCATTCATACAAACTCAATATATTGTGATATGGCCGTACACGTACATATTCTGGCACTGACTTGATGATAGAAATGAAGTAAAAATATCAAAATGTTTTCAAATAAGGTAGTTGATATCAAAAGTGAAATAATGTTCCATTTATAAACGATACATAAACTTCGGTAATGTACCTACAAAGTGATATTACAACACTCGCCCAGGGTTTGTTTAGAAAATCGACGGTAAGAAAATGGTTTAACCCATTAAACCAAAGTGAAATAAAAAACAGTAAGCAGTGCCAACTCAAAGTTAAAACCGACGTAAGAGACAAGGGGCAAAATTGTCAATTTGGAAACTAAACTTTTAAATCAAAATATCTATTATCTTACACTAATTATTCATCACACTTAAACCACAAAAAATAAATCATTTGCGAATACATAAAAGCAAACAGCAAATAGACATTTTTACTTTCTAAATTGCAAATGTTTTACCAATTATTCCTGGGAATGAGATGTTTGTATTTTTCGCTCGTATGGTATTAAGAAGTATAAAACCAAACATTAAAAGCATCAAAATAAACAGAATTCCAACGACAAACATAAAATATTTAATTTTTCTGAAAATCACAAAAACAAAATCAACTCAAATCTATAGTATTATGTTAGGAGGTTACGGTTACGGTTTCTTGATTATATGATAATTATGTTAAATGAAAAGCACCGTAAAAAAGGCAAAAACGAGAAGAACAAAATAATAAAACTTTTCTCGTTAATTAGAGTTTTTCCGATGACTGTTGTGATGTCGAATTCATTGGAAAACTGTCAAATATTTTTTTTAATGTGCCATGGGATAGCACATACAAAATGAAATTATTTATTTTCTCATCTCTCTGTTCATAAATGAAAACTAATTAATAATCAAAACATCCTCTTTGCACAACCCACTTGTTTTTGTTGGGTACATTATTTTCGTTTGCATAAATTGTACAAAACTGTAGAAAACAGGTGGTCCGAAAGGGATACGTGTTTTAAAATATCGTTATCAATAATAATGTATTATTCATTGATGCAGGTGTATATAGAAATGCCGCCCTCTGCGCCTACTGCTCAGGGATCCATTAAAAATGTATGTGTAATTTTTTGAAATCCTCAAAAACACTACAAACACTGATTCTCTTTTGGCCACAAGAGGAATCACCCATTGTGAACGAAGTACACAAAAAGTGAAAATTAATGGGAAAATTTACCAACAACTATAAAAAGGAATTTATAAATAATTTGTCTGTTTTTCAATTTTGATAACACAAAAAGCAAAACGAGAAAAAAAAATTTGTACATTTGAATATTTGTTTATATTTTTAATTGTTAATCGATTTGTTGATTAAAATTAATGGAATTTTTTTCCCGTATTTTCTGTATATGGAGTAGAGTAATATGTACTCGTACATGTTCTCGTATGATAAAAATATCCATAATATGAAGAGGAAATTTGGAAATTATAAAAACAAATTAATGTTGAAATATGTTGGAATTTATAGATTTTTTGGTGTATTTAGCTTATGCTGAATTTTGGCGTTTTTACATAAATTTCTTAATTTGGATTGTAGAAGTACGTTACGTACTTGAGTATAGATTTATATAATTAAGTATAACTCTTACATAAAGTATTGACGATGATTTGTTGAAGTTGATATATTAAGTTCGATTAATTTTGTTAAATTTTCTATTAAGTTAGATAATTGAAAGTTTCCAAATCAACCTAAGAGTTTTAGGCCACTCCCAGTCAGGGAATTTCAACAATAGGTCCGAGCGCTACCAATTTACTTGAAATGTTAGTAGTAATTGTCTCTCCCATTATAAATTAAATTTATGGGGGGAGGGGGGATGAGAGTGATGTCGTTTTCCTTCCATTCTACAATTACTTTTATGCTGTTACGATGTGATCACTCAAAATTTTTACTAACTAAAGCAAGGATTGGTTGACGATGATGGTGAAGTTGTTATCGCATTATTTCTCTCTGCCACGTGCCCCTTTATAAATTAAAAGCCCTACATATTTTAAACTAAGGCGCACATGACAATTACCATGTACACTCTAGTTACGATATCTATTATAGTGGCCTATTTCTTTTAACATTCTCTATGTTATTGACCGTAGAGGAAGCGCCATACGTATATGTATTGTGCAGTTCTGTAAAATAGATAACTCCACCCTAGAGGGTGGCTATATGGACGATACAGCATATATACATTCTAGTGAGGATTTTCAGCAATGTGATATACGCCGGATCACATATACATTTCTATAATGGTTTGTTATTTACTTTAGAAAAGTTAACATCCAAGTATTTGTGTATAGTGTGATACCAAAATCTACTTACATAAATATAAATCCTGCTAACTCCACACATATGAAATAAACAATAACTAACTATAAAGATGTATTGGTAATTTTTTTTAATAACTAGAAATGTGTTGATGCAGAAACAAACAAAAATATGAAAAAAAAAAATCAAATTTACGGTGTATTGTTAGTGTAACCAACACAATCTTCGGTAGTTATTTTTATATAGGCATCTGTCAATGAGAAGTAGAGCAGGACTTATATTTAAATAGAATTCGAATGAACCGATTGATTATCAAATCACACACGCATACACTCTAATCAGGATAGTCAACAAGTGGCAAACTCACAATCACTTAAACAGCCCTTAAGCCTCAATGGACCGTTATAGATTACACCGTTATTATTGATTATAGATTACAAATTAATATTACTTTCTTTTACGTAGAAAAATAAAATATTTAAGTGCACCTCGTTGAATACAAAAAAAATTATGAACTGAGATTTTAAATTAAATTTTCAACAATATCGGTCCAGACCTCTTTTCCAAAATACCGGTCAAGATCCGTTTTCTATAATTTTAACGGAAATATCGATTTTTGTAAAAAAAAGCAAAAAACTGCTTTTAACAAAAATTCGATTCCTTTGTCTGCAAAAATTCGACTCCTTTGTCTGGATTGACGGATTGATTGATCGGGCTGAGCTTTCTCGATTTTCCAAATATTTTGAAAAGTATGCTATTTATGAGAAAAACGATTAAGAACTCAAGGATGTCATTTTTTTCGTTTACGAAAAAACGATGAAAAACTTCATTTCACCAAAATTCAGCATCTCAATAGTGCAGGCGGATTGACTATTCGGAATGAAACTTCATAGTTAACCTTTCCCGTTAATTGTGGACTTTGCGAAATTTGGTACAAATCTGTGAACCGGAAGTGACAGCTGCAATGAAAGTTTTTCAATTTTTGCAATGATGTTGAGAAGTTTAATATTTACAAAATACGACATAGAATTAAAAGATTCAAGTACAGCGTGGCCCATCTGTTGGTCCTTTTTTCAATCTATGAATTTAAGTACTTAATGTTATCTGTGGATACAGGCCTGTAAACATAGCCGTGGTGGGTATATGCACGATATTGTTTTTCATACATAAATGGCATAGAACCACCTTTATCAATAAAAAAATTTCATCCCATTATGTGTGTTTTATTTAGAATTGAAAAAAGGACTAACCGATGGCCCACCCTGTATATTTATAGACTAAATTTTCTTTAAGGGTTGACCTTGTTGGTTTTCTGAAATTTAAACAGAAATGATATTTGATGATTTTTTTTATGATTTAATCTTTGCACTACGTTCTGGGGCTGAAGCACTCCCAACTCTTTCGCGTTTCGCTTTTCCCGTCCTATCTTTCGCCACCCAATTCGAGGATGTATGTATATCTATAGGTTCATTTTTCGTAGAACCATCAGCACATTGCATAGCTCCATGCCAGCCTATTTACTGGGCATGGAAGATGGGTCGGCTAGCTTATGTAGCTTATAATGTCAGTCAGCTTAGAAATTTTCCTATCGAACGACACTACGAACATATAAATGCGATGATCCCAAAACGTTCGTTTCAAAATTTCAAAAAATTGAGTGATCCACCGCGTTACCAGCTCCCGGAATAGTTTCGCGAATGTAACATTATCGGCCAGTTAGCTTAGAAAATGCCGTCTCAAACGACGTGTGGATCCGATGATCAAAAAGCTGTTGTTGGTGTGTGTGATCAAATAAAACTTCGAATAAATGTTTCAGCGGATGTGGCGCATATGGCCAGTTAGCTTAAAAATGCCCTATCAAACGGCACTATCAACATCTGGATGCGAAAAGGATGGATCAATATATGGATTAGAAAGCTGTTGTTAATGTGTGTAAACAAACAAAAATTTCGAAAAATTGAGGACATCAAAATTATTAGGCAGTTAATTTAGAAACTTTCCTACCAAACGAGAGTGATATGTGCAAACTACGAGTATCAGTTGAAGGAATGTGTAATGTACTGAAATAAATATTGACCAGCTCACATAAAGTCCCGCGAATAATAATCCAATAATCTGTCAGGAACTATATATAATTTTACCAGATTTTTCCTTAACCTATACGTGTATATCACAGTAAATTCTGTTGATTAACCTCTTGCCAATCGATCCTACTATGGCCATCAGATAGGTCATAATCCTAGGTAAACCTAGGCGGAGTTTAAGAAAACCTAAACTGGATAGGGGTTACTACAGTACAGTGGAATATACCAGAAAATCCGGAATTTTGGAAACTAAATTAATAAAATATTCTGTAACTTTTGAATAACCCACTTGCCCATTCTACTTGGTAATCAGATAGGTAATAATCTTTGGTAAGCCCAGGTGAAGTTAGGACCAAGTCTGAAGTGAATAGTGGAGTGTAATTTGGTGTAATATACCTTTTGATAGATTTTTGGAGTAGGCCGATTATTTGGAGTTGATAGTGGAACTATACCGATTTCGGCAATAAACATTTTTTTTTGTGAAACAATTAGCTTAGGAATTGGCCTATTAAACAACACTTCTAACATATCGATTCGGTGATCAGAAATGCTTTTGTTGATATTATTAATTTTACCAATATTTTTTCAGTGGATCACTCAATTTTGGGTTGTTTACACACATCACCAAAACATTCCGATCATCGTATCCATATGTTAGTAATCTTGTTTGATACGACAGTTCCTAAGTTAATGCGCCACATGCACATTTGCGGAACAGACCTATAACTTTTGAAATTTTTGTTTGTTCACACACATCAACAAAAGCTTTCTGATTATTGCATCCATATATTTGTATGGTACGAGTAATATAATTCGAAAGTACATTACTTTAAGCCATTACTTAGCCGGATCATGTAGTGTTTTTATATACGTGAAACGAAATATTTAGTTTTAAATTAAATTTTCATTTTGAACAAATCTGTGTTTATATTTATTTCAGTATCTGAAACATTTATGGTGTTTAGACAATTTGTTGTATGCAAAAATTGTTTACCCAGTGTACGATTTTGTTAGTTTAACAAATTTTTGTATGTATGTATGTATATGTTTTTGTTGGAAACTTCATGCTAATCAATTAACATACATATTTTATGTTAATAATTATGTTACCAAAATTGGACAAAATCAGTTATCAATAATATTGTAAGTTTCGGTATTTATTTTGTTAATTTTATGGTTCACTTTGTTCACATTTTTGGTATTGTGGGGACGATAGTCGTTTTTGTCGCAATTCATTGGTCTATTTGACGACCACATTTTTTGTTATCGGATCGGGGAAGCTTTCATTAAAATAAAATTATTACATTCATAATTAATGAGCATGAAGTTTGTGACAAATCTTACGATGGGGCTGTACAAAGAAAGCCAATGTCAATATCATCCAGTCATTCCAAAGCAAAGTCCTTTGTGGAATAGTTAATGCACCGTGGTACATAAGAAATGACAACCTCCATAGAGATCTGAAGATGGATTTCGTTAGTGAAGAAATAAGCAAACACGCGAGAAAACACATGCAACGTATTAGTCTACACCAAAATGCTGAGATACGTCGTATGTTGGATGATTCAAACCTAGTAAGACGGCTGCGAAGGAAGAAACCGCATGATCTACAAGATCATCAGGATCGACTAAAAATATAATAAAATTGTAAAGGGGACTAGCCAAAGGGCTACAACCCTCCAAACAAGAATATAAATTATGAAAGATAAATTACTAGATGATTTGTAAATCAGTTGTAATAAATAAATATAAAAAAAAAAAAAAAAAAAAATCTTACGTTCTCAATCCTTACAAATTTAAATTTATCATTTAAACTTGGAATTATATACCATCCATTAGTTTATGAATATTTATCAGATGTTATACCTGAGCACATGATCTAATCACCAAATTCTGGGGAATTGGAGAATAAAAGGTCCACTATACTGATATTTATAAATGGAATATAGATCAACGAAATGTTCGGACAAATTTATGTCCGTTTCACAGCAAGTCAAGTACGATTTTCTGTGGCACTATTCTGGCTTTCCCTGAGAATAGGAAATTAGAAGAAATATGTTCATACCAGTTTTACCAAAAATTTTATTTTTTTCGACCTACTGGTGGAATTAGTTTTGTGTATATATTTTCGAAACAAAGTTAATTGGGAAACTTCTTTTCCAAAAAAAGTTTATTGGAAAAATAATTTCCCATTCAAGTTTGTTTCGAAATCATTTACGAGTACACCAAACTAATGCTATCAGTAGGCCGGAAAAATACAATTCAAATGGTATGAAAATATTTTTTTCATTTCCCTATTCCCAGAGAAAGCCAGAATAGTGATACTGGTAGGTGAATTTTGTTACTTAGTATACCTGAGCATCGGGTCAAACATCAGTTATGGGGAATCTAATATATGAGTTTTCATTAGTCAATGGCCGGATTTTTTAGAAAATTTATAGATAAAGAGGCTCACTAAACTGATATTCGTTAATGGTATATTAGTATGCTAATTTTATTTCTAGGTTTGTAATACACATGCACCAAAATTATTTAATTATTTATTTGTAACTGCTTAATCAAAAAGTGAACTCAAAAGTATAGGTTCTAATTTAAGAAAACTAACTTTCGTCAACATCTCCCACACTAATAACTTAGAAGGCTATTCAAAATCACCAGTAAACGTCCCTATCGACCTTGGTACTCTCCGTTATGAATAATTGTCTTCACTCTTGCACCGTTTCAGAAATAAAACCCTGGCATTTATTATTACACACACCCTGTATAATCTAACGAATTACCTTCTGATCTACAAAAATTCAAAAAATATCTAGCAGGTAGTCTCCTCTTATTGGACTTGGATATTATTGCATCAAACACTTACGTACAATTATTTGTAAAATAACTACATACAATGCAACCCAACTTCTAAATTAAAATTTTGTATGTTACCCCATCATATAGGTAATATAGTTCGCATTTTTAGACACTTACATATAAATAAACTGATAGTGCTATTTAAGTAAAGTTGATATACTACATAGAATACCTAATGAATAAGCATCGTTGTAACCAGAGATGATTTTGCGCAATAACGTAAGCGCAAACAAATCATCATTTAACAAATTCCAAATCCGCGATGATATTTTGATATTACGATATGCTAAATTTAAATATTTATATAAATCAGTAGTACAAAATAGGATTTCAAATTAAATGTTAAACCATCTCCATCATCACTAAATTTTCATTTGCAAAAAATTCAAACTTATTGATGGTGTCACAGAAGCGCATAAATAATTTTCATCATAATGTATGTATGTATTTTATTTAGAATATTTTAATTTAAAAATTAATTCAAAATCAAAAATGCTGACATGGTACAAAAATATATTATCCTTTATATTCCAGATACGTTTAAATAAATATCCCGTCAAACTGACATGTGACAGTTCTATAACCAAATTATAATTCAGTTTTCTGGCATCATATATATTTTGTATATTGATAATGTTGTTAGCTTCATTTAATTAAAATGGCCAACATGATACATTCGAATGTGTGTAGAAAAATCGAAATGGGTCAGTCAAATACTAACTACTAACTCTTTCACAATGGAAAATTTGCACACATATCATAAGATTTATTTTGGTGTAATACATTTTGATAATGGTTTGACATGAACCACATTTCGTTTATGAATTAAAAAATTATTTAACAAATTTGTTATAAACTTTATGTGCTTAGAAAACAGATTAGAACAAATCGATCCGAAAAGGTCACAACAAGTTAACATTATAATCAATAAATATTCTCAAAATCCATACCATATGTTTATTATTATTTCCATTAAATTTCAATTACTAATTTTATATCCTTGCTGGTTATCCCCTAAAGTAATAACCAAACATACGAGACTGTAAGTGTTTTCAGTCGTGTATGGGAAATGTCCATGGGATTTTATTTCCCATACATCTATTTTTAACTTAAACATATTTTCACAAGAACCAAAACAAATTTTTGGTTTTCCATCTCTTGTATTGGCATTGGAATAAATATCGAATTACAATAATCGATGTAGAAACAAAGAAACAACAAGACCAAAAACAACATCAGTTCATTTCTTAATCTAAATTAACTATTTTGCCTTGTCTTCTTACTGTTGTGTGCCACCTTCCACTTCTTTATGAAAAAACAACAAATAGCTCTCATTAGCTTCGTGGGTATCACATTGATTTTGTGTTACGAGTATATATGGATTCTGTAAACGCATAAGCAATGTTGAATATAAATAGTCTGTACTACATAAATATAGTTAGGACACAAATGAAATAATTAGTTTCTAAAGTTCTTGTTGAAATGTTCCCTCTTGTCGTTTTATTTTATACACATATAAGTTGTTCTTGTTATTTTTGTCATATGAAATAAACAGGAAGGAAGTATCACTGTAATAGAAAATAGAAAAGGATATAAAAACATATGCAGCTTATTGTTGCTGTTAATTACAAGGATGTTATGCTATTTTTAATTGTGTCAGAATTACATACGGCCACCAAAGAGTTACATGTGTTAGACATATTTCTGTAGTATTTGTGAAATATATCTATAATATCTTACTCATTGGTAACTATTAGAGAATAGGGGTACATCCTCCACCGAGTTTGCATGTAAGTAAATGTTGTATGGAAATCTTTATGATATATAATACTACTCAATTTTGATCTATCGTATCAATTGTTTTGGTCTGGTGGGTTTTATTTGTGGCCATTTTCCGAAACAAGCAAAATAGACGGGGTATCTGTGCTACCAGTTACTCTGAACGAAATCAAACAAGAGGTAAAAATTCTATAAAAAAAAACCTGGATACGACTTGATAACGGGGCAAGTAACCAAAGCCCTATGCCAGGAAAAGCACTAAGGAAACAACTTAGACTAAGTAATGTTCCGAGACAGTAGCGGAAAACATAATGATTCCAAAGCCTAATAAACTGCTACACGACAAAAAATGACCACTTGTGCTACTATTGTTGAGTCAACACGGAAACTACAAAATGTTATTAAAACATATAGTGAATAACTATGATTGTGAAATATATACCAAAAATAATACCAAAAATGTACACTGTTAAATTCAAAAATATTCCAATTGGATTTATTTTGTAGTGAAATTGAAATATTTTTAGATAATCTTTAACATTTATACTAGAGAAGCCCTTGAATCCCTAATAGTGTCGCTGTAAAGAACAGATAATTTTCTAACAATTTTAAATAAACACGAGAAAATTGTGATACAATTTACTACAGTTTTTTTAATTCTAAAGAAGGTTATTTTAGACACTGTTTCTACTTTTATATCTCCGAATCTAGAGATGTTCACGGGGTCTCACCTATATGGCTGAATAGCTAAGTCAAAACCTCACGTGTGTGGTAAATAAGGTTGAGATATGATGATTTTTAACTTATGCAGCGCATTTTAAACAATAGTGGTTTTTGATATCAATCTATTTTCTAATTTTACTGTTACCGCTCCTTGAGATATTCATAATATTTAAAATGTATTTTAGGATAGCACAAACAAAGTTTTAACAGTGAAATAAACATGGTTAATTTATGAAAATATTTACTGTGCCATATACGACTTAGAATTTTCATGAATTTGAATAAATTGTATTTCACCGATCCTAGAGATGTTCACGGGGTCTCACCTACATGGTCAGATAGATCAGTCAAACCCCTATGTGGGTAATGAACGGGATCTAATTATGATGATTTTTAACTAGTCCAGAGACATTTTTACGTTTATGGTTAAATCGCCCATACCAGAAATGTTCACGTGATCTATTTCATATATTCGAATAGGTCAGAAAATTTTCTATCAATATCGTGCAAATGGGGCACGAATAATGATTTTCATCATGTTTTCCAAAATTTACAACTTCTTCGTTTACAATTTTACTCTCGATTGGAAATTTTGGTATTTTCTCCAATAGGATTTTTACCCATTGACATTCCCAAATAAGCTACGAACCCGATTTATTGTGAAAACAATCAAATAACAAAAATCCTATGGATGTTCACATGGTCACGTTTATACGTTTAGATAGTTCAAAGTTTCCACTTTCGATAGTTCCGAACAGAGTTCATTTGTGATGATATTTACTGGGCCATATACGACTTAGAAGTTTCATGAATTTGAATAAATTTTCAAATTTTATTTCACCGATCCTAGAGATGTTCACGGGGTCTCACCTACATGGTCAGATAGATCAGCCAAACCCCTATGTGGGTAATGAACGGGATCTAATTATGATGATTTTTAACTAGTCCAGAGACATTTTTACGTTTATGGTTATATCGCCCATCCCAGAAATGTTCACGGGATTTCTTTCGTATAAGCGAATAGGTCAGAAAATTTTCTATCAATATCGTGATAATGGGGCACGAATAATGATTTTTATCATGTTTTCCAAAATTTACAACTTCTTCGTTTACAATTTTACTCTCGATTGGAAATTTGGGTATTTTCTCCAATAGAAGAGCAGCACAGAGAGCAGAATTAATTAAAACAAATCTGCAAAAACTGACGATACAACAACACAATGCTTATCATGGCATTACGAATGCGATTCCGCAAGAAATTGTCGGTTTGTTTTTCCTCAATGCTCCCGGTGGAGTAAGCAAAACATTTCTGTTATCATTGATTTTGGCAACAATTTTCTTACAAAGTAGCATTGCATTGGCCGCCGCATCTTATAACGTTGCAGCAGATCTTTTGGGTGGAGGTAGAAATGCAATTTACTGCGACACCCCCATGCAATACAAGAAAAAATTCAGGTATGGGAAAAGTTTAGCAAACATATGAACTAGTATTGTTGTACAGTTTTACGTTTATTTGAAATTATGAATGATAAAAAGATAAGCACCAACCACTTGTTGAAATCCAACAAATTTTACTAAATATTATATACAGTGGCTTGGTGTTGATTTTAGTTTTTGTGTAGTTTCGTTCGAGATTGAAGATAAAATTAAGTCATTTAGAAAAAAAATTTACGTAAAACCATTTCTGCTGTAGCTGTTTTTTATAGCATTATCCATAATTACTTTATAGTGACGCTCCAAGATTTAAGAGGTAATACAGAGCCGTTCGAAGGTGCACTCATATTGCAGGGTGGTTATTTTCATTAGACTGAACCAGTTATACCACGTTCCGCACCAGCCGATGAACTAAACGCATGTCTCAAATCATCTGTTCTTTGACAATGCTTCGAAATATCGATCCGCCACGACTGTGCAATGGCAGTCAAAAAGAATTGCCGTCAAAAAATTGATGAATAACGTTATCGAAGCAATAATGTTGGACGGCCAATTCAAAAGAGAATACGTCATATTACCGCGAATAACAATAATACCGACCGATATGCCATTCGAATTTAATAGATTGCAATTTTCAGTTGCTTCAAGTTTGTGGATTGAATCTACAAAATCCCTGCTTCTCACATGGACAGCTATACGTGGCTTGTTCACGCGTCGGAATACCCGCCAACTTATTTATGTACGCACCAAATAGCAAAACCAAAAATATTGTATACCCAAGAGCAACACAATAATATAATTATCATTCAAATATATGTTCATTCAATAAAAAAAAAACACAAACCTACAAGATAATTTATTTAATTCAACTGCTATGCAGCCCACGCCGAGTATCAGCTTTATGTTCCATATGTGAAAATTTCTAAAACCTAAAAACCCTAAATCCCTAAGATCATATAATATACTAGGCGCTAGTCAGTGAAATAACCACAGCTCTAAACTATCCAAAAATATAAACGTGACCTTGTGAACATTCATAGGATTTTTGTTATTTGATTGTTTTCACAATAAATCGGGTTCGTAGCTTATTTCGGAATGTCAAAGGGTAAAAATCCTATTGGAGAAAATACCAAAATTTCCAATCGAGAGTAAAATTGTAAACGAAGAAGTTGTAAATTATGGAAAACATGATAAAAATCATTATTCGTGCCCCATTATCACGATATTGATAGAAAATTTTCTGACCTATTCGCTTATACGAAAGAAATCCCGTGAACATTTCTGGTATGGGCGATATAACCATAAACGTAAAAATGTCTCTGGACTAGTTAAAAATCATCATAATTAGATCCCGTTCATTACCCACATAGGGGTTTGACTGATCTATCTGACCATGTAGGTGAGACCCCGTGAACATCTCTAGGATCGGTGAAATACAATTTATTCAAATTCATGAAACTTCTAAGTCGTATATGGCACAGTAAATATTTTCATAAATTAACCATGTTTATTTCACTGTTAAAACTTTGTTTGTGCTATCCTAAAATACATTTTAAATATTATGAATATCTCAAGGAGCGGTAACAGTAAAATTTGAAAATAGATTGATATCAAAAACCACTATTGTTTAAAATACGCTGCATAAGTTAAAAATCATCATATCTCAACCTTATTTACCACACACGTGAGGTTTTGACTTAGCTATTCAGCCATATAGGTGAGACCCCGTGAACATCTCTAGATTCGGAGATATAAAAGTAGAAACAGTGTCTAAAATAACCTTCTTTAGAATTAAAAAAACTGTAGTAAATTGTATCACAATTTTCTCGTGTTTATTTAAAATTGTTAGAAAATTATCTGTTCTTTACAGCGACACTATTAGGGATTCAAGGGCTTCTCTAGTATAAATGTTAAAGATTATCTAAAAATATTTCAATTTCACTACAAAATAAATCCAATTGGAATATTTTTAAATTTAACAGTGTACATTTCTGGTATTATTTTTGGTATGTATTTCACAATCATGAATAACTTGGCAAAAAGATGAAGAATAATACTATCGAATCGAAATTAACACTAACATTAGACTGAATTCGCAATAAATTCCATATTCTGATAACGTACTAATAAGTCCCTCGGCATAACGCTAGACACTAAGCGCAGGTGGAAAGCGCTTGGTTAAAAGCAAAGTCAAGAACTGAATTTAAAATTTAGAAAAATGCACTGGCTTTTTGGGAGAAACACCGAACTGATAACGTACAACACACTACTGTTATATAAACAAATCCTAAAACCAATCTGGACGTATGGTATTCAGCTTTGGGATTTCTAAAAAATAATTCCAAAGCCGCAAATAAAACCCGCAATCTTTTCATATATTTATTTCTATGAAAAATAAAGTGATTTACAATTAATTACGTAATATGGTAGCGTTAATTTTATGTAATTAATTACAGAATAGAAATAATGAACTTGGGCATTTTTTGAATATGTACGAATAACATACAAATATAGATTTACAATGGCAAATGTAAGATTATTTCTGCCAAATTAATATTTTAATAGGAGACACAAATATTAAAATAAATAAAAAATGTATTGTGTTTATACATTATTTTTTCAATTTCCTTGTTCGAGTGTAATGAAGTTTTATCGGAAACGTCACACTGTGACCAATAAGACCACCAAATGTGTATGCCGTACGTAATACTTCTTTTTAAAACCGAAGCGATAGCCTTATGCGCAGAATACGAAAAGTGTCATAATTAAAACTAAACTCAAAACAAAGTCAGGAAGTTTTATATAAGATCATTTTCTAGTCAGTGACTGTGCGTCAGAATCTAGGTGATAGACTAACTAAGATAAAGCTTCACACCGTTCACTTTATTATGTTCCAATTAGCTCATAGAAAATTTCCGTTTCTCTATAATAAAGACTATTTAAACGCGAAATTGGCTGATTCATAGTCTAACTAATATCGAGAAACTACTCCGGATGTGGACACAGTTATTTTAAATTTCGTGGAATTTTTGTAAGCATTAATTTTTTTTTTTTTTTGCAATTTTTTCTGGGGCCGAAGCACTCCTAACTCTTTCGCAGTTCGCTTATTTACGTCCTTACCTTACGCATTTGTCTGCCAAATCGAAGACGTACGGATATAGGTCCGATTTGTTACCATCTGCAAATGCAATGTATAGCTCCATGCCAGCCTATACTGGCATGGAAGATGGGTCGGCCCATGAGTTCTGCACTCCGACAGGGGGTCATAGATGTGATGAAAATTCACTTTGCATCCTGCCTCTATCGGGATTCGAACCCGGTACCTCCCGATCCGAACGCCAAAGCTTTAACCACTATGGCATTTGGTCGGTTAAGCATTAAATTTAAAAGGCTTTTGTTTCTGCTGCTTTATTCACAGCATATAAAAAATGAAATCACCGACATTATAAATATAATTTGGTTTCCATTCTGAGATGATTGAATTCATAGTGAAACTTTACTGATGTGTGCTATAATAATATTTCAGTAACGGCATCAAGAATAAATAAGATTATATAAGTAATAAGACTCAGTACACTGTAAAAATGGTATGATATTATGATATTATAAGCCTATAGCTATGCTAATAGAAACATTTTGTACGAATTCGGGGCTGATTTGGCGTTATACTAAGGTAAGGGAATAATACCAATATGTATGTACTATTGCTTATTATTGCGGAAACGGCAATTAATTGTTACTGTAGTAATTACTATGCGGTGAAATCGTTTTGAAGATTTCGTCTGTTAGGTGCAGTAGTATAAAGTATACAGAAAATTTGTGCGGTTATTTAACATACATTTTAAAACTAAACAGATTTATTACAAGTTCCAATAATGAATTACATTTTGGTTTGGACATTATAAAATATTAAAAAATATTAATTTTTCTGTAGATTACACATAAACATATTTCGAAAGAAAATTAAAATGATTAAAGAAAATTGCGACGCCTTTAAACTATATATGGAAATGATCCACATATGGGAAATATTAATAGTATTGGTTGCGCAAACAATAACATTTCTTACTTTTTGGACTTTAACAACAAACAACTTGGACAATTTTTGAACTAGGTAATTGGTTCAATTTAATCGCCCAGGTGACATTATGAAAAGTTTACTTTAGTTTAATTTAACTTAAGTTAGTACAAAACATAATTGAGAAAATTGCTCTTAAAATACATAACCAGTGATAAAACTGTGCCAGCTATGGTGATTTACCCATACAAAAAGGTACTAAGCGGTTCAAATGACAGATGCATGACAAAGAACAACTTTTACGAAGAGTTCTCGAATCAGTTTCATCCATATCTCGCGCAAAACCACATTAAATTGACTATCGTTTATTGTATCGAAGGCTACAGTAAATAGTACCCATATGACTCTAAATGTCATTCGCATTTCACAATCCTGTCATTGCAACTGAGATTTCTTATTTATCGTTACAACGAAGCAATGTAAGAACTTAGAGCAAATTGTTTTTCTATAAGAAAAGTTTTGTATAAACAAAATGCATTTAGTGTTAACTGTCTAATCAAAAAGTGAAAAATATAGGTTCTAATTTAAAAAAAACTATCATCAATATTTCCCAAACTAATGAGGCAAGGTCGTTCAAGGTCTGTACTAACCGTCCACCACGACACTGAAAAATTTCCATTATAAGTAATATTCTCCTATTTTCCACCATTTCCGTGATAAAAGATTGGAATTTATTAAAAAACTCACTCTCTATACATTTTGTTTATTAAATAGTATATTCCAGAATTTATGGTACAATAGCATATGATATAAGTGACGTACAGGCCAACCAAAATGGCGAGCCTAGGTATGTATGGCATATTCTTGGAGGTAGAGTAATTCAATATTAAAAGCATATTTAAAAAATGAATCGTACTCCATAATTTTGCTGGCCCAGGCCCTCCATACATCCTCACATTAAAGGTAATATAAAGAAACATTAGCTAATCACAGAAACGACTAGGGCTAGCTACTTCTGTTTGTAATAAACATAGTATAATACATAGTACATAGTATTATATTTGTAATAAACAAATTATATTATAACAAAAAATTATAATAAACAGTGTTATTGCATTTTATTGTGTTTGATAGTGAGATAGTCTTTCTTATAAAATTAATTTTTCTTTTAAAAACAGTTTAAATTCCAATTAAATTTTGTGAAGTATTGTGAAGTGCCAAATTTTATTATTTAATGGTAACAGGGTAAGTATATATCTATTCTTAATAAACCAAAATGCCTTTCCAGACATTTTTATTGGACGAATCAAAATTTGATGAAAATCATCAAATAGTTATTGAAAATATTGACGATTTAAACAATGTGGATATTACTAAAATATTTAATAAAAAGTTATTTAATATTTTATGTGAAAAATTTGATGGCTTAATGAATAAAGACGCTTGCCGGCGTAAACTTCAGAAAATTTTTATAACGAACACATTCTTGGAATCTTTAAAAGACAAAATTCATCGAAATACTCATATTCAATAAACCAACGAACAGAAAGAAGGATCTATTAATATGTTAAAATCATTTGGAACAGATGAAATCAACCAATCTTTATCCTCCTCAGCGATATCAGCCAACTTATCCGATGATGATTGCTTTGGTGCAGAAAAAACCGTGTAAGGTATCTCACAAAAAACTAAAACCTCAAGTTATTAAAAATAATAAAGCAAATATTTATAAATTACTTGGTAAATTACAAATACCAAGGGAGCATTGGAGCATTCTAACGGATTCAACCCTACAAATATTATCAAAGACACTATCTCCGGACATCGTGGCTAATATATTGACGAAAAAGACAGGGTTGCATAAATATTAAATCGATCGATTATGGTAAAAAAAGTATTTGTATTCGAGCTTATTGTGGGCTATAATTGTAATAAGTTTAAACTTAAATGCACAAGCCTACTTGATGGAATTTTTGATATATACTCTACAAACTTGCAAATAAGTCACTTATTATTAAAAAAAAGGCAAGTTAGAGGATCTGAGCGGCAAATTTTAAAACAAAAGCTAGTATCACATAGTTACCCAGAACAGATTTTTGAAAACATGGTCACAGATGAGGATGATAAATTTGTTGCAGAAACAAGAACGACAAATGTCAAATCATTGGACGTGTTACGCAAAGTGCGGTCTGAAGCACTAAAAGATGGAGACAACCACACGGACGATATAATTGACTTAATTGATGAGATGTCTAAAAATGTTGAATTATTTCAGAAGCTTTACATAAATCCTTTTTCGCTTATAACTTACGGCAAAATCCAAATCGATATGTTACGCTTAATAAGAAATCAAGGTAAAACTAATTTAGTAGCATACTTGGATGCTACTGGTGGACTAGTTCGAAACCCACTAAAAACTAACGCTTGCATTTTATATTATGCTCTAATAGCTCCGATAAAGATTCATAATAATGAGCCAAACGACCCATTTCCTATTTCAGACATGATTAGCTCAAGTCACAATTTAGATGCCATTGGGGGATGGCTTAGATCCTACCGAATTGAATTGGAGCAACAATTTAAAACATGGCCTATTATAAAAACAGTAGTGACAGATTTTAATTTCGCCCAAATAAATGCGGTCCTTGACTCTTTCAATAAAATGGATATTGTGCAATACTTGAATATATGTCATATTTCCCTGAAATCACCGAGCATTACTTTGAATGTAGTTGATGTACGACTATGTGTATCACATTTAATGCATTGCATGACTGCGGATGTCAACAAGAGACTTAAAAATAATAATATAATAAAAGAAATAATAGCTTCACTATATTTAATTTCTGATTATTTTGTTTTACAGCAGGTTTGGTTAAATTTATCTATTATTTTAAGTAGCAGGCACCTTACATTGGCCGTAAGCAACGCAATGGAGACGATCTTAAAGAACATAAAAAAACCTTCAGAAACTGATACGAGAGATTTCAAGGCCGACAACCAAAACGATGATATTTTAAACCATCAACTTAATGAATCTTTATACATACAAAGCCGATTTTACAAAGATTTTAAACCAATATCGGATTCCGTACCTACAAAAGAAAACGAAGTCAATATTGAAAGCAGCCCGTTCAACGAAAATTACAGCCCAGATCTATTTCAAATATTTTTAAAAAAATATTTAACATATTTGCCATTATGGTCATGTATTTTCAATAATATATATAGCAACGGTAACGTTGAAAACTATTTTGCCGTCATAAAACGACGAATGAGCCGAACTATGCACCTTGGCAGCTTCCAGCAAAACCATTACGCTTTGTAAAAGATATCCAAAATCGTAATTTATATATAATGAAAAGAATGCGACTCGAAATTCCCAAGTTACCTGGGAAACACCATATTGACGAACATATAATTAAGGACAGCCAAGACCAAACTTTGGCAAAGATTCTTGAGGAAGAAGAAATGTGGCATGGTCAACCTAAATCTTCAAAAAGCCATTTTGCGTTAAAATCAATAAAAAAAACTAACTAATTTAGAAGAGACGGAAAGAAAAGCGTCAAAAATCGAACACCTGGCTTCTAAGAAAAGGACTTCCAACGCTCCATCCAAGAACTATAAAAAATTAACAACTTTAAGAATATTTAAAAAAGATCATATGTGTTATTTAAAAAACCATAGTGCTCACCATAGTTTGCCCTTATCATTACCAACTTAAAACCTAAGGAATCATTTCCGGCCCAGAATGTTCTTAAGAGATACAAATGTTTATTTACCTTAACCTGTGATTTTGCAACTTGGCCATTTACTCAAATTTGAACATATGGCTGGTCCTGGCCATTTGGTCAGCAACCACTCAATTACATACCATTTCGAAACATTAATCGCTATTTCCGGCCCAGGAAAGGTTTGAAAGTTATAGACGATTTTCATATAAATTTATATGGGGACATATCGAATCTGGAAGATTGTGCCAATCCTAACATACGGTTGGCACTGGGGTGCTCACCATAGTTTGCCCTTATCATTACCAACTCAAAACCTAAGGAATCATTTCCGGCCTAGAATGTTCTTAAGAGATACAAATGTTTATTTACTTTAACCTGAGATTTTGGAACTTGGCCATTTACTCAAATTTGAACATACGGCTGGTGCTGGTCATTTGGTCAGCAACCAATCAATTACATACCATTTCGAAACATTAATCGCTATTTCCGGCCCAGGAAGGGTTTGGAAGTTATAGACGATTTTCATATAAATTTATATGGGGCCATATCGAAGTTGGAAGATTGTGCCAATCCTAACATACGGCTGGCACGGGGTGCTCCTTATATAGTAATTTACTCTTAATATTTTAAACTAATATTATGGCGTATTGTTATCTCGAACTCAAAATATACTCGTACAAAATTACTATTACCAAAACCCAATTCATTATTTCCAAGCATGACTTTGTTTTACATGAACAACAAATAAACGAATAAACTGGGATGGGATAATTTGATGTTGTGTTTATAATTTATTTCGTCTTATAGAGGTATAAAATGAAAAAACGGATGGAATAGAATAATTTTGTGAAAAAAATAATAAAAAAAATTCCTGGGATGAAAAACTGGGCTAACTTCACATGCTTCCAAAATGACAATTTTTTTCTTCTGCAGTTTTTCACAAGATATGATTGATCGGAAAAATTGTTTGAATGAATGAAAGAACGAAGAAATTGAAGTATGAATTCGGCTTAAAAATTTAATAAACATGTACAAAAATATATATGTATATGTTCATTCAACTTCTATATAATACCATTACATATATACATTAGCAGATGCCATAAGTATATAATTATTAATTTAGAATTAATTTAACCGACCAAATGGCACAGTGGTTAAAGCTTTGGCGTTTGGATCAGGAGGTACCGGGTTCGAATCCCGATAGGGGCAGGATGCAAAAGGAAATTTTCATCAACAGATTGTAATCTGTGATTAAAAGGAACACAACTACGACCCCCTATTGGCGTGCAAAACTCATGGGCCGACCCATCTTCCATGTCCAGTACTATAGGCTGGCATGGAGCTATGCAATGCGCAGATGGTAACTTAAAATCGGTCCTATGCGCATCGGGCGCTAATAAAAAAACACGGCTAATATTAACAAGTAAATGAAAATAACTATTGTAGTGTATTCCTTATTTAAATAAGTTTCTCGGAGCCACGATTCAATACATTATATAAAAACAAAAAGGGGGATAAGCTCTACTTACATAATAAAATATGTACTGTAAAAAAATCTAATAAATATTAAAAATGCATGCTAGCATAACTTAAAATAAATTAAAAACTAAGCAAAACTTTCTGTGCACTAAACACTGACACATCCCACACAAAGGTTTTTATTTATGAAATCAAACTACAGTTTGAAATAAAGTTTTCAATATTGCTAGTTGTAAATAACCAATCTTTTAATAGGCGAATCTGTTAAATAGTGTATATACAACATCCAAAATGGTTGGTCCGACAAGTTGGATCGTCTGTAGCGTTAATATCGATTTAGATCGATTTTTCGTACTCCTAAAATGGGTACTAATTTTATACATCGAACAGAAAAATAAAATGCAATGTTTTATACACCCATCCCTCGATTTACACGGTACTCGATTTACGCGATTTCGCTTTTACACGGCTAACAAAATTTAAAAAAAATTCTAATATTAAAAAAGTACTAATATTTCGATGTGCAATGTGCTTTAAGCGCTGTCATTTCCATTTTGTATTTTACTCTATAAGATGCACTCAGGGAATGTCAAAATCCCTTTAGCTGGGTTGTTTTATCTAAATGAACTGAACGTTTGAAAACGAAATTTCTTCATTTCTTATTATAACCTATCATAACAATCAGTAAAAAAAATTGTATTTACTAATATAAAAGAAAATTTTACAATAAGTAAATTTATTTTTAACTGTCGACAACAGGAAACAAAACGTATCCTACCAAACGGCATGTAATTTCGTTAGAAACCAAAATCAAGATTTTTAATGGATTGAAATTGGGGCAGGGATCAATCCTTGTAGCAAAAAAGTTTGAATGAGTCGACTGTAAGAATATATTCGGTAAAGTGTGGCGAGGGGTACAATAGTGAGTCCATAATTTTCAAGTTATAAACGGGATCATATTACGGAAGCCGTTGAAAAAGCTTTAATTATTTGAACTGTAAAATGTGAATACTGGTAGATAGTAATTCTATTAAACACAAAGCGCTTCAACTTTTCAACCAAATAAAAGAAAGGACACCCCACTACCTCGATAATCGAATTTTCCACCAGTAACGGATGGTTCAAAAAACGGCGTATAACTTACATAATATTCAACTAAAAGGTGATACGGCGTCCGGTAATGAAAAATCAGGCAGGGGATTATTCGTCTAATTTAGCTAAAATTAGTCAAGATAATTCTTACGAGTATGACCAAGTATTTAATGCCGATGAAACCGAACTGTTTTGGAAGAAAATGCCGATAGGAACTTATCTATCTAAAAATGAAAGATCTGCTAGTGGATTTAAGGCCGCAAAATATAGAGTTACATTGCTATTTTGTAGCAATGCAACGAGGAATCGAATGTTAAAGCCACTCTTTATTAATCAAGCTTAAAAACCTCAAGCAATGAAAGGCGTTAATATGATTAATTTACCAATTCATTGGCGGGAAAATAAAAAAAGTTGGATGGCTTGCGCTTTATTTGAAGGTTGGTTTCGCCAGTGCTTCATTCTCGAAGTGAAAAGCTATTTGGAAAAAAAATCTTGAGTTTAAAATGCTTTCACGTTTAGAGAATTCACCAAGTCATTCAATAAATGTACAGTATCAAAATGTTAAAATTAAGTTTTTACCGCCCAACACAACATTAATGATCCAACCTCAAGACCAGGGCGTAATTTCTACTTTTACGGCATATTATATTAGAAGAACTTAGAAACCGATATTTTAGGAAAACTAAATGATAATGCATTACTTACTGTTCATGAGGTGTGGAAAAATTTTACTATTTTCAATTCAGATGTAATAATTCAGAGAAGCAGTATTTCTTATAGTACACTAACAGTATAGCCGTTAACCGAAATGCTCTATTCAAACATCATCATTGGTCTGGCACATTCTCTCGTAGGGGATAGATGCGAAAATTTTGGTATTCTCGATGTAGAGGAATTGATTCAAGATAAGGAAATGTCGAATGCCGAGCTCCTACAAACCGTAGGACAATTTATACCAAATCTGCTTAACTGCCTGCAGTTAGGCAGAAGTTTGCAAACGATCTTTATGAACATAGATCCCACTAACATTTCAAAGAACAATTAAAATCGCACTCATGCAATATGAAGAAATTTATAAAAAAAAACGCAAAGGCAAGCAAATGTTGATTTCGTATTTTTCAATGGCTTCTAATTTAAAACAATGCTCAATTCTGAAACCGATAATTCCACTACAGTCGTTAAAGTAATGCGGACAACACAAATCACCTGGAGTCCTGGATTTTGAAAGCGATTTAATTTAAATTAATTTTAATTGTTTTAATTTACGTAACGTGAATTTTTTTTATTTCAATATTAAGCACAATGAATTTAACAGTTGCAGTTGAATTGCAATAAGATAAAAATAAGATAAGATTGCTTTGTTTTACATAGTTCGAGAGAACACATTTATGCATAAGTATTTACCTAAGGTTCTGGCAATTTACATACCTAATTTACATGGCTCTAAGTGTAGTGGACCCTATCTACCTTTTCAATATGAATCCTTTGTCTCATTTTACACGATTTCGATTCACACGACTATCCGTGGAACGTATCTTCCGTGGAGATCGAGGGATGAGTGTGTATCAAAATGTATTGGAATTGTTGTTGTTGAATCACAATGTCAACAGATTTGGTCTACTCTATCAAAAGCTGTATTGCATTAGGAAATAAAATAATCGAGTATTGAATTTCGGTTTGTTTATGAATTTATCGTCCAAAAAAAATTAGAAATCATAGTTGGCTGTTTTTCAGTAGTAATTGTAACTTGAATTTGATTTATGTAAACCTTAAAATTTTTTAAAATTTCATTAATTCAACTTGAATTTAGTTACTATTGATAAAAATATGATGAAAAATTATTTAGGGATATTTAGATAAAACACATTTTTTTTAATTAGGCCATCAGGGGTATCTACTGATTTGTAAAAACAAAAATTTAGTTTTATATAATAGAAAAAAGCAGTAACAGAAGGAGTCTGATGTTCTGTTGTTCATACGAAAAAAATTTAATATTACAAAAGGGGGAGCATAGCAGGTAAGTGATTAGTCATTGGCTGAGTAACAAAATTCAAGGTTTATTGAAATACATTTAATTACCCGACGTATTAGCCATATTGTTAATAGCGTGAGAATAGAACAGGGCGGGCTCCGTAATGGTGAGAATCGTATTTCTCTCTGTTCGTTAAGAATATTTTGGTTAAGAAATATGGATGTAATATGCCTTAATTGTTTATAGCTGGAAAATATTCTAAAGTTAAATGATTATGGAAAGTTGATTCATTGCAACCAGATAAATGTTCTTTAGCTTTAGCTCCAAAATTGCGCCCAGTCTGTCCAATATACATAGAAGAAACTACAATCATTGCAATTAATCCTATAAACACCACAACACAACATGCAAGGTTTATTGTTAATAACCATTTTCTTTATTGTGTTATTATTATAAAGCAAAACTAATATAGGAAGAATCGGACACGATGTTGCTAGTTCGTTGGCTAGTTTTTCCTATATACTCTAAGCGACGCTAATTTTTCCGCGCTAGACTATTTAAAGCGTAAAACTCTAACGGATTTTTATCCACCGGATAGTCCAGCAACATCGTATCCGATAATACCAATATTACTTTTGCTTTTTATAATGATAAAGAAAATGGATTTTAACAAAAAACCTAGAATTGATCGCCTCTCCAAGTCTGGTGTTTATAGGATTAATTGCAATTATCTTACATTGGACAGACTGAGCGCAATTTTGGAGTTAGAGCTAAAGAATATTTATCTGGTTGCAATGAATGAATCAACTTTTCATAATCATTTAACTTTAGAAAGTCATACAGCTAGCTTAAACAATTTAGGCTTATTACTTATACAACCCAGAAGCAAACGTTTAGATGCCTTATGGTCTTACGAAATTCGAAAATTCATATTTCTTAACCAAAATATTCTTAACGAACAGAGAAAAATCCGTTTCTCACCAATTAAACATCCCGCCCTGTTCTATTCTCACGCTCTTAATAATATGACTAATACTTCGGGTAATTAAATGTGCTTCAATATATCTTGAATTTTGTTACTCAGTCGATGACTAATCGCTTACCTGCTATTGCGCCCTTTTTTATTATTAAATTTTTTCCGGATAAACAACAGAAGGTTAGGACGATGAAAGATTATTTTTATTGCCTATTTTTTGCCCCTCCTTCGTTTATTTCTTTCATTGCTTTTTGCTACTATATGTGACCGAATTTTTATTTTTACAAATCAGTAGATACTCCTGATGATACCTAACAAGTCGAAACCGATCGAGTGAATTTTAAACTTTTTGAAATTTTTTTTTAAATATTCAAAAATCTGTTTTTGCGAAACAAAAAGCAAGGCATTAAAAAAATGTGTTTATTAAATTTTATTTTCAATCGAAAGCGACATTAGTGTGTATTATCATTCAGATACAAGTACATATTTTTAATTTTGTATACTTACTTTATATGTTATCTATGTATTTCCATTTATATCTGAAAAAGACTTTTAGAATAAACAGCATCATACCAAGTGCAATTAATATATTACAGATCAGCTAACGATTATTACCTTCAGCTGAAATTTGAAGACTGATAGAAGCGAAATAAAAAATTTCTAATTGAAACTGATAAACAAGAGATTAGGTGGGCCACCCAGCTGTGTTCACAAGTCGGATGGAAATCCCAAAATCCCACATCCGAGATTTTTTTAATTTTTGTTATGTTTTTTGCTCTATATATTTGGTCTATTTTTTGTGACATAGCTGTCAAAATATAAATTTATTTTTAATTACGCTTATCTTAATTACAGTGATTACCGTCTTTTTCGTATTTTTGTGTTTAATAAAATTTTCTTTCATTATAAATAAAAAATCATTTCGTATCATATTAGTTATTCAGTTTTTAATAAATTCTTTTTGCTTTTCATTCGTTTTTCATAAATTTCTAGCCATTATAGTTTCTCAGTTTTTATTAAATTCATTTTTATTTTCATAAATTTTTCGATATAAATTTCGCGTCATTTTGTTTTAGTTTTGCAATTTTTTTTCTTTTAAATATTTTATATTAGTTTCGGGTATTTTAATCGGTGATTCCTGTTATAAAAAATGTCTTTTTCAAGACAAACAACAGTCGATTTGTTAAGTGAGGATTTGGTCATTTTAAATGCCGTACTTGTATTGTATTTACAATACGAAATTGATAAATATGAGGATAAATCCCGTAGTGTCAAACGATTTGGGGTGAACCCCGTCAATCGCAACAGACATCAGCAAGGTTTCTATAAAAACCTTGTTGCGGAAATGCGGTTAGTAGATACGGAATCTTTTGTGAATTTCCATCGCATGACACCCGGCGCGTTTGATGAGTTGCTCGCAATGGTGGGTCCTCTCATCCAGAAGAATGATATTGGTGAACGTTCAATATCAGCAGGTCAAAGATTATCTTTAACCCTAAGGTAATTATTATAAACATTGTTTTATATTCTTTTTATATATGTACATTCAAATTTTTTCAGATACGTAGTAAGTGGTGACAGTATGGTGTCAATTGGGAAGTACTCCTTTCGCATAGGGAAGAGTACAACATCCGTAATAATAAGAAAAACGTGCGAATCGTTGTGGCAAATTTTAAAGCGAATTGTGTTTCCGAATCCTAGTGAGATGATGTGGCGCGAAATTAATCATCAATTCCAAAAACAATGGAACTTTCCACATTGTTTAGGGTCGATGGATGGAAAGCACGTTATAATACAAGTATTTTTAAATAAAATTTAAATAATTTATTTTTGTGAATCATAAACATATTTTTCATTTATAGGCGTTTTCCCATAGCGGTTCCATCAACCGAAACTATAAGTACAGCCATAGTGTGGTACTCTTCGCAATCGCCGATGCCGACTACAAATTTATTGTTGTCGATATCGGAGCACCAGGCCATACAGGGGATAGTAATATCTTTCGGCGAAGTACCTTTGGCAGAGCAGTTATAAGCGGTGGTTCTGTGTTAAACGTGCCACCTACAGAGAATCTCGCAGACAATTTAAAATATCCGTACGTGTTTGTTGGTGATGAAGCATTCTCGCTGCTTCCCAATTTAATGCGTCCGTATCCAGGGCTAAACACCTCGATATTGCTAAGTGACAAATCGGCTTTTAATTATAGATTGTCACGAGCCAGAAGAGTTGTGGAAAACGCGTTCGGCATACTATCGAACAGGTGGCGCATTTACCGAAGACCAATCATAGCCAGTAAAGCGACAGTATTGGGCATAATCAAAGCCACTGTCGTGTTACACAACTGGTTACGGGAGAAAAAAATAAAAGAATATTTTTCTTCAGATCTAGTGGACAGTGACATTGGTGGAACATTTCGACCAGGAAGATGGCGTGATGAAGATAGCGGTGGCTTGCAGGATGTGCGTCACATAGGGTCAAATAACTCGAGTAGAAGTGCACTGGATATAAGAGACCAATTTAGTAAATATTTCAATGAAGTCGATATATTGGAATGGCAGTACTCAACTGTTCATTGAAAGAATATAATTTAATTAAATTTTGGTATATATATATATGTGTTTTCTATTATAAAATAATGAAAAATTTGAAAATAGCTATCGCAAACTCTACTCGATTGTTATCACAAAAACCCAGCTAAACTTTTTAGGTTGATTGCTGCTGTGCTTCCTTTTTAGCTTCCTCTATCGACTTGTTAATGCTAAATGGCACTTTTATCTGGAGGGCATATGGCAGTTTCACAAATTCTGGATCCACCTGTGACGCATATACCATTAACAAGCTTCTCTGCGCATCAACATTTGGCTCGGTTGGGGAATCGGTTGGGTCGTGTGGAGCTTAATTAATTCACGATGCGCCTCCATCGTTTGCATAACCGAATGCAAAACCGGTTGCATCGGATTATCATCCGTTCGTTTCCGCTTATTGAACGGACCAGGCCTTGGATTTCGTACAAGTGACGGAGGTACAGGTGACGGAGGTACAGGCGACGGAGGTACAGACGACAGAGGTTCAGGCGAACTGAAGGATTCCGTTTCAACCTCAAAAAACTCCTCACAATTTAGCTCCGAAGTAGTTTCATCAAATAGATTTTGATACTGATTGACCATCGTGAAATTACTTTCGGTTGGCCTAAAATGAAAATAATTGTACATTTAGAATTGGAATATTTTTTTATTAACAATTGATTTCACATAATACTTAAATATATATATATATATATATATATATATATATATATATATATATATATATATATATATATATATATATATATATATATATATATATATATATAAAACTAACTCTGGGATTATCATGTCCTCCAAGAAGCTCATTGTTCTATCGAGCCACGCATCTTTCTTCGGGAGTGCGACGCTTCCGCTTCTCGGCGGCTTTTTTTGGTTAACATACCGGCTTCTTAGCACTTTCCACCGTTGTTTGCATTGCTCGACGCTGTACCCTACAACCTCCGCAATTTCGTCCCATAATATTCTTTTCAATGTTATGTTCTTGTAATTTACGTGCGACATGTCGTACAAGGGCTCCCGTCCCGGTTTCTTCATCTCCTCCAACATGTGTTCGTCGCGTTCCCGTGTCCCCATTTCTAAAAAATTAAAATGTTTGTATTAATTAATGTAATACATTTATAATATTTAATTTAATATGCACATACCGTTTGATTAATATTTTCAATTTATAATTGATACTGCGAGTTAATAAACAAACAATTAATAAACATACAATTTAATAATAAAAACTTAACACACACTGTTCACACTGTTTTACAACACAATACAAAAAATCCAAATGTCATTAAGAAGTAGAAATTACAACACACACAAAAATGAGCAAAAAAGTATATTGATCTACAAAATGTAGCTGAATAATTATTTTTGAATTGTTAAGTTGGTCGTCTGCAGGATTTTTGCTCAAAAGTTGCAATTTTTCTACTTCTTGGGATGGAAGGGGGCGTGTATTTTGTATAATTTGTGAGATTTGATTGGTTAAAATGGTGGGATTTTAAATCTCGGATTTCCATCCGACTTGTGAACAAAGCTCAATGATTGTATTGCTGGGATATTGGGTGCATGTGCTTTCATCGTCAATTTTTTTTGTTAATGTGATCTGTGTATCGATTTTGTCCCAAAATGTGTGAAACGAAATGAGTGTAACCGGAAAGATATACTAGTGGTATTTATGTTTATGTTAGTTAGTGATGCGCGTATAATTGGCTTGCTTTTCTATACACATGCAAACCACGTGTCATTGTTTTTGTTTATCCTATTAACCCTTGATGGAATTTTTGATTCCTATATTGAGGAGCGCGATTGTGCTCCGTGGCACTCAAAGGGTTAACCATTGTAAACGCCATATTTTTGTATTGTTTAAAAAAATGAAGAAAAATTCGTCACTTTGGAACAATATCATTGGTCGAAAAAAATCTTTAAACGAATGAAAAGACAAACTAACACTGAAGAGCAACACTGAATCCGTCTTTAGAAGATAGTGTTACTTTTTAAATATTTATTTATTTTCGTTTTTTTATAATTAATATTTTATTTTTAAAATTTATGAAATTTAAATTAAATTTATTTATAAAATTTAAACATATAACATATAAACATATAAAATTAATTTATTATAAAAAAATATTAAATATAAAATACATTAGCATGTTAAATAATGACACTCCACAGCTCGTGAGCAGACGTAATGTGTTGAGAAAAGGAAATAAGCACCATAAAAATTAAACCGATTCACCCGGATCGCGTTATTTTGGTACTGTCCATCATAAAAATGACACAAATACGAACAAAAGAAAAATACAAATCCAAAGCCATAATCATGTATTATACAGTGTATACGTATTCAATATTTTTTGCTTCACTCATTTTAAATGAGTAACTCACGGGACAAAATCGATACACTGGTTGGTGAGAGCGAACAAAACATATTAACTGTTTGTTAAACACGCACAAATTAAAACTGTTAGAAGTATATTATTTTATCTCAGATATAAATTGTAGACAAACTGTGTTGATTAGATTGATTATTAGCATGAAGTTATTATGTTAATTTACTGCGCTCCGTACAAGACCGGTAGTTTTTTAGAAGGAAATTAGCGTTAAACAAGTTTCCTTGTAGTACGTGCTAGGAAGAATACGGCAATAACAAATGTACGGTTCGCTTTTCTCAAACAGGTTATTTTTTGCTTCATAAAGTAAAGGTCCCCAGCAGTACAAATAGTAGAATGAAATAGATAAAAACATTTGCATACGTCGAAGCGAGAAAACAAATACATTTACTTCGGTTTATGCCATTTTACTCCGATCTAATCTCTTGTTTATCAGTTTCGTTTAGAAAATTTTTATTTAATTGCATCAGTTCAGATTTCAGCCGAAGATAACAGTTGTTTTTCAATTGATGGCTAAATATGCATTGCACATGGGATGATAATGTTTAATTTACAGGTAGAATTCAATACATAACGTGTAAAAAAGGAATTCAAAATAAAAATGTGTATTTCTGTCTAAATGCTAATATACAATTGGAAAAATATTTTGAATAAACAACATAACAAACAGATTAGTTTCTGGTTAAAACCGTTAAGTTAACATAAACTCAACGAATGGAGAGAGAGTGAAATTTATTTTTAGAAAACAAAACCAATATTTTGCTCGGCAACAGCCGATTAACATGGAATTAGATGCATCAATTTGAAGAGCAAATTGAGCGCTCAATTTGTATGATGTTTATGCGCTGATTGAGCGTTACATATTACTACTGGATGGTTTTCCATTTTGCGATTTTACTGTTTTCGGGAAGAATTTTATTTTCGTATTAAGTTGTTTGGGAAAGATTATTTTGAAAGCTTGATGAAATTAGAACTGGAATAATTATTTAATAATAGTTTTACAGATTGAAGAATTCTGGTTTAGGTCATAAGGCAGGTGGAATAGTCTTATTTTTTATAATTAGTGTCTGAAAAACATGTAGTTTATAAACTCTTTATATGTAGGAGTATGTTCTACTAATGTACTCAATTTAAACGTAAAGCAGGTTAGAATAATTATGGGGATTAATTGTTGGAAATATTGTCCCAACAAAGTTAGAAAATACGAGGGAATGAATTTATTTTAGTGCTTAAAGGTTAGACCAAAAAAATAATTTTAATTTAGGTTTCGAGCTGTGCCAGTGAGATCACTATATAATTTAAATTTGTTAGCAGTAGATAATATGTACTTGTTAGTTTATTAACTTAAGAATTTAAATAATTGGCGTCCTTAAACAATAATGGTTTATGTGAAATTATTTAAACTCATTTAAATAACCTCCAGTTTCATGAAATACACTGTTGAAAATATTATACACGGTTGAAAATATTATTTCACTTAAAAACGCTTTGTGACTGCAAACCACAATCAGCACAATTTTTGTAAAAGACAGACGAAAATTGAACACGGTAGTTGTGGGTTAACCAATAACTACTAACTCGGTTGTGCCATAGGACTTATTTTCTTGAATAATATAAATTGTTAATAAAGCAAATGAAATCCGAACCTAAGTTAATACCATTTTTATATTATTAGATCTGGAATATTTTGTTTCCCGAAGAGAATTTAAATCTTAATACCAATACTTCATTTTGGGTACAAAACAAAACATAGATGTTTAGGATAGCGTGACCTTGTTTTTAACGAAAGATTTGCTCGTAAATTTATCTTAAATTCTTAGAAACAAATCTCTAATCAATACACAAAGTTTTTAGGATAACCATATCCCTCTTAGTCTCGGTACATTTAGTCAAATTCCACAGAATTGTGAAATGTTAAATATTTTTCCATAAAAGGAAAAAAATCACAATTTCCACATCAGTTGATTTTTCTTTTCCCTTTTTCGGTATACCTACTCGTATTTACAAAATTTATTTGTTTATTTTAATTTTTCCAACCATAAAACAAACAAAAGGATATAAAATTTTTCAAAGTAACATAGATCGCTTGTGTTGTTTGGTAACATATTGCATCGAAATAGGAGGAAAACTTGTACCCTGACTGTAGTCCGTAATATTAAAATTAAAAACACAAGAAAAATGTTTTTGGTTTAAAATTAAAAGTGTGGAAAATATTTTTGTACATATTTGATTTTAAAATTCACTCATGATTTCATTTTATATTTTTTAAGGGAAATGAATTACATTCCACCCTCACATTAGAGTGTGTGCGGAAATATTTAATAAGTGAAATTTTTGTGGATACTTAGATTTTTATTTTGATTTTATATTTCCAAAATCCTTAATAAAGTTCGCGTTTTGCAAAATAATATATCCAGTTTATAAAAATTCTCAACGGAACGACATAACTAAATCCAATCATGGGATTCCAAAACGTAGACCACCCTGATAATATCAGTATTGTTGATGTGTCGTAAAAAATGCGTCGTTTGCATGAAATGTTCGTATAAAAAGGGTTAAAAAACTCGTTTATACTTTGCTTATTTATTCAACAAAATTATTTTATTTTTATTGTTCTTAATTAAAAATAAATTAAAAATAGGAAAAATAAATAAATAAAGGCACAAAATATATATTTTTAACATACTACTCGAATATCCTTAGGCCCAGCATCAACCATATAATATTTTGTATTTGAAAATCATTTTGCATTAAAACTGATGATAATATTTTGTCGATTCGAGGCGAGTCGAGGGGTATCGGTGAATGTGACATTTGGTGTTTTTATTTAATTTTTCACATTGTTTAACTTGAGGGTGTCAATTTTTTGTTTTTTCCGTCTACTCTACGAATTTAGTATAACACACATGCAAAAGAAATATCTCGATTCCATTTTCGTTTTTTATTTATTTGGACAACAATTTTATAATTTGATGACAATAGAGAATATAGCCAACGGACTAGATAATTGAAAAACAGAAAAACTACATAGAACATTTTAGAAATACCATTTTCTACGCCAATATATTGTACAAAAAAAGTGTACGTTAATCGCAATTCATCGCTTTTTCATGTTTAACTTGATTATGCCAGAAAGAGTGCTAACGAATTACTCTATAAGTTGCATTTGCAAATGATTCCTCTAAAATTAATTACATATTTACAGAAGCATTAGAAGACAAATAGATTTTTTACCACATCAGTCTTCAACATATTTCTGTGAACCGTGTTTCTGTGCACTCGCTGACATGTTCACTCCACACAACAAGTAAATGGCGGCATAAAACATAAAACGATAGAACTCAAATGAATAATAGATTTTATTTTACCGAACCAAAAAATTAAAAATGTTTTTTAAATTATACAAGTAAATATTTAAATTATTTTTATAAAATTAAAATTAATTTTTCCAGCTTTTCTCTTTTAACCAAACAAATACGAAAAATTAATGCAATAATTATGTGACAATTTTTAATTAATGTTTATCATCATCGTAACACAAATTCGAAATATAAATTGTAGATTATTTACTTTTCATAATTACGTAATAAAATATAAATTAGATCCAACCGCAGTATCTATTGAATAGATTTCCAATTTTGTAATTGGATGGTGTATAATGAATTATTTCTTGCATGGTGTATTTCAGGCAAATAGACACATAAATTCGGTAGACTAATATTTGTATGATATTACAAATCTGTATTTTTATTTTATAAATATTGACTATCAAGATTTTAGAACGAGGACGCTTTTGTAATCAAATAGAACATAATTACGAGGAAAAGTTTATGCATTAGGCATCCTAATTTAACTTTTGGCACTTAACTTTTCAAAAATTCATTTTTATTACTAAAGTTTGAGAAATGATTTGATTGGAGGAAATTACAATAATAGTAACAACAAAATCAAAATTTTCATATTGAGAAAGCATACCATTTCTTATTGTTTTTGAAGGGTATACATCTTGTGTCAATTATGAAGGTAACTTTATAAATGCACCGGAAAAGTGTAAGGCGAAATGTCGTCATGACATTGTTAATAAAATTGAATGGATTTAAGAAAAATAGATGTAAACTTTTAATATTGTGGTAATTTTTAGAAACCATACGCTGTATCTGGTAATGTCTCTATGAAAGAGCTAGAAATAAGCGAGTTCGGCCTCGAATATAGGGCCATAAGCATTCGCCAAGTTGTTTACAATAACCGAATTACACTAACATTTTCCATTAAATTTTTCTGCGCATCTTCTATTAAAACATATACCTCATCTAATGATACGAAAAATCAACTTCTGAAATATTTAAAGTACAATTACTCCTCAAATTTTTTTTGAAATCTCGTGTTTTGGCAATAAATGGTTCTACGCTGTTTACATAAATAAGATAAGAGGATTGTTGTTTTTTACATTATTTTTTCGCTTGAATCATAAAATTGGTAGGATAAAAATTATAATAGGTAGGTAGAAAGTTCGTGGTCTCTTTCCCGGTAGATACCATTTTAACTTGCACTTTGACATACAAAACATTAAAATCGGTTAAATGAATAAAAAGTTACAACATTTTAAACATGGAGATAAATAATGAAAAAATTAAATATATTTTACAATTTTATTACGACAGAGGTAAAAACGCGGCTTAGGCTTGCGAAAAAATTTGTGCTGTTTATGGAGAAGGTGCTTTATCAAAATCGGCAGCAAAGAAATGGTTCAAGCGCTTTAGTTCTGGAAATATGGATGTCAAAGATGCACCTCGCTCTGGTCGACCAACTACTGGAAAAGTCGATGAAATCATGCAGTAAATTGAAGAGGACCGGCATATAAGCAGCCATGCAATTGGTTTAGATCTAAATATTGATCACAAAACAGTTTTAAACCATGTAGTCCTGACCTTGCACCATCGGATTACAATTTGTTCTGGTCCATGCAGAACCCATGGTTTACATTAAATTCAAAAGAGGCCTGCGAAATTGAGTTGCCTCGATTTTTCGCCTCTAAACTACAGAAGTTCTACAGTGATGGGATGATGGCTCTACCAGAAAAATGGCAAAAGGTCATCGATCAAAATGGCACATATTTGGTTTAATAAAGTTCATTTGAACTAAGAAAATTCTTGGTTTCAATGTCCCCAAAAGGCCACGAATTTTTTCCCTAACCCTTTATTTAATTACATTTTTGTATAAAAACAATTGTTTTTATTACCAACATTATGCATTGGTTTCTTGTTTTCGCTGTTTAAAATACAACACTAATTGCTACCTATTAGAAGTTTAATAAAAACAGAAAAAGGTAAACATTCTCTAAAACCATAACGCCTGCTTAATTTCTGGACCGACTGGCGTCGTTTGTTTGTATTTTTATAAAATTATTAGAAAATTAAAGCACCTTCCTTTTAAAATTCAACCTTTTGAATAAGTAATAATTTATTTATAGAATACGTATATACTTGAATCATTAAAACTCCGATTAGCGTACATTTATATTGATGACGTAATTTATCGATACGTAATGAAAATCATAACGCAACTGTACCAAACAACCAACGGACCATGAACATAATTTAATTTGGATGCAAGATTAACTATTAATTAAGGATGCAAGATTAACTATTAATTAATTAATAATTAAGCGAGCATTGATAGTAATTAGTTTTTATTTGTAGTAAAACTAATTCTAAAAGCTTTAAATTGAAATCGGGTTAAAAATGAAGATTTAATATTTGCGAATGTTTTCTATGGAAAAGGGGATTTCCGCCGTAAAATTATGCAATTTTAAAATTATTTGTCAAATACACATTACAAATTAATTGAAATGTACCTATTTTCTTTATATTCGATATATTTTCCGCTAAATTAAGACTAAACATTTAAATGTAAAAGTACCATATTATAAATTTGATGAAGTTTTGAACTTCTGAAGAGCTGCCAGCTACACATCGTCAATACAGCACATGTTTATCATGAATAGTTGGCCAAGGCTTTTACGTCATTTTTTGTTAGTTTTTAAAAATCGAATAAATCAACATTAGATGGCGCCCCAGAGAAACAATTTGAAGGAATGAAATGAACTAAATGAAAAGGGGAATATAGAAGAAAATAATAATGAAGAACACGATGAAATTATAGAGGTTCATGAAGAACCACAAGACTCGGAGAACTCAACGTAAATGACGATAAAAAAAACAAAAATGAGGAAATGTTAAAAGGAGAAGCAGCGCTTGCATATGACATGCAACCAGTGTTACCATATGTTTCAAAATAAAAACTTAACAGAGATAGAAAAAAAACTTGTTTTCTAGAAAAAAAACTTGATTAATTAAAAATGCGTACACATATATTTTTACATATACATATATATGTATAATCCATATTTTATTTCTTATAATTATTATTATAAAATTATATCACAAGGTATTCATTACGAAAATTATATTTGTTTATTATAATTATTATTATAAAATTATCACAAAAAACCTTCTTGGTTTTAACAAAAAATAAAAATAAATTTAAATAAAAGCAGTCTTCTTATTTGTAAAAATAAAATTATGAAAACGAAGTTTTCAATAGGTACGGGATTACTTTTTTGATAGGTACATACTTTGGTTCATCATTTTCAACATTTTATCGTCGTGTTGAAAAGTTGCACAGTCTGTATTGAGTATTCTCATATAGTCCTTTGTAAATAATATACCAGACAAGGTCTCTGGTTCTAGTCTATTACGAATTTTTGTTTTATTCAGATTTATCTGTGAAAAAATTCGTTCGACGTTTGCTGTCGCAACTGGAATCGTCAAAATAGCCATTACCAACGGTTTTATACATGGAAATGCATTTAATCCATCGTAGCGTTTAATGCTTAAGATGGTATGCCAAAAATCAATTATCAAAGTTTTTTCATTTAATTTTAAAGCATGAAAATCTAAACGACGTATTTCACGCCATTCGTCGTCAATCTGTTGGACATGTTCTCGTTGAATTACGTGAGGAAATAAGGAACATAAATTTGATATTGTAATGTATTTTTTTGTAATTACGCATATCGGAGATATGGTTTCAGCTGCTAATAAATAGGGGTCTTCAAAATCAAATTTTGTTAGCAGATGGTTACATAATTCAATATAAAATCTTAAGCAGGTCGATCTAAACTCTATCTGTTCTTGATTATTCAAAACAGTTATTGTGCTTAATGTCAACATTATTTCTGCACCTAAGTATACATCATCTAAATTTTTTATTATATGTGGCGTATTTATGTCCAATTGTTTGAAGGCCACGTCAGAAATTTGCTCTTCCTTAATAAAATATTCAAAAATTTTCAAATAAAGTCGTTTTACTTCAGAGACCAACATGTGGAGCTGCGGAGATTCGCTTTGGAATGCACGGTTTACTCGATTGACATCAGCTAAAATGGAAGGAAATCGAAGTTACAAAATTTTACTTCAATTAAATGGCAATAAATTATAAGAAATATTTTTTATAAATACAGAATTACCTAAAATAAATTTTAAAAACTTCAAATATAACTTGAACTGTGGGTTGTGGAGGGTTTCAATCAATAGTTCTGTTGTTTAGGAACTTTTCCAAATCCTCGTGGAGAAAAAAAAGTTTTAACACCTCTATTCTACTTAAGACTTGATTGACGGTTGATTTCAAAGATAACCAACGGGTTTGAGAAGGATGCAGCATTTTCCGTGGCTTGTAGTCTAATAAGATTTGTAGATCTGCACATAATCCAACTCGTTTCGGACTGTTTTGTATAAAGTTATAAATGTCCCGACAGGTTCCCTCCACAAATTTTGGCAAAATTTTGCACGCATGGTTAGCACATAATGCAAAAGAGTGGCATGTACATTTAAGAACGACTAAATTAGGACAGTCATTTTTTAATAACCTGGCTACGAAATGGTTGGCTCCTGTCATTACATTTGCACCATCCGCTGCAAACCCCACCATCATTTTTTTATAATTAATGGATCTTTCGGTCAAAATGTTCACAATTGCTTGGTAAATCCCTAACGCATCACAATTTTCCACTTTAATGAGCGCAAAAAATTAATCACGGACCTTGTCGTTGACGGGTATTCAAACAACTATATGTCGTTGACGGGTATTCGTAGTAGATATATCTGTGGATTCGTCTCTTTCATTAAATCACATAAATTGGTTAGTTGCGTCTCTCCAATAACATTTTTTACCACAGATGTGGTTTTTGTTTGCGCACATGAAATGTCTTTTACAATTGCGGAATCATTGATTGTTGCTTTTAGCATGGGTATCAAATGATCCATAGTGAGAAAAGAAACATTGTGTTCTGCACAAAAAGCACTTAACTGTATTTCGGCCATACAAACTTTCTTACTGTGCGCAGTAAATTCGTTTATGTTTTTGAAATTTAGCGAACTGTTATTGTGCATATTTAATGCTGCACTACGGCCAACGTGTTTCTTGCTTTTGCTGTGGTTGTATAAATCTCGAATTCCAGCTTTCGCCTTTAATTCGCAATTGCAAATTTTACAAAAGGCAACATTATTCACACTTTGTGTTAACCACGATTTTAAAATTGGATCATTTTCCCAACCTTTTACGTACGTGGTGGAAGGGCGCAATTTTTTGATTTTCTTAGATTTCTATAAAAGGCACCGAATATTTTATACACAAAATATAATTTATTGAATAATATCATTCTAGACTTACCGGCGAGCAATCACCTTCATTTATATTATCGTCATCATCAGTATCAGAATTTATTTCTGATATGCTGGTGCATGGATGCAACGTACGACAGAAACAACTGCGCACACTAAAATTGGAATATTTACTGCTTCCGATATAGTAACTCGACGAAATCAATATGAAAAAAAAATCGCTGAGTCTGGCCCGCAACCGACCGTATACTCCGAGGCGAGCTGATGAACATTTTAAGTTAATATGGCAAGAGTCACAATAAAATGCAATGAAACGCACGATCTATGTATGTGCACAGTTGCGTTTGATTATTTATAATAAAAAAATTGAAAAGTCAAACATATCGTTACGTGTTTTAATTTTAATCTAATGAATATGTGTGATATTTTGTATGTGTTCTAAAGTATATCGAATAACGAAATCAAACATTTCGCAAAAGTTATACAGCAGTCAGTAATTTAGAAGTATTTTATGTAAATATACAGTGCTGGGAAAAAAAATTGGGCAAACATATTTTATTGCAAATTGGAGTCTTTTTTTGCTAAAATTACAAAACTTTTGAAAGCGATTGGCTTATTGTTTCATTTTAAACACATGTATGACGTAATTTTTTGAAAAAAAATTACCTGCAATTTAGGGGCAAAACCCCGAAAAATGCCAAAATATTCAAAATACGTTGATCGGAGTTAAAGTAATGGAATAAATTAAACACCGATTTTTTAATTTTTGTTTTGCTTTTTATTGATTTATAGAAGTTCTATCTTTAATATTAATATGTTGTTGGAAGCCCATTTGCTTTTATTACTGCGATCCACCTCCATTTAATTGAATTTGATAAATTTTTCAAAGTCGTAGGAGGTATGGATTTCCAAATCGTCATCAACAAACTTTTTAAAGCTTGAATCGATTCTGGGTGAATTCTTGCTACTTCTAGCTTCATTATAGACCAAATAATTTCAATAGAATTTAAGTCTGGACTATACGGGGGCCAGCTCAACACATCGGTACTTCTTTCTTCGAAGAACTTTTTTACATTTAAAATATGTTTGCCCAATTTTTTTCCCAGCACTGTACATCTGACAATTAAAGTTCAAAAATGTCGTGAACATAACGAAAAGCTTGGACAAAGGAATTATTTAGTTTATCATTTATGCTGCGTACATGACATCGGAAATAAAAAGCATCACACTCTTCCCGCGCTCAAAACCAATCAAATTTCGTGAAATGCTTTTTGTCGAGTTCAACTAAAGTTGAAACAGTTTCAACTTTGTTGTTGTTTTAATACGTTCCGTGCGAAACCATGGTATGTTTTCCTAACTATCTCTCGATGTCATATCGATGTCTTAATTAATTTCTCAAAAATTCCATGGTAGGAAATTACAATCAAATGAAGCCAAAAATATTGGCTATAGTTATAAATAATTAAGTTGTAGAATAAACTACATTTTATTTGATAATTTAATATCCGAAAATGTCATTTTTCCATACAAAATAGTAATTTGGGTACTCTGCCTTATCGAAAGCTTTGCTTTTTGTACAAGCAGGCCCGTTAAATATATACGGCCCTGGTCGGAGGCGAAACGGCTTAAGAAAGCCACCGAATAATTCGTCTGCTCGCTTGAGAGAAGTGTTTTCATGACAAGAATATTTTCAATCGTTAAATTAAACACCACCTGTTACCAACAGTATGTTTATCGAGATGTAATGGAACTGCGTGCAATGCAGCCTTTTGAAGCCAAATAATTTTTGCTTTAGCGACATGAGCATCGGAACATTTGGCCCAAAACCACCAACGCCGTCTTATAAGACCTATTTTCCGGTTTTTGAGGAAAAGATGAGTTCAGTGGTCATTCTTGGTGGAGAATATCTAAGAACAGCAAACCAACTCAGTAAATGATCTTAGAGCGGCCTTGACCATTACCATCTCATTAGCGAAGGTACGTAAGATAGAATGCTTGCCATGTTATTAAAGGGTCCGTGGTTTGATCGGTAGTGATCATTAAAAAAGTAGTGGTTGCGTGTTTTAACCGTGCCATCTGTTATGTTCTTTCCTTTCAAATTTACAAACCATATTAGTTGAAAAAATATAGATTATATGTGTGGCCAAAATTCACAATAGTTAAGGGGGTTTGTAAGAACTAAGAATGGAAAACAATCGGTCCTGACTTCGAAAACAGTCATTTAGGGAATCCTCCGGTAGACCCAGGTTCCTATTTTTATTTTTTCTCAGTTCAAACGACTTTAATGAAAATTGGTGAAATATGCTTTTCGGGTACCATGAAACGAATTCTAATTTCCCAGACAATTTTTTAGGTGCTCCTTTTGTGAGGAAAGGGTCCTCTTTTTATTTGCTATTTTGTTAGCCCAAGCGAAGCTTACACAAATTTCAGAAAGGAAAAATTTTATAATATCAGGAAACTTCGTTTTGGAAATCCCTTGGTGGTATCTATCATCATTGTTTAATTCTTTCGGCTAGAAAGATGAAAAAATAGGTAAAGAGGGGTTTTCGTGTGTCAGGAAGCGATTGCAATGGGTCTAAAGATTCAGTGAACTTGTTGTAACGTTTCAACTGAGGAGGTAAAATCTCCCTATGCATTGTAGCCCCGGTAAAATTAAAAAAAAAACTCAGTGGGACTTGATTTTTTATAAATTTTTATTTTTGTATTCTGTAGAATTTATAAAGGTTGCACCATGTTCTACAATGTTGCGTCATGTTACATCGTCGAGCCATGTGTTTTGAATCATGTTCTGTTGATTGTTACTAATTTGCACTCCCAGTTAAATTTGATGAATGGAAATAGGTCTCTAAAATTATTTTCATAATCATTTGGTCATTTGGTGTGGTAGATGGAGATAGCATTTAGAAATAGTTTTTGGGGAATGGAGTTCGGGAATACGACCAACTGAGACGGAACAAGGTAATGTTTTAACCAATCATGATGAACTAGAGAAAGGTGAATGGAAATAATATTCTGAAATAATGGTTAAGCAGGCTCCTTAGTATATGCCCAACTGAGACGGAACTAAGCCATTTATTACAGAACGTGATGAAATTGAGAATGGTGAACGTAAAGGAGATTATGAAATAATTTTTACTAGAAATTCTGGAATGTATGACTGGAACTAGGCTATTTATTAACCAATTAAGATGAAATCGGTATGGTGGATGGTAATTGGATTCTAAAATTGGTTTTGGAAAAATCGTTTGGTATATGGTTAACTAGACGGAACTATGCTATTAATTAACGGTTAAGAACGCCAATGGTTTTGGATGCGATCCGATCGATTTTAATGGAAAATCGTTTAGGTCACACTCGTTCCTGTTGTCAATGTCATTGTGTTTTCTTTTGTAGCAAAGTATGATATTAGTACGGAATTAATCGTGTTATGTAAAATTAACAATTTGAATAGAACTCAGCCATTTCTAAACAAATCGAGAATAAACTCGGTTTGTATGATTCAATATGTCATACTGAGATTGAATTTAACCTCGGTTTGTATGATGAAAAAGGGATTCCATTTGAAAATAATCATTTGGAATGCAACTAAGCCGTTGAAGTGAGTCTGGGTTTGAATTGTGGAAATGGTTTTCAAATATTAATTGAAATTTTGGAAAATTTGCAATTTAATAGCACTAATCCATTTGACAATCTTATATTGCATTAAGAAAATCGGATTCAATATGTGTGTATATTGTGGAAAAAAGTTAATTTTAATGAAAGTATTCAATTTGATTGAAACGAAGCGGTAGGACGAGCTCTATGAAAAGGTCATTTTGATCTGGCTATTTTGAACTTTCTGTTTAAAGCCAAACTCGTGATTTAAGAAATAATTAAAACCAAATTAAAATAAAACAAAAGGGTCTACAATCGCCACGTAGTATCGGAAGTGTTTTTATTTTTTGTGCGTTTACGTGGATCTTAGTGTTAGGTAGTATTATTTTCTTTCTTTCAAAATTGTATGTATGGTAATGAAAACTCGCTGCCTCTAAAATGTAGGCAAAATGAAAAATATGCAAGATTTTGTTAATTTAGTTACAATATTACATTTCTGTGAAGTTACCGCTAACCCACTTCAAAACTAATCTCTGAGAGACATATCTTCGAATATTGGAACTTAAGTTTTATAATGTGAGCATTAACAAAAACAAAATAAAAGTAACCTTGTAAGTTAATCAACACTTCATTAGAAAACAGAATAAGTTAAGTATTTGATTTCAACTTCAACATGATCATTAGTCGTTATGACAGCATCCAAATTTATTTGAATTATATATGGATCTAACAAGGGTATCTGTACCTTGATTTATTATGGATGTTCTAGGGTAGTGTATCACTGCGTACCAACCCAACAAGGTTAAATTAACATTTAATTAATGCTCAGATAATAGATCGGTAGTCGCCTTTTTGAAAATTTTGCTGTATCAGTAAAGGTCGAATTACAATGGAACCACCTTTCCGTCAAAATTAAATTTTTCAAGTTTTGTAACATTTTATATGGAAAAACGAAATTATTAATTACATTAAGCGGGCCAAAGCGGCAATTCATCCGTTTAAAAAAAAACTAAATTTTACGGAAATAGAGGGAACAGGCAAATTCCATTCAACATTTTACATAATGTTGTGTAGTTATTCACAAATTGTTTGTAATAGAATTTTACAATATTTTTTGTATAAAATATAGAAATCGAAGAGAAGTTTTAATTTTTCTATGATTTTGTAACCATCCATTTCGGTTGTCTCTTTTGTTGTTAAATGTCAGTTTGGACAGATGGGACGGATGCAATATACTCAAAAACGGGAAAGACGAAACGAACAGAACGAGATGGAACGGAATGATTCAGATATAACCGAGGCATAATAATGACAAGCATCGATTGTTTTTTATTTTACAATTGAAAAGTTGGCATAGTCAAACCAATTGAAGCATCTTCAGTACTTATTTGCACCACTCACCTAATTTTTGAAAAATATTTTAATTTTTTACTGACCCACAGATCATTAATGCAGGGCGCATGATCGGCACTCGTGAACTAGTTTATTTTTCATTTGAAAATAAATTATAGTTTTAGCGTATTGAAATTTAAAGATAACAAGCATTATGGCTGCACTTCTTTATGATATATAATATACTATCAAAATGACTCAAATCTTGAAATTGGATGACGATTTATATTTTGTAACTTATCTTCAATAATTCGAGTGTCGTTGCTCCCATTCAGTTTTAAGGAAGGCAGTTAAGTGGATTACCACTTATCACAAAAATTTTATTCCATACATTTGGTATTATGTTAATGGAATTTGATATAGTTTAAATTGGTTGCCCAACATGATACAATTTAGAAGAAATATCAAAACAAACCACTCCGTACTCTATATGTATAGTTTGTAAAAGAAAGATTTTCTAGCAAATCTATAATAGTTTATTCACACGTGTTGTTTCGACGTAGAATTATCGTTAATATTTACTTTCTATTTACAAAATAAAGTTTTTCTGGTGGACCGCATCGAACAAAAGCCAAATCTACATATACCTTGTAGTACAATTTTATATTACTAATTCAATAGTTATATGCTGAATCACAAAGGATTTATTTTAGTAACAGGTCTTTAATTTGACTCAAATATTTCTAACTAGCCAAATCTAGGTGAATTTCCAGTGCCTAATTCTAATTTGCAATATTGTCAAGCAAGTACGTGACGTCATAGTGATAAACAAATTGGTGGAAGTACTTTAATCTAGTATAATCGTTTCTTAATCATACTATAATGTTTAATATTCGTCTAAGATAAATATAGTTAAAAAAAATCTTAACTGCTACTACTTACTAATACATCGTTTTTCACTTTAAAATTCCACTAAAGGTTTCAAACATATTTTATGTCACTTTAAACATTAACAGACAAAAACAAATCTTCCTTACAAAGCAATCATGATAAATTACCATTTAGCGCGAACAATCCATCAAACTCAAACATGAGATAATGACTTTAGAAGAGGGAAGAAGAAAAAATCTCTTTGGCAATGATAACAGAATTTATTTCCATATATTCACTTAAGTCTTGGAAATATTTTTATTTTTCGTTTGTTTTGATAAGAAGTTCTGAAAATGTTTTAAATACTGCATATATCAAATGTGGAAATTTTCCGTTTTTCTCTTATTTTTTTTATCTAAATATCACCTTACATTTAACACTTAACATAACAATCATATTCGTAAGAAGCACGAGTGTATCGGAAAAAAATGTTTATTTATCAAATGGATCATTTAAAATTAGAAAATGTTGAGCGAAAAATAAAATTCATTGACAACAACAAGAAACGGAAAACTGCTTGAAAATTCGAAAAATAAAATTGAAAGTGAAAATAAAAAATGTCAATATATTCATGCCGAGTGTACACATTCCGCTTGTTATGTACATAATATACTCGTACATTTGAAGAACAATCGGTAGCTAAAGGAACGAAAAGTTGGGAAAGATGCGAAAATCACTTAACATTTGAAAAATAAATATTTGGAAATCTGTAAGTACTGAATGTTTATGTAAATATTTTTCGGTTATTTGTGATTGATGGCATGATTTTATCGTGAATTAGTACAAACAACATTAGCTGCGTTGGGAAATTAATGCTACAAAATTAACACGAATAGGATTTGTATATCTATAAAATTAGTTATACAGTTGATTTATTGATGATAAATGATGATTTCAACTAAACCAAAAGAGACTTAGTTGGTTCTTTTAAAATGTGCAATTAGATTTAACCGATATGATGATATTAACGTGTCTGAGTTTTACTTCTAATCAAGATACCAATTTGCTCACTGCTGCATGAATTGGACTTCAGTGTTTATAGGCTTTATATCCAAGGTTTATATCCAAATTTATAATAGATTCAAAAATAAAATGAATATTTAATTAGTTAAGAAATTAAGGCAGGTAATTTATATAACCAGCGAAAATTACAAAAGATGATGATGGGCAAACCTTGCTTATGTGTAAGTCGTATAATCACTGGTTTTCCTATAGCACTAAGTTCCGCTCAACAAGCTAACGCCAAAATTGAATTGAATGGCGTGCATTGTTAGCCAAGGGTTCAAAAAGTGTCATGTCAACCAACAATTAATCCACTGTAAGAATGAGAATAAATTGATTCATTATTCAATAAATTCGCTGAAATTGATATACTCATTACATAATGAAGACCAGTTTTCAAATGTTGTACGTACTAATGTCATAGACAGACTACTGGTTTCAAAACTATAGTTTCGAGTTAACCATGATTTCGTTGTAATGCGTCATACTTAACCATGGTTTACGACTAAGTTTATACATAGTTTCGGAATGAGATATTTATTCTCATCCCGAGGTATTTTTACCGACACTGATAGTTTACCAAGCAAATCTAGTTCCCTTTGAGTTTTCAACTTCTCATTGAGATATTTAGTTGGCGGGAACAAATTTTTTTCTGTTCTGTCATTATAAAATTCATTTCAGACAATGATTGTTACAACCAATCGTTGCAGCAAGTCGCTACACGGGCACTAATAAATTAAAAATAATTAAATTAAATTTGTTGCATAATATTAAATAAAATAAATAATTAATTATTAACTAAATGTTATATCAAGTGACTCCGAGGTCCGTTTTTACGGGATGGTTAATAATAAAATATAAATACTCGTATAATAAATTAAAAATTAATAAAAATATTAAAAAGTAATTAAAAATTACAAGTGTGAGTATAATGTCTGGTGTTAATTTTTTTTTATGTGAGCGCAAGTAAGACGCCATCCAAAAAAGCGAGTGCATTAAAGCAGCCACATCCATAGCGCCCAACGAGGGAGCCATATAGCGTACCAACAACAAGGACGCATACAACAACAACGACAGCAGCTTCAATAACAGTAACTACAACAACACCAGCTATAACACTGAGGCAGCAACAACATAATATCGAAGCAGCAACACGGTTGCGCGCAATTTTTATTTTACGTTTTGTGTTTTTGTTGTAAATGCACTAAACTATTTTGTTATTTTATTGAAATGGGGCATCCAACTTCCATGTCCCGTTTTCCAGCGGTGCGAACTACAATCTTCCTTATTGCGAATGTCGTATCGAAATCGATATAATGCTGATTGACAAAATTGTGATTATGTATGTCGATATCGCTGTCTTTTGTCGATCGATCTGTCATTATTATGTCGATGCCATTTTTACTAACGACTGCGTTGTGTTAATACATTTTCAAAATGTTAGTAGTAATTATTTATAATAAAATAATAAAAAATATATAAGAATTAAATAAACCATAACTTTTTATTTTTATAATTATACATATTAGGCACAAAATCACAAATAAGCCCCAATTTGAATGTCTTGTACGTTTAATGCAAGACAACGTGGACATAGCCAGAGGAATTACCAAACAGGGAGGAGACTATAGAGTTCAAGTGAAAAAGAAATGGGAATTGTTTAACACTGAACTTGGGGCCACCACCACGAGATGTAGATGGATGGATAAAAGTTAGCTAGTTTAAAATATTTGTTACATGTATACTACAAATTTTATTGGTTTGGACAGATTTAAAATTCGTAAAAAATTGATACAAAATAAAGCAGAGTTTAAGGCAACAAGTGGTGGTCCGAACAAAAATTTGAGCTTTTCAGCTCAAAGCAGACATCATCAATTTGCTAAATTTAAATACAGCGGTAAATCCATCTGGTTTAGAATTTAGAGGAATCGAAATTAACGAAGATGAATCAGAAAACGGAACTAGCGGTAATGTTGAACCAATTCCTTCAGGTTCAAGGAATAAGGAGAATCAAAAAAAAACATTCCAGATTTAAATTCAAAACGGTTAGAAATTGAAACCCGAAACGGTTAGAATTGAAAACCCAAACCACAATGAAAGAAAAATATTAAAAATTAAAGAAGAAAACATTATATAAAAAAATATTATTTAAAAAAGGAGAAATTAAGCATCCTAAAACAATGGCAGACATTAAAAAAACCAAACTGGAGCTGTATAAAAAAGAACTAATAGAAAAACGAATTTCTAGAAACGAAAAACACAAACTGAAACTGCAAATATTACAACTCCAAACGGAGTTGTACACAAATAGAGACTCAGATTCAACAAATAAATTAATTAATTTCCAAATAATTTTATTATGTATAAAAATACCTCATAAATTTATCGAAATGAATTTATTTTTCGAATTTTATAATGAAATATACATTTTTACGTTTTATTGAAACGAACTAATTATTCTGTTTCGTATTGTAACAGCTTCGTTTTAGGTCTCCAGTTCAGGTACTTTGGCTAAATCATAATCATCATTTAGAATTTAATATGAATCCCAAGTTGTTAATAGTTGGAGCAAATGAGATTATATCATTATCCAAGAAAATTCCGGGCATAATATTAAGTGAATTACTTCTAGTCAGGAATAATGCTTTACTTTTATGCGAATTGATGGAAAGTGAATTATTTTTAGACCACATCTAAATACTTCTAAGGTCAGCATTAAGTTGCATAACAATCTCATTTAACCTTGAAAAGTCGCCACCAATATAAAGTTGCAAGCCATCAGCATAAAGATGAAATCGACAATTTAGAATATGTGATGGAAGAACATAAATATAAATAGAAAAGAGTAAAGTGCCCAATATAGAGCCCTGAGGTGCACCAGTGATTACCTCACATATATCAGAAACATCATCACCATGCTTAACAAATTGTTTACGATTGCTCAAATAAGAATGAAGTAAACTAATGACAGAACCCAAAAATTTATCATACAAATATAATTTTGAAGCAAGAGGATGTGATTCACACAATCAAATGCCTTTGAAAAATCTAAAAGGACTAAAATAACAAATGAATTTCCCTTGTCCAGAATTGTTGATAAATTATGAACAAGAGCGGTAGTAGTGCTATGATTAGATTTGCAACCCGATTGGAATTTGTTTAAAAAATTAAACCTGTGTAGGTGTTCATTGATTTGAATTTGCATTGTCTTCTTGAGTACTTTTGATAATGTAGGTAATGTACTAATCGGCCTAATATCATCAGTAGTGCCAATTACATCCTTATTAGGAAGAGGAATGATAGAAGCTACCTTCCACAAATTAGGAACAACAGATTTCGTTGCTATCAGATCCGATTTGACAGTTTGAACCGCATTTAGCACCATAGGTTCATCTACACAACCAAATGCTAAAGTATCATTACCAGTACCAACAAATTCAGAATGAGGTAAAGGCAGAATAAATACTCTTACAGTCAGTTAATTTACGGATCCCAATCAAAATTTCTTCAGCAGAAAACTCAATAGGTGTTTCTCTCAATTTACATGAAACCCCCAGTGATTTTAATTTATTCCATAATACTTTAGAATTATTAACATTACCAAAATAACATAATTGTTTAGCCTTCCTAATAGCATTGTTTGTTTTATTTCTAAAATATTTGAATGAAACAAAGTCATTCTGTAAACCAGATTTCTTGAAGGATTTGTAAGAACGCTCTCTACGTTTTATTAAATTCAATATATTTGCATTTAACCAAGGAGCAGAAAAGCATTTGTTTGTAATTGTTTTGCGAGGTATACACAAATGGAATCCAAATATGCAAAATTTGAATTAAATGCACTGAGCAAATTATTTACATTAGGAAACCAATAAAGATTTGACCAGTCTAATGAACAGAAATAGTTTATAAAATTTTCATAATTTATAGCTTTATAATCAGGAACATAGGTATATGCAATTTTATCTCTGACTCGACTTAATTTATAACTGGCAAAAATTAAATTATGATCAGATATGGCAGGAACTGCATGCTGTCCAAAAGATATAATATTATCTTTGTCAAATTTATATAATATTATTAAATCCAATAAGGTATTTTCTAATCTAGTTGGTCTAATCGGTAAATATACAAGTTGCATCAATTTAAACAATCAGTAAATTTATTACTAACCAACATATTTGCTGCGTTTTTTGAAATATGGTGTTCGAGACCGCGATAAAATATAGGGAAAATACAGGGAAATTTAGACAAAACAATTTAGAACAACAACTTTAACTAACTTCAAGTCAATCATTTTGACATTTAATTTTTGGTTTATAATTAAACACAATCATATGCAATATTAAAATAAATTAATTAATTTCAGCAGCAAACATTAAGATATCCATTTTTTCTTATTACAAATACAATTCAGTCATTTCATTTCCATTCTTTCATATTTCCAGTTGTAAATGAAGTAAGGAACGATCAAAAAACTGTGTACTAAAAAAATTTCCCTGTTTCGTCAGTTCAGTAATTATTAAGTAATTATCCAGAGTTGTTCAGAGTTGTTGAGAATAAATAAACTTTATTCGATACTATAATGCAAGATATTGACTTAGTAAAGCTCTTTAGGATTCGATTGAGTAAATCCGAAGCACAAATATTTTAATAATATGTGAATTGTTAAAAAATTGAAATGTGAATTGTTGAAAAAATCAAAATATAATTTATCGCGGTCTAGAGCAGCTGTTTCAAAAAAAACGCAGCAATTATGGCTAAGGTCACCACAGCAAATAATTTTTAAACAACTAGCTGTTTTGCTACACCAAACACTGGCGATTTTTTTAAACGTTTAATATTATAAAGTTATGAAATTATCGCATTGCATATGAGAAACGCAAACGGTTGAATCGTAACCAATACGAAATGCGACCAGTTTCATAACAAGATCCCAGTTCTGTGATGAGAATTTTGCATAAAGACCTCGGTATGAAGGCGTGCAAAGTTCAATTAGTGCAGGAGCTGAACCAAAATCCGCAACGTTTTCGGTTCGCTAATTGGGCAGTCGAACGCTTGGAAGAAAATGAGCATTTTTACCGAAAAATCATCTTTCCTGACGAAGCACATTTTCACCTCGGAGTCTACGTCAACAATCGGCGATATCATTGGTCCATTTTTGTCGAAAATGAGCAAGGAGCCGCTCTTACAGTGAATGGGGTGGGCTACCGAGCGATGATAAATGAGTTTTAGTTACCCAGGATTCAAGAGAAGGACACAAACGACATTTGGTTTCAACAGGACGGTGCCAAATCGGCGGATCGAATAATCAGCCGTAACAAAGAAGTTTCTAATTGACCACCACGCAGCTGCGATTTGATTCCTTTTGACTTTTTTATGAGGAGCCGTTAAGGTTAAGTGTTACGCTAACCATCTAGAGACTATCCAAATCTTGAAAGATCAAATTGAAGTTGCCATTGATGGGATAGGAGTCCATACAATCGAAAATGTTCTGAAAAATTGGGTTGACAGAATTGGGTACTGTACAGCCAGACGTGGAAGTCAGTTGAATCAAATTGTGTAGTATACTTAATGAATTAGAGCCGAATTGAATTGCAAACGTTAGATGGGCCACCCTAAATTTATAAAGACGTAAACTTTTGATTCTTACAATTTTTTTTGTTTCATTTTTTTAAGATAAATACTGGGTTCGGTATTATGCGGCGTTGATGAAAATACGTTAGCGACATTTATTAAATTTACATTTAAAAAAATATAATTACAATAAATTACGACATAAACTTTTTTAATTTCAAAATTCCATGTGAAAAGTTCTATGGAAAGCTGCTCGTTTTACATGCGGTAAAGTGTGTTAAATTAGTATATGGATAAAACCCGTTTCCTACAAAATTTCACCATCTTTCCAATATATAATTTTTTTAGTCGGGATTAAAATCCACCCAGAATTTCTGTGATAGTTTTCTTTGGCGAGTAGTATGGAGTGTAGCGGCCTGTTTCTTCAACTACAAGAAACACCGCACAATATACAAACGGACAATTCTCCGTAGACTGAATTATTTATTAACGGACAATTCTCCGTATAAATAATTATATTCCAAATGAATATGCAACAACAGTCTTGTTACATAAAATCTGTACATACAACAAAAACAATTTTGTACACAAAACAAAATTAGTAAATCTCATTATCATGCCGATTTTCATATCAATAAAAATCGTTATCAATAATATCTTATCATTGAAACGAACAGTATCAATCGTATCATAGATGCCACCATATTTTTTGTGATAACCAAGACACAAAAATATTTAAATTAAACGATGGCACGGTAGTTATTAAAATCGTATTATAGATGCCCCCCATCATCATTAAATAATTGTGATAACCAATGACACAATCATTTAATACCTAAGTTAACATGATGGCGTGGCAATCAGAAGAAATTAAATTTATCATTGCAATACTGTTCATAGGCGTACGTACGTCTATAACACAAACAAATTGGTAACCAGCTGAAAGCAGATTTGGTGGATGCAATTCAGATTTTTATTGTCTTGTTTACCAAATGCAACAATACTGGATCAATCCAACTTTTACGATCCAGATTGCATTACAAAATTTTGTATATAAATTATACAAAATTTCAATATTTTTCCTATTCAGTTTTGGATTTTACAAGGTGCAGCAGCTCAACAGCACAGCAGCCGAAATTATTATTATTTATTATTTAATAAAGTTTTTTATTAATTTTCAAAATTAAATTAAATTTTGTTTTTTTTATTTATTTTTATTATTATTATTAATTTTTTATAAGTGCTTATAAGTTTTTCCGCATTTTCGCTTCACATTCGCTTTTCAACATCAACCTCAACAGGAGTTTCGTGTATTTTCCATAGAAAGAGTTTGAATTTTGAAGCTGAATTTAAACGAAATTCCGTCGGCATTGCATATTGGGTAAGACTACTCACACAAATAGTAACAGATGTACTGAAAAAGAAGAATTTCGATTAGCTATGTCGAGTAGCTATGTCATCAAGTTTAAAGCAATATATTTGGATGTTGGTGGTAAAGGTGTAAATTAGTTTACGATTTTATCAAACGCCAGAATTTTGTAACAATATATTTACAACACAAAAACATATTTTATAGATTTTAAAGTATTCGCTGACTCTGCGCAGTGGATTATGTCGCGGTTGTATATTTTCGGTTTTGACAAAACTAAAAATTGATCCGATCTAACAAACGTCTTTGACGATTGATGGTGAAATCAACCGACTAAACTAGTTTTTTATAATTGCTATTGATTCATGAGCCGGATAAAAAAATTCCTTTTAATATCTAAATTTTATTCTTTGGCTTCCTACCTCTTACAAAATTATCACATTCAAAATTGTAACTCAAACAATTCTAAGATTGTTCGATACCAAGTTTGATTATAATAACTTAAATTATCCTAAAAGATTGAAAATAGTAATAGTAATTATCCTAAAAGATTGAACTAATCCCATTGTTGAAAATACAATTACCTTATATAAAAAAACTTATTTAAAAATTATAATTTGAAAATTAGTCGGAAAATTTGGTCAGCAACCAGTTTAAATGATATTTTGTTTTTAAAATTAAAAGATCCGATACCACGAAAATAAGAATCAAATCTTGTTTGTCAGGTAAATTTAATGATAGGAACGTCATTTACAAGGGACAAAACAAACTGTTTTTACTGGAACGATTTTATCAAACGTACGTGGCGCCACGAGAAATTCAGATCAAATTGGTGTTTCAGAACACATTAGAGATACTAACTATAAAATTAATGATAAAATAAATATTAATGATTATACAGGGTGGGCCATCTATTGGTTCGTTTTGAATTCGTAGGCTGTGGCAACACTTTTTGAACGATTTCATTGAAATTTTAACAGCTCGTCAGTTTGATATTCCGCGTCACGAAACAATCATGTTTTCGCTTGAGAGGCGCTTCAAAATATTCAGAACTTATTTTCAAAGTCAGTGTTGTGTAGGCGAAACCGTACGAATTTTTGGAAGAAATATGGGTCGTGAAAGAGCGCCAAGCGGAACCGCTGTAGTAAAATTGGTGAAGAAAGTTCGTGAGAGAGGCTTGCTATTGGATAACAGAAGTGGCTCGTGAGCTCGAACAGTGCACACGTCCGAGAAGATTGCGGCTGTGGTCCATTGTGTGAAGCAGAATCCAGCGACCTCAACTCAACGCCGATCGCAACAACTGGCCATTAGTCGCACCAGCCAGATTGCACAAAGATGTAAGATTATTCGCCTACAAGATGAAAGTAAATGACCATCTGCATTTTTTTAAAACAAACATTTAAATGGCCCATCCTTTACTTATATTGGCATTTCCGAAAATCTATTTTTATTATTTGATTTGTTGCTTTTATACATGTCGAATTGTTTAAGTTGAAACAATTTATTTTTAAGTCACATTTTTGAAGCCAATTTTTATTTTATAGTCTTTTTTTCGGAGATACCTATGATTTAAGGATTTGCTCCTGGCTAAAATAAAACGACTATTTCGAGTAGCTAGCAATATCTACGGAAAAATAGCTAAATTTTAGAAGCCTTGATTTCGTTGTAATATTTGGCATAGAAATGTTTTTTGGTAAAATGATTTATTATACTTTTGACAATGGATCCAAATAGGTTTCCAAAGCTAAAGTAATAATAATAAAAATTACATTCGAGCTATATAACTATTATTTATTTATGAATAATAAAAATGGTTTGTTTTCTGCATTGATTACATAAATAATGATTCGCAATATTAAGAATAATGTGCTACATTTATTTTTGATATAATATTATTAGATATCGAAAAACTAATCTATTTACGTCTGGCCATAATATTTTTTTTAAATTCTAGTGGGAAGCACTTTAACTAACAATTTAATTTAATTTACATAAATCTAAATATTTTTCAATTTAGCATAATGTTTTTTGAATTTAAAGAATGAACTTATTGTTGTAAATTTTATGTTATTTCTGTTTGTTGTTCAAATACAATTCACACAAAGGTTACGAGTGCAAATCCATAGGGCAAACAAATAACAAGCTAAACGACAGGTTACAACAACACAAAAAATACATTAAAACTAAATCTGTACCTGCTGATTTATCAAAACGATGTGGTGTTCTAGGAACAAAAACAATTTTAAATTATATGAAAAATACTTTCAAAGATGAGGACTATTACATAACGAAGGTTTATAGAATAGACAAATATTGTTTGGCTACAGGAGTATTTACTTGGATTTTGATTATGTATTATACTGTGCTACACGGTAGAGCTCAAATTCTATCCTGTTTGGTCCATTTCGGTGAGTCGTAAGACACAATAATTTAGCGACACCAGCTGTTTACTTTTAACGAGAAGTTTCGAACCGCAATAGTAAAAAATATTTTAGAAGTATAGTGTGGTGAAAATCAGCCAATTTCGTATATCTAGTATTGTTGTTATATCAAGCATGAGATATTTGATTATTGGACATTTCACCGATGATAGTACACAAGATCCAACCAGTTATCATTATTTCCAAATTCGTGTGGTAATCCCGTTGTTATAATATTTAATGAAGTAACTGTCATTTAATGGACCAACTGTCACATAACGGCCATGCTTATTATTAAGAATATAGGTAAATGTGTTATAAACGTTTAAACGGAGCAATTTAATGCAACAATCTAAGGCGTTCTAATCAACTACAACATTAAAACGTCAAAACATGTTTTACCATTACAATTTTAATTTAATAATTTAATTACGAGACATTTCTTATGCACGGCGTCGATAAGAGATATATGGACATTCAGCGACACTCTGCCTCACTGCATCCATCTTTTCTGGTGTATGTTTTCTTAATTGTCGCCCAGCCTTTACTGTATCTTCCACTGTATGCAAAATTTCAAAATTATGGTTTTACTGAATGGTTGACTTGCTCGCCACATGATTAAACCAAAAAAGTCACGTAATTTTCTCCGCGTATTCACAATTGAATAATTATTTAAACAAAATGTTTTAATAATTTCAAAACGTTGTTGTGGCATTAGATACTCCATAATAAATTGTTTTCGACGATCTCAACGACTCTCAAATGCAAACTAACATATGTCATCTAAAACAAAATGGCGGCCAAACAAACTTGACCTGGAACATAAAAATCACCCTGTTTCTAAATTTTCTCGTGATAAATTATTTTATTTTTATTTACCTTGAATTTTCATTCCTATGCAATCTCAAAAACCAATTCAATTTGACAGTCTAGTTGCCAGATTCTGTACTACAAAAAGTAGAACATGGTCGTAATAAATAAAATAATCAAAAAATTTAAACATATTTGAGTAAGTAATTTTTAATTTTTTGTAGGAAGCCGGTAATTTCTAAATTGTGTATCAAGGCGAATATGCCTTTTTGTGCTAACAATTGTAAATATATTTAATTTACTAACAAGTTAGGAGTTATTAATTACTATGTGTCTGTAATCGGGTGTAATCGAGAAACTCTTTCCTATTACAATATTCCACCTTGTTTTATTTTAAAGCAAAGAAAATAAGGAGGGGGTACTGTGGTAGGCCAGGCTGAGATTTGTCTTGGCCACGCTCTCCAATGAATCAATCAATCAAAAAAGAGGATTAAATAAAGTTAATATACTTAATAAACTTTTATTATTAATACAGGGTGTCCGCCGGGAAGGTATACTACTTTGTTTGTTTATGATTTTTGATTAAATGAAAGAGAATGGATCTTATATTGATAAATGTTTTATTTAATGTCGGCAATTATGTATGGAATACAATATCAGATAAATGTCCGCATCTGATAGCCTCACAAATGCGAGCCCTTTTGAGCACATTTTTCATTACATTCTCACACATTTCACGCGGTATTTCATTAATTTCATCACGAATATTTTGTTTGAGTTGCTCAAGCGTTTCTGGTTTACTTGTATAAGCCTTGCTTTTTAGATATCCCCACAAAAAGAAGTCCGGAGCAGTCAAATCAGGCGACCGTAGAGGCCAATCAACATCACCATTTTTTGAAATAACTTGTTGTGGAAAGAGTTCTCGCAGTAATTCCATTGTAATCCTGGCTGTATGAGTTGTGGCACCGTCTTGTTGATACCACATGTTAATCAAGCCCAAAGTATGCAGTTGTGGTGTTAAACAGTTTTCAATCATATCATGATATCGCTCCCCATTCACAGTTACCGTTACGCCGTTTTCATTTTCAAAGAAGTAAGGTAAAATGATTCCTCCTGACCAAATTGCACACCAGACTGTCACTTTTAATGGATGTAAAGGTGACTGATGAATAATGTGAGGGTTTTCCATTGCCCAGAACCGACTATTCTGTTTATTCACATATCCATTTAAATGAAAATTTGCCTCGTCACTCATTATGATTTTTTCATGAAAATCGGGGTTGTCATGGGCATATGTACGGCGGCGTTAATGGTCTTGTGGAAGAATTTGCCACGTGTTTACTTCACGACTGTCAAGTATGAACTGTCAATACTAATATTCGCCTAAATGGCGGCAAAACAAAGTAGTATACCTTCCCGGCGGACACCCTGTATATCTTTTTATATTTTTATTTTTTTTATGTAATATGTTTAAATATATTGACATATCGAACCATCCCTATTAATGGCAGTTTTAATATCCCAGAAAAAGTACCGTTAAGTACTTAGTTACCTAATTGCTGTAAATGTATACTTTATAGAACGAATCACTTTTCTAACTACTTCTGATTATTAAGCATCTGAAATAGGGTAAATTCCATAATTATGGCAAAAATTCTTTAATGCTTTTTTATATCTCTTCGGATTTAGATGAGATGCACGACTTTATTATAAGTATTGTGCTCAAAATAAAAAGTGAATCTCATCAAAGTATTTATATTTAATGTTAGTACAGATGTATGTATTACTAAACAAGTAAATAAATAAAAATGTTATTGGGACCGGTAAATATTCTAGGGGATACGATCACTCTCTGTAGATCTTTGGATATTTGGTTGATTACTGGCCATGTGCATTTTCATCTAAATTATTAAAAAATTATAGCATACCGTTAATTCCAGACTAACGGGGTTAGTTCTTGGTTGATGTGAAGTGTATCTCAGCAAGAGCGCCGAATTTAATTTTAGAGAAAAACACATTTATTTTTGAATTAAGCAAACATCTTTAAATCAACATAAAGCAAAATAGTTCCGATTAAACGTGAAATACCATATCAGGCAAATGGCCACCACGAAACCTCTGCCACAGGGTTATTCTTTTGTTGACATTTTGAATATCGTTTTCGCATAAACGTAGCTGTATTTCACCAATAACGCGTCGTATTTCTTCTTTAAGATCTTCAACTGTTTCTGGCTTATTCGCATACACCTTTTCCTTCACATGGTTCTAAAGAAACAAGTCCATCGGTGTTAGATCGGACGATCTTGGTGGCCAATGTTGATCACCAAATCGAGAAATTAAATGGCCTGGAAACTTAATCTGCGGTAACACCATTGTTTCACGTGCTGTGTGGCAGGTCGCACCGTCTTGTTGGAAAAACATGTCCTCCACATCAATTACATCCAATTCGAGCCATAAAAACTCCGTTAACATTTCGCGATACCGCACTCTATTAACAGTTAGCGCATTTCTAACCGCAAAGAGTTACTCGCGGTGGATGCATTGGTTGTTTTAGTATCATTCGAGGATTTTCAGCACCCCAAATCCGACAGTTTTGCTTATTTACGTATCCGTCGAGTTGAAAATGTGCCTCATCTGAAATAATGATTTTCTTCGAAAAATCCGCATGAATTTGATGATGTTCCAACACCCAATCAACAAATTCATGGCGCTGCGCATGGTCCCTTGGCTTGATTTCTTGCATCAATTGAACCTTGAACGCGTGCAAATGCAGATCTTTTAAAAAAAAATCGTTGCATAGTGCTTCTGGAAATGTTTAATTCTTGACCACGATGCCGAATGGAAGATCCTAGATTCTCGGCCACAGATTTCCTTACTGTGGCTATATTTTCGAGTGACCGACAAGGACGACGACAAATAATAATCTTCTGATCCATCAGCGTAAATTTGTTCTCAAATTTTGTAAATAAACGCCTAACTTTCGATTCATTTGGCGCATTATTGCGACAGAAAACTTGACGTAATTGGCGAACTGTTTTCGAAAAAGCTTTCACCATTTTTGTAATGTGTTTTTACAATAATTAAACGTTGTTGGTTTGAATACTCTTCCCAGTGGCGTAGCGTGACTTTTCCAAGTGGTTGTTCAAAGGCATAAAAAAATGAAAATATAACTTTTTTACAGCGACAACGATTTAGAGCTTTCCAAATCTGCGCCCTAACCTATTTAAATAAATTTATATGTAGAACAATAAAATATCTTTTTGTATTATTATGTATTTCTTATCAGAATTCATGTTACATTACAAACATTTTTCTATTAAATAACAAATAAAAGAAATTTATTTTAAAATAATCACATTTCATTAGTTTACAAATTGCACCAACGGATTCCCAGTATTGCGAGTTGCGATGTCGTTTTTTACGGTATGTCAACTGCTTGTTTCAGGATTCTCCAAGTAAGCTTATTTATACAAAAATTCCATTCGTCGTGTTTCTTTGCAAAAGACGTTAATTACTTTTTCAAAAAACGTGTCGATCAATTGCAATCGTTTTAACAAACCCTTTTCGATTGCCATTAAAGATAGGCTTGATAGCCGTTCTTGCCCAGTTGTATTCCTTAAGTAAGTCTTAATTCTCTTCAATGCGGAAAATGACCGTTCATTGCTCGCCGTACTGCTGGGTATCGCCATGACTAAATGACATAGTTTAAATATTTCACAAAATGTTGTGCTTAAGCCGTTCTCGATAACATGTTTCAAAATTTTTTCGACAGACAATTTAGCAAAAGATTCGGAACTATACATCACGATCAATTCATTTTTTAATTTTACAAAATCAAAAAATTCCCCATATGTCAATTTTAGGGGATTAAAGGCAATAATCGGAAAGTTTTTTTGATTTATTGAAAACCGTTGTGAGTTTAATAGTTCAATGAATATTAAGTCTTTCATACTAGCGAATCTAGAGTCAATTTGCAATACGATCGTGTCTAGAATATCATTAAATAATTGCAAGAAATGCGTTTTCGGATCATGTAGTTTTCGTTTAGAAGTTGGCGAACCGCATATATCTTTAATTTCGTTATACATTTTTTTCAAAATCCAAACGAATTTTTTCAATACTTTTTTTAGTCTCGTGAATTTTTACATTGCAGTAACAAATATCTAAACTTTTGTTCTGTAACGTATCAAATAAAATATCTGTAAAACTAAATATCGTTGAAAAAAGCTCCAGTAAAAATAAAGTTTCAAACTTCTCTAAAAAATGGAGCAAGCCACCAGCCGACAAAATTGTTTCAGAATCCCAATTGCTAGGCGCCGAAATAATGCCTACGAAAAATTGAACAAGTTCGGTTCGGTATGATTTAACGACGCTTACCACTCTAGAGTTTGACGACCATCGAGTGGAAACTGAGGTTGGGATTTTCTTTTTTATCACTTCATGCAAGGCATTAGACCGCTTGGAAGAATATGAAAAAAATCTTGAAATACTGGCCATAGTAGAAAAAAATAATTTGCATTAGAGAAAGCACTAAATTTAATCTATGAGCAGTACAATGAATAAACAGGGCGTTTGGATAGACTCTTCTGACGTTAGTTTGAGTGCCATTTATTTCTCCCGCCATCACAGCAGCTCCATCGTATGCCTGAGCTACTAATTTTTTTCCAAAATCATACAAGGCGGCCATTCCCAACACATGATTGGAAATTCCTTCAGAGGAACGATTTTGACTCACATCCTTAAATGTTATAAAACGCTCTTGTGCTGTACCAGTTTCGTCAACCAATCTAATCCGAAGTAATTTCGTCAACCAATCTAAACCAATCACATCCGAAGTTTCGTCTAACAGGATGGCAACGTAAAGAGATTTACTTATTTCAACTTTAATTTCATTTAAAAGCACCTCGCTGATTGAAGAAATCACTTCGTTTTGAATTGTTGGTGAAATTCCCTTAAAAATGGAATTTCCGTTTAAATGGTTAAAAAGCGGTTCATCATACTTAGCCAAATAATTGAGAAGTTCAATATAATTTCCTTTATTTATTGATGTACGGCTTTCATCATGACCTCGAAATGGCATTTCTTGAGTAGCCAAAAAACACACTGTATTAATTATTCGCTTCAAAATAGCACGATTTTTGGTAACCATTTCGTTATGGCGATTCTCTGATATTTGTTTTTTATCTAATAATAAATCTACTCGAACTTTACCGAACATTCGATAAGAAAGCATACAGTTTATGTGAGTAATGCTTTTTTCGTGCTTTTGCGTCGACATACTTAAATGATTAAGATCAGAATAACCACCTTCCGTCCACACTGATTTATCTTTTTCTGCACATAAAATTAAACAAACCCAACAAAATAATTTATTTACATGCTCACAACCAGTTATCCATTCGTTTTTAGCATATATTGAAACTGGAAATCGGCGAATTACATTTGATTTTCCCATTTTTACTGCTTGAGTTAAGTTGTTCATTTCAGGCCTCGGTCTGTCAAGTTTTATGATGTCATTTTTTTCAACCAGAGTGCGTCTTGAAAAGGGGTTTTGTAATAAATTTTCGATTATACAATCGGAATTCATTATTAAAAAGTATATTACAAATAATAAATATGTATTTGATAACGAATATTAATCAATTATATTATAATAAATAAATTAGTCTCACTTTACAAAATTAATAATTAGTAATTACACTGCGCTGATATAACGAATTCTTAAACACACTGAATAAAAAATAGAGAGAACATGAACAATAAACGTATATGTTCACTATTCTCTTTTTGTCTTTTAATTTATCACATACACAAAACTAAAACACTCGAATGAAATTTAACAATAACCAGTTTCTCTTCAAAAAATTAAACAAATATATAAGATTGAGCAAATGGTGTCAATTTCTCCTTGATTCTCTCCCGAAAATACGAAATAAACAAAATAATTGAAACAGTACTATTTAGTTAATTTTTTCATTCAAGTAAAAAAAACAAATAATTAAAATAATGGGAAAGAAGAGAGTAGCAGTCATTAGAGAATAAAAACGTGAACAGTTGATTGTTTTGTTCATATGGATCGTACTTAAAATTGTTTTGAGCGAATAAGAAAATAAAAATTCTAATAAGAATTTGTAAAATTCTTTTTGAAACCTGTGAACAATCGAAAACGCTGTTGTGTTATTGATTACAAATTGTTTGCTTTCACACAAAATTGACCAATGCGAATGGTTTTGAATATGTGTAGTTTTGTCACTGATAATATTTTTATGAGCTTTTGGTACATGAATGATGAATTAAAAAATAATTTTTAGCTTGTAAAATATTACTTAGGTGTTCAGTGGACACCTTGAACTATTCGACGCTCCGCTCCTGATCTCTTCCATATTCTTAAACCGCGTGGTCTGTACGTGACAACTGTCAAAAAAAATCACCGTACAACTCGTATTAACAAAATGGCGGCAAATTTAAATCCGGCACTCTTCTCTTGCTGAGACACCCTTTACAACTAGATTTCGAATGTACGATTTCTGTTGGGGAAGGAACAATTATCTTTCGATCTACATATATTTGTTTATGCGAAATTGGGAAAGTGCGGTAAATGCGGGAAAATGCTAGGAAAATGCGATAAATTCTTAATTAATGCGTCAGATCAATCGAAAATTTATTAACTGGTGTAGTTTTATTTTATTCAAAACTACTCGTACAAACAACATTAAAGGGTTCACAATTAAATATAGTTTATTAATAGGAATTGTGAGGTAGATTAAGTTTTATTTATTTATTGATTTTGATTCTTCTTCTTTTTGGTTCATTTATAATCCATTTTCTTAATTGCAGTTTAAGTATGAAGGAAAAAATAATTAGTTATGTTGTAAAATTGTTCTTAGTAGTTTTTTGTGTGTTATAAACATCCAATCGTTCCAAATATCAATAATACTATATCTTGTTGCTGGTATGTCGTTAATGATTAGCATATAGAGAGTGCATCGCTGTTCAATGATTTTAAATCCATCTACTACGACTTAACTCTAATAATTAGATTATAATGCATTTTACGTTTAAAAGTATTGTCGACTTCACATACATTCTTTAAAAATGATCATATTAAAAATCAAATATGAATTTGTTAACAGATACCCTCAAAAAATGTTACCAAATAAATGGATATAAGTTCTTTAGTTAAATGGAACGAGAATATCTCCATTTTCTGTTTATTCTCGTTTAATAGAATTTTTTGGTCTTCTAACTTCTACGTAATACTAAAGGAGACCGAATTAGTTTTTAACGATTGTTGGTAATAAGAAAATTCTATCTTTCTACATCTAGTATATGTACAACAGTATGGTATAATAACTAAATTTGTTTGTACGTACGATACTATGCAATTTTGTGTTGTTGTTGCGAAGAAAATTGCATCATATTTCCGGTATTAGGATAAATCCACTTCTGTATACAAAAATAATTTGTATTTTTCTCACTTAACTTCAAACAATGGAATGGATTTTAGCTATTTCTGTTGGTCTTGTGTTTTATGTAGATTATTATTAAGGATTATATGATAACATATTTGCCTGATTCGCTGTATTAACCATAAAAATAACTTTTAGTCTATATGTACGAAAAATAATGGAAACTGTATAATGCAAGGCCACCACCAGTCGTATTTCTTATACATACTCGTACATATGTATACCGGGGTATCGTTGGATTTGTATTCAAAATATGTTATTGTCATTTGTTCCCATAAATTAATTAAAATCTATTTTTAATTTTCCAACCGAGTGGATTCAGTTGGTGAACAGAGAATCGAAAAACAAAAAACTGCTATAATTTTAATTAATTCCAATGTGATTATAAAACTCCAGCTTTCCTGTTTTAAAACATTTTTTATGAAGTGAAACCAATTGATTTGTTATGTTTAAAATTTTCAATAAAAAAAATCAAAAAGGAGAAACCGACATTTCAGTTCTATATATGGGGTCTGATTTTCTCAACAAAATTAACACGCGTTTCAATTTAATTTTTATAGTAATGAAGTTAAATTTTTGGAGGGTTTCGTGTTTAATGACAATGCACTTATCAAAAGACTAATTGGATGATAAGTGAAAGAGAGATAGTAACAACAGGTTAAAATACGTGATAGAATTTTTATTTCTAAAAACGAGTGGCTTTATATGCGGGATTTACGGATCAATAAGTATTGTTTATAGGATTAATGGCGGTTTATAGAAGATACAATTTTATAATTGATTGTTGAGGTTTAGTATAACCCAACATATTCCATCGCCTAAAAGGTTCCCGATGTGACTCATAGATGGTGCCACAAATTTAAAACCCGTATGATTTTTAAATTATACCAACCTTCAAACGATATAAATTGTAACGATTAAAATTGCATTACATTCCGACCATTAGTTTACAAGTTACAGTTATCTTAGTGACGCTACTTTTGTTAATTTCAAAATAATTTCAAAAATAATTTTGTGTGTTGATTAAACATTGTTTTTTGATGGGAAAATATCGTTCAAGCAAAGCAGTGGCTTGATAAGTGTAATCCAGACTCTGCACAATGGATTGTTTTTTCATGGTAAACAGCTTGATAAGTGCTATCCGGACTCTGCTCCAGGAAAATCAACCATCATTGACTGGTATGCTGGATTTAAACGGGGTCGTACAACCACCAATATTGCACCAGGCTCTGGACGCCCAAAACATTAAAAAATGCACAAAATTGTTTTGGAAGACCGTAAAGTGAAGTGGCGTGAGATAGCTGATCTTGGTGTTGGTCATATTTTGCACGAACATTTGTGCATGAAAAAATTGCCCTTTCACCAAAACAATGCGCCATGTCACAAGTCGATCACAACAATGGCAAAATGCACTTGAAGCATTCTTCAATTCAAGCATTCTTGTTTGCAGACCTAAAACAAAAACGCTCATGGAAAGAGACTTGGCACCAATGAAGAAGTGATTGCCGAAACTAAAGCTTATTTAGAAGACAAAGATAAATTGTTCTACGAAAAAGGCATCGAAATGTTAGAGAGGCGTTTGACTGATTGTATCGCTCTAGAAGGTAATTATGTCAATTAATAAAATGTATATTTCCCAAAAAAAGTGTGTTTTCTTTTTTAGACTGGGAACTGTTCAGGCGATGTGTTATATAAATATTTGCGGCATTTTTAAAGGTATAAATTAAAACGGCCGAAACCTGGGTGTAATAACTTAATGATTTGTACGAGTTGCTGTTTAAATCACATTATTTCAATTTATGTTTACGCCTAGCCAGGGTAAATTATTTCTAGAAAATTTGGGTTCTTTGTAATTTTTAGCCAGCTTTTCATTTCTATACTAGAATTAATTATTGATGCAGAACGGGCCAACCCGTTATGCGACTTAAAAATCGGTTACTCCGAAATAGAATGTGGAAGGAAGTAGCAATTGAATTAAGTAAGTAATTGTTTTAGTTTGGTGTAAATTGTTCAGATACCCATCGATTTTTATTTTGATTCAATTAAATTACTAAAGTTTAAACCATTATTTCAACAAATTATTTTAAAAATAAATTGTCTTAAACACGATTTAATTAAACAGGGCCCTTCATTTAAGTTTAAAGAGTTTTCGAAATTGGAAATGTCTTTTGTATTTATATTATATAAATATATTTGAATATTTTATATTGGACATTTAAACCTTCCATTACTCTTTTTGAAATATTTCACATTGGTTGCTATCGCACACTTAGGTCAGTTTTAGTCCATTGTGATACCACAGAGTCCGACATCATTCAACTCCCTTTAAACCCATCTAGCGTAAGAGATCTCGCACATTACAGCTTTCGATATCAGAGAGGCTGTCCAAAGTGTATTCCATCGCAAGTAGATCTCATTGAAAAAAATGAAATCTCACAAATTTTCAGTATCAATTACATTTTCGTCACCCCCCTCTGTTAAGTCGGGATGAAAATTTAATGAATTTTCCGATGATAGGTTTCTGTAGAAACCGTGAAATGTTGGGTCAGTTAGTGGCAACAAATCCATAAGATCCCGTTTTTTAGCATCACTCAGTTTAATTGATTCATTGTAGCATTTCGGAAGTTGCTGCATGTCCAAATTATTAACACCACGTTTTTTTATTTTTAAAGTATTAAAAGGTAAGTTTTCACCAAGAGAATTCTTATATTGAATAATCCTGAGTTCTTTTGTATACTTTAGCCATTTTATTTTATTCCAAATAAACTTGTTGCCTTCTTGGTCAAGTTTGCGCCAGACGAATTTTTGCGTGTTTGCTTGAGAAAAATTCAAAAAGTCATCTTGAATCATATCAATGACCTCAAATGAATTGGTGGATCTTATTCCTCTTATAAATTGACTCCAATCTCTTGGGACTTCAATTTTGAAATCTGCTCGTTTTTTTCTTCTTTCGATGGTGGAGTGATCGACGTCACACTCCATGTGTGTATGTCCGGTTTCTAAAAATTTATGTTCGATTGAACTAGATGAATAGACAAACTGTATTGAATTAGATGAATAGACAAACATCATGAACATTATGGCTACCATTCCGTTTTTATTTTGTCCCACACAATTATCACTATAAAATAGTATATGATTTATATTTTGGGGTATTTGTGTGAGATGTTTATAAAGGCAAGCGGCAATTTCATTCCCACCACGTTTCGCTAGGCTCTCGTTCCACATGTAGCAGTATGGTTTACCGGTAGTACTATCGTGAATAGTCAAATTAAACGTCCATAACTGTCTTTTATAGAACGCCACAGATGTGTTGAGATAAGGCGTCGGTAGACACTTTTGCAAATCGAAAGAGTAAACTTTCATATTGCTTGTCGATTGCGCTGTAGCCTTATCTTTTTTTTGGCTTCATATGCCATATCCGCTTCTAGGTGATGAATTTCTTTTTCTTTGATTATACGTTCCTTCTCTTCTCCAGATACAAAGCATAGTTTCGTTTTAAATACTTCGCATTTGTGAAACGTATCGACTTTTGGACTTTTAAATTTGATATTAAGAGTTTTGAAAACCTCAGCGTATTTTGACATACAAACTGCATTGTCATGAGATTCGGCATATAGATTATATATCTTTGTTAAATTTAAATCGCTGTGTAAAAATTTCTGTGCCGAGTCACATCTGGTGTAATGTGACTCGTAAGCCGGAAACGAGTTGATATGATTTTCAACTTTCTTTAGGTTTTCTTCAGAGATCTTGTGAGACGAAGTCTTTTTTCCACGTTTATCAAGCATGCCGCTTTCTAATCCTAACTTTTTGTGTATTACTGAGTTAATAAAACCTTGCGTTTCTCCAAAAGTGTTAACAAAACATGTACGACAAACTTTAATTTTCTTGTTATTACATTCCAAAAAGTAAGACGAACTATGCGTACGATTTCGTGGATTACTATTACTTTTGGTCATTGATTGTGTTTTTTTCTCATTAACCTCTATTAAACCGGCTATATAAATAACTCTAAGGTTATATTCACCCAAAGCCCAATAAGCGTCGAATAATTCTTTTTGCTCAGTGTGTTTTTTTTTTCTATACATTTTTTTCTACAGTACTGCAATGATTTTATTGTCCTTTCCGCTACCTCTTTACCAGATTTAGTTGTGTATCCTGCTCCGAAATTTCGTTTTTTCTTCCTTTACTTTTTACTTGAACACGATGGGGCTAGATTATTTTCTATTTCTGTAGCCATTTGCTCGATTTCTGCTTCAAAAATAGAATCATCGCTGTTACCTTCATCAGAGGGTTCATATTCGGGATCTTGATTACTATCGTAAATTTCTTCTTCGGCCATTTCAATAGTTTCATCAATTGTCAAATCACGTACTTCTGCAGTAACTATAGAGTTACTGATATTTGAAACCGTTTCATTGTTTGGGAGAGCTGGTATATTTAAAATATTGTTTTCTACTTGTGGCAAAGTTATCGCACAACATAAAGATTCTGTATATGGCTCACTTTCATTATCAATTGCATCAATTTTTTCAAATCTTGGTGTTTTGTTTGGTGGATGATCTAAAACATTAAACAAGAATAATATTAATTTTGATATAAATATGTATTCGTATACACTAAAAATAGATTTACTCACCGTTTGATCGCGGGATGTCCGTTTGGTTTGAACGGCTTTTTTAGAGCCATTTCTACCATTAACTTAGATCTATACATTGCACTTTTTAATCAAAAAAAATCAACTAGAAATAACGTACTTTATCGGCAAAAACTAAAAAAAAAATAATTCACAGCACTAGGAATAATTAGTAAAATACAGTTTATTTTAGATTTTATGAGAAATATGGTACGACACAATTAATAAATTCTATTCAAGCAATTTTTCCAAATTTATTTTTATTAAAACAGTTTAAAAGTACGTTTGGAATAACTAATTAACTCCGATTATATTTCACAATAAAACACTAATGCATTTGGAATAACTGTTAAATTTGAGTTTAATTTTTTACAAAAAAGAAGTTAATAAGGACATAACTACTAAACTCGTCACTTTATCACTTTTTCCAAATTATAAATGAATCAAATTAACTAAATTTGCTTAATATGTTCCTGCTTAGGTAGATTTTTTTGAGTTTACCAGTTTTTCCAAAATACAAAGTAAATTAATTTGAGTTTATCTATTGGGGTTTCCTTTGTTATTTATCATAGAATAACATTTTGACAAATCTGATTATATCAGTTTACGTATTTTTTCGTGGAGATTTTAGATACTTAACAATACCAAAATTTGGTAAAGTCGACTTTAGCACTTTTAACTTGTGACCACAGATATATATATATATATATATATATATATATATATATATATATATATATATATATATATATATATATATATATATATATATATATATATATATATATATAATATATATATATATTTATATATATATATATATATATACATATACCATTTGGTTCGAGTATTTGCTACATTTTTAATTTTGACTATTTTAGTTAGTTTTGTTGTTCCTTCATTTAAATTACAATCAATTATACAAATACAGGCCAATAAAAAAATAATTTATTTATTTAATTATAACTATAAAATTTAAGACAAAAACCCAGTAATAGCATACAAACTAATTACAACTAGTGCTCGCTAAGTGCTAAGCTCATTATTTCAATATTTTATAAACTTGCGACAACATTATTTTTATCGCATAGACGCAAAGAGTGCGTAAACTATTTCCTTGTTCAATTTAACGTGGCAATCTACGCAAATAGTGCAATATGTTTTAATAATAAGGATGGATGAAATCCACAATTTTCCGATTTATTAAACTTATTTTTCAAATAATATTTAAACATTTTATAGATTTTTCCGAGGATCAAGATAATGGACCGAAGGCGCATAAAATGTGGGACTGCCTCAAAGTAAATTACCTTAGATGGAAAAAAGACCAAAGTGGTTCTGCGGGTGGGGAAACAATTATAACTTCGCGAGCTACATGTGATTTTTAGATGACACTGCAGAACCTAGAAGGTAAATTAATTTAATTTTGAGAGAGAGAGATTTATTATTTAAAAAATTTCATGGGGTTCACGATTTCAGAAGAAGATGTCAGGACAGAGACAGAGAAACTCAAAGACCGAGCAGACAAAAAAGTACATAACAATTATATATATATATATATATATATATATATATATATATATATATATATATATATATATATATATATATACAGTGCTGTGAAAAAAAAGTGGGACAAACGAATTTATTGCAAATTGGAGTCTTTTTTTGCTAAAATTACAAAACTTTTGAAAACAATTTGTTTATTGTTTCATTTTAAATACATGTATGACGTAATTTTTTGAAAAAAAAAAAAATTTACCTGCAATTTAGGGGCAGAACCCCGAAAAATGCCAAAATATTCAAAAAGTAACGGAATAAATTAAACACCTATTTTTTCATTTTTTTTTGTTTTTTATTGATTTATAGAAGTTCTATCTTTAATATTAATATTTTGTTGGACCGCCTTTTGTTTTAATTACACCGGTACAACCCCGCAACTGATGTGCAAAAAAATTGGTCATTCAATTATTTTACTTTACGCCTACCGTTTTCGCCCGTCATTAGGGTGCAGATGTTTTATTGCCTGTAATTTTTTTTTTGAGTATAAATAGTGCATATTTTGTAAGGTTTAAGTTATTCTGTAAGTGATTCTAGTCAAATAAAGAATAAAGTGCAATTTTAGTTAAAAAAAATGGGACAAGTTAGTGAGCAGTGTAAAAGCAATATGTTGATTTTGGCGCGAGCAAATTTAACCATTCGTGAAATAGCTGAAAGATTAAACATTCCTAAAAGTACTGTAGCGAGGAATCTTAAAAAAATGCGAGAGATGGGTAGTACACAAAGAAAGAAAGGCTCTGGAAGGCCCAGAAAGACAACTCCAGTGGAAGATCGTTTTATAATATTACAATGTCGTCGGAACCGTTTTAAAACTTCATCAGACATAAGACAGGATCTTGAGCGAGCAACGGGAAAAAAAATTTCAGCCAGCTTAGTGAGAAAGAGACTTGTTAAAGCTGGTTTGAGAGTACTTAAACCAGTCCAGAAGCCTGAGTTCACACTACTAGTGAAAAAAAAACGTTTGCTATGGGCCCAGGCGCATGTTTCTTGGACTCCAGAGATGTGGAATGAAGTGATCTTCTCCGATGAATCAAAATTCAAGCTACATGTTGGAGATGGAAGAATTCTCGTAAGGAGAAAACCGGGCGAGAGACTTAGCAACGAATGTCTTTTAAGACTTCCACCGAAAAATGAAGGAGTTATGGTCTGGGGATGCTTTTCTGGACATGAAACCGGTAGATTGTGCTTCCTTAGTTCCAGCGTGACAGCAGCTGTTTATCTGCTGGTCCTTCAGAACGAATTAGAGCCTTCTGTGTTAAAGTTCTTTGGTGAGACTTGCCCATTTATTTTTCAACAGGACAACGCTCCGTGCCATACCGCCAAAGTGGTGAGTTATTAATTTTGAATTGTAGATAGACAAACTGGCTTTCAGATAAACATAAATAATTTGTTAAAAACTTGTTTTTTTTCTTATCTCTTCATTTAAAGGTAAAAAAGTACTTCGAAAAAACAGTATCGATGTGTTGAACTGGCCCCCGTATACTCCAGACTTAAATCCAATTGAAAATATTTGGTCTATAATGAAGCTAGAAGTAGCAAGAAAGCGCCCAGAATCGATTGAAGCTTTAAAAAGTTTGTTGATCACGATTTGGGAATCCATATCTCCTGCGACTTTGAGAAATTTATCAAATTCAATGAATCGGAGGTGTATCGCTGTAATAAAAGCAAGATCCGGTCCAACAAAATATTAATATTAAAGATTGAACTTCTATAAATCAATAAAACACAAACAAAAAAATAAAAAATAAGTGTTTAATTTATTACATTACTTTAATTAATCAACGTATTTTGAATATTTTGGCATTTTTCGGGGTTCTGCCCCTAAATTGCAGGTAAATTTTTTTTTTCAAAAAATTACGTCATACGTATTTAAAATGAAACAATAAACAAATTGTTTTCAAAAGTTTTGTAGTTTTAGCAAAAAAAGACTCCAATTTGCAATAAATTCGTTTGTCCCACTTTTTTTTCCCAGCACTGTATATATATATATATATATATATATATATATATATATATATATATATATATATATATATATATATATATATATATATATATATATATATATATATATATATATATATATATATATATATATATATATATATATATATTTATATATATATTAATGTATATATAAATATATACGGTTTTCCAATAAGAGTGAGATGATTTCTTTAAAACAAAACTCACTAATTGTTAAGAAAATTGAAATGTTTTTTATTTAATGTGAAGTACAATCGATACAATTAAGTTCTGAATAAAACGTCATTCAAATGGCCTCCACGACTTCTTCTGCAGGAACGAATTTGATGAACCCAATTTTCGAGCACTTTTTCACTAAATCAAATCGTATGTCATGAATAGCACGATCAATATTGACTTGTAAAGCTTGGAGAGAGTTTGGTTTATTGCTAAAGGCCAATGACTTCAAATAACCTCACAAGAAATAGTCTAATGGTGTTAAATCACAACTTCTTGGAGGCCATTCAATATCACAATTTCTTGAAATAATCGAATCTCCAAACTTTTCTCGCAATAATTCAATTGTTGCACTTGCTGTGTGACACGTAGCACCGTCTTGTTGGAACCAAATGTTGTCAAGATCAACTTCTTCCAATTTCGGCCATAAAAATTTGGTTATCATCGATCTATACCAATCTCCATTGGCAGTAACGGTGTTACCAGCTTCATTTCGAAAAAAAATACGGACCGATGATTCCACCAGACCAAAAACCACACCAAACTGTCAATTTAGGGGAATGTAATGGTGTTTCATGAATAATTTGTGGATTTTCTTCGCACCAGAATCGACAGGCTTGTTTATTTACCGCACCACTCAGATGAAAGTGAGCCTCATCGGAGAAGATGATTTTCTTAAAGATTTTTCGTTATCGTTTTCAAGTTGCTCCAAGGCAAAATCCAATAGCTGGTGGTCCAATAGCTTCAGTTCTTGAGTGAGAACAATTTTATACGGATGCAAAACCAAATCTTTTCTCAAAATCCGCCAGGTTGTGGTTTGTGACAGTCTCAATTTTTGAGAACGTCTTGAAATCGATTGCGGTCTTCAGCAACACTTGCCTGAACGGCAGCAATATTTGCATTACTTCGAGGGAATCTTTGTCTTATTGGCACTTCAACATTATGTAAAGAAAATGTACGCTCAAAATTTTCAACAATTCGACGAATAGCGAGCACACTTGGACGATTATTACGACTATAAAATGGCAAAAGCGCACGAAAAGTTGCAATTGGAGAACGATTATTTTGATAATAAAACTGAATAGTTTTCAACGTTTACAAATTATTCAGTTTTACTATCATTATTGTTCTTGCGTATATCTCACCATGACGAAATTGTAACATTACTGAATACAATGAAACAAAAAATGGCAGATCATGACATATTACAAATGGCCGAAATGTCACTTAAAAATCATATCATTCCTATTGGAAAACCATATAGATAGAATTTAAACTTTAAATATGCAAAAATCAAAATCATATATTTCAAATATATTTTGTCTAAGTGAACACTAAAATCCATTTAAATGTATATACACCTAATTATATAGAAAATTATAATACTCTTAATTATTTTAATTTAAAAATTGTAAATTAGTAGTATTTATTTATATAATTTATATAATTTGCAGAATATTTATCGTATTGGTATGTATGGTTCTTAAATTGATTGCATTAACTACAAGAAGTATAATAAAAATTCGCCCATATGTGTACCTACCTTCCCACATATTAAATATGATTTAAACTTCAAAGTTAATAATAAAATAAAATTAATTTCATAATAACTTCATGTTATATTATTGTTCCTTTGTAAAAGAAAAGGTATGTATTTATGTATACATAAGTATGTCTATACATATATATATAGCTAAGATTACATCGATAATTAAAGAATAAATCACAATATAATAATAATAAAATTAAAACATAAAGCATGTGAGTAACATATTTCAATACGTTATCAGAACCTATCTCAAGACGAAAACAAAAATACTCGCTCGTATACAGTTTTCCGTTCAAATTGGGTGGTATCAAGCGCGCATGCATACATGAAATGCATAATAATCCGCGCTTTTATTTATTTTCTTTCTTAATTTTTATGTTTAATAATATTATTATGAAATAAAAATATAATGTTTATCAATTTTGGGTTATCTCTCGGTATTCGACAATAATTTAGTTATGTTTTAAAGAGGTTTTTTATAAGTTTCGTGTGATTTGTTGTGTACGGGTTTTCAGAATATTGGGCAACATTTTCGATTATTTCACAAGCAGATAAGAAAACATACAATATTCAACGGACAATTTTAACTTCAAATTGAGTATACATAGCAAAGTTGCAAATAAATGTGCTTAAATGCTTTCATAATTATCGAGCATTTGTTTCAATATCTGATTTAATATATACGATGAGTCGCCTTCGGTAATCAATTCGTAGAGTGGGTACAAGTTTTCTTACTCGCGACCTACAATATGATTACTTCGAAAATCCAAAAACGGTTAATGACGAGATTAAACAAAGAAACTGTAATTAAATATTAGTGGGATGTTCGTTGCAAGATATAATTGTTTTTATGAAAACACAACCAGATTCAACATGATTAACAATTGTATATGTAAAATGAATCTAACGACATAAGACACGTAAACCTCAAGTCTTATTGAGCATGCATTTCTACTTCACAATTACATGTTCGGCAAGTTTTCTATCAGACTCAAAGTTTCTTATTCCAGAATCTCTATAACACGGGTATAAAATAAATAAATAAATTTAATATATCAATAAAATTGTAAATGTATAAATTATTAGATTGGAAGTACGATTTGAGAAATTGCGCATAAAGTACTACAATTACGGATTTCTATTTAAAATTTCAGAAAACCAACAAAGTCAACCCTGATTGAAAATTTAATCTACATTGCAAAAATTGAAGAAGCTCCTACGGAAGCTGCCACTTCTGGTACACAGATCTTCATCACATTTTGCATAGATCTCCCAATTTACGGAAAAGACTTTAGTATAAAGTTTTATTCCGAACAGTCAATTCGCCTGGTCTGCAGAGATGCCGAATTTTGGTGGAATAAAGTTTTTTAAAAAAAAAAAAATTAAAATTTTAAATATGATCTGGGGTGACATGTTATTTCGATAATTTATCGAAGTTTATGTCTCGCTACTATTTCATATTTTATATCATTTTCAAACCTGCGTATCTACTAGATTTCTATCACCAAATAATTTGTTTACGACACTCCAACGAAATTAGAGAAAGAGATATTGCCACATTTATTCTAGTAGGTTGTGATAGCAATAACAAAAATAATTTATAAATGAAACAGTCGTCAATTTCAATTTAGGAAATAGAAACATACATTTCGACGAAGTATCGAAAATATGATATACAACATGTCACTCCTGTTTGAAATTTAATTTACAATCTTTTTAATCTTAGCCGTTTTTTGTAAATATACCTTTTCAAAATATGTGCAAAGAACGTAAACGCTCCTATAGAAGCTGCCAGTTCCGGTGGACCAATCTGGATCAAACTGAGATCTCCCAATTTATGGAAATGCGAAACCGGTGTTGTTGCAAAATTAATTTAGAATCTGTTAGTTTTTCTCGTATACTTTTCAAAATACACAAAAAGTGGACCGATTTCGACCAAAATTCACTGGGATCTACCAATTTATTAGGAATTAGCTTAGGTTTGAAGTTTCATCTAAATCAATCAGTCTATCTGTCAAAAATCGTAATATTCTGTTAAATTTTGGAAAACTGATCTAGAACGGTATTGTTCCAAGATTAGTGATGCAGCTCTCTTTTCCGGTAGACCGTTTTCTACCAAAACTCACTAGGATCTCCCAATATGCGAAAAGGTTAATTATGAAGTTTCACCCTGATCAATTAATCCGTTTAGACTGTACATGGCCGAATTATTGTTGAAAAACAGTTTGGTGTGAATACATTTTGGAAAGCTGATCTGAACCGGTGTTCTTTCATAATTAATTTAGAATACTGGAAACCCTCCAGGAACACGATTAATTGGTTGCGTGGTCTTTGAAACCGTGTTGTTCCAGACTACAAAAAACAAGAGTGTGAAAATAAAAAACCGTTACGTTTTATTTTTTTTTGTTAAGGTATACAAAAAACAAAATAAAAGAGAAACTTGTGTTCTTCGAATACCGTGTTCTTGGAGGGTTACCTGTATTTTGGTTCATAATCATTTTGCTTGTAAATGATATACTTTTCAAAATATTTACAAAAAAGAGAAAGCTCCCATGGAAGCTGCAACTTCCCGTGGATCTATTTCGACCAAAAATCACCGGAGTCTCCTAGTTTATAAGAAATGCTTATGTATGAAATTTCATTCCGATCGGACAAGCCATCTTGGCTGTAGAGAGAACACAGACATTTAGTCTTCCCACACACAAGCTATCACTTCCGGTGGATCTATTTCAGCCAACATTCACTGGGATCTTCAAATTTGTGAAAAACCTTATGTATGAAGTTTCATCCCAATTAATCAATCCGTCTGGCTGAATAAGGCCGACTTTATTGTTGAAAAAGTTTTTAGTCAAAATATGTCATTTCCTGTTAAATTTGGGAAAAATTACCTAAATCGATACTGTTGAAAATTTATTTAAACTATATATATAAAGGGTGATTTTTTTGTGGTTAGGATTTTCATGCATTAGTATTTGACAGATCACGCGGGATTTCAGACAAGGTGTCAAAGAGAAAGATGCTCAGTATGCTTTGACATTTCATAATGAATAGACTTACTAACGAGCAACGCTTGCAAATAATTGAATTATATTACAAAAATCAGTGTTCGGTTCGAAAAGTGTTTCGCGATTTACGTCCGATTTATGGTCTACATAATCGACCAAGTGAGCAAACAATTAATGCGATTGTGACCAAGTTTCGCACTCAGTTTACTTTATTGGACATTAAACCAACCACACGAATGCGTACAGTGCGTACAGAAGAGAATATTGCGTCTGTTTCTGAGAGTGTTGCTGAAGACCGTGAAATGTCGATTCGTCGCCGTTCGCAGCAATTGGGTTTGTGTTATTCGACGACATGGAAGATTTTACGCAAAGATCTTGGTGTAAAACCGTATAAAATACAGCTCCTGCAAGAACTGAAGCCAAACGATCTGCCACAACGTCGAATTTTCAGTGAATGGGCCCTAGAAAAGTTGGCAGAAAATCCGCTTTTTTATCGACAAATTTTGTTCAGCGGTGAGGCTCATTTCTGGTTGAATGGCTACGTAAATAAGCAAAATTGCCGCATTTGGAGTGAAGAGCAACCAGAAGCCGTTCAAGAACTGCCCATGCATCCCGAAAAATGCACTGTTTGGTGTGGTTTGTACGCTGGTGGAATCATTGGACCGTATTTTTTCAAAGATGCTGTTGGACGCAACGTTACGGTGAATGGCGATCGCTATCGTTCGATGCTAACAAACTTTTTGTTGCCAAAAATGGAAGAACTGAACTTAGTTGACATGTGGTTTCAACAAGATGGCGCTACATGCCACACAGCTCGCGATTCTATGGCCATTTTGAGGGAAAACTTCGGAGAACAATTCATCTCAAGAAATGGCCCGGTAAGTTGGGCACCAAGATCATGCGATTTGACGCCTTTAGACTATTTTTTGTGGGGCTACGTCAAGTCTAAAGTCTACAGAAATAAGCCAGCAACTATTCCAGTTTTGGAAGACAACATTTCCGAAGAAATTCGGGCTATTCCGGCCGAAATGCTCGAAAAAGTTGCCCAAAATTGGACTTTCCGAATGGACCACCTAAGACGCAGCCGCGGTCAACATTTAAATGAAATTATCTTCAAAAAGTAAATGTCATGGACCAATCTAACGTTTCAAATAAAGAACCGATGAGATTTTGCAAATTTTATGCGTTTTTTTTTAAAAAAAAGTTCTCAAGCTCTTAAAAAATCACCCGTTATTTATACTTACTACTATAATTTTCAAAATATTGACAAAAAACCAAAAGGCTTTTATGGAAGCTGCCATTTCCAGTTGAACGATTTCGCTTAATAAGAAGACCCATTACATTCATTCAGATCAGACAAACCGTCAGGACTAGTAACATAAATTTTTTGTGCTTGGTGTGTCGACACGATATAACGAAAAATAATTTTTTTTGGAAAAAAATATTGAAGGTACATTTCACATTTTATTTTAAATAAATTTAAAAAGAATAAGGAAAATACAAATTGACAAATATGGTAAGTTGAAAAAGTATAAATAGAAATAAAAAGTGAATATTTGTAAAAGTGCGGCTATATCGAAATTTGTTTTTGCAACCTAAAATTAAAATATCATTTTGCGTTAATAAAGTAAATAAAATTATAGATATTTTTAAATTGGTTATGTTTTGTTTCAATGTTTGTTTAATATAATTTATGTTCCTATTTAAATCTGTTATTATAGATGACAAAAGAATATTGGTGCTGGAAGACATCCAGCTAGAGTCCAGCGATATCAGCAAAACTGCGTTCAGCAGCGAAACTGTGCAAAACTATTTTGCCAGTTTCAATGCACTTTTGTTTCTATACAGATCACCAAGACGACATTGAGAGTGTTCAGGGAGTTCACAAGATGTGGGACTGCCTGAAGGCAAATTACATCCGGTGGAAGAAGAAATGCTCAAGTGGTTCAGCTGGAGGGGGCAAGGAATACAGATATGCCAAGTTGATATCATTTTTAGATGACACCACAGACCCTAGAAGGTAAATAGAAAACGTACATATACTACTGTGAGCGAAAAGTAGTAAGACTTTTTAATTTAAATTTCGCGCGGAAAACCATTCGTCGAAATATTTTTTTTGCTATGTTGGTATGACTGTCAGTGACATCTGTGCCAAATGTCACATCAAAATAATCATTAGTGTTTAGTATACGCTTGTCTTTCTGAAGTACAAAAAGTGCATTCGGCGATTTTTACAATGAGTGAAATTATTCATTATTTCTTAAAATTTAAAAATAATTTATTTCTTGTTCGATTTGATCGGTAGAACTGTGGGGATAAATAGCCGAGTAAAGAGGTAGTAACAGCATTGAGAAAGCGGAGGTAGTAACTCCAGAAATAGTTAGTTATAGTTATATATATATATATATATATATAATATATATATATATATATATATATATATATATATATATATATATATATATATATATATATATATATATATATATATATATATATATATATATATATATATATATATATATATATATATATATATATGTATACGAGTATATAATAATTTATTTGTATTTATTCTCAGGAAATTACCAGCGAGAAAATTTGGAATTGCGTCAATACGTCGAGCTCCAAAATAAGAAATTGGCTGCCGTCCCTATTGCTGCTTGTTCCTGGGCCAGTGTTCCTGTTCCTGATTTGTTGGATTTGGAGATCGAAGGATTTTGCTTGTAATTGAAATCTCATTTAAAACGGCTGCTTTTAGCAAGACGAATCGAAGTACAGAACTATTAAAGGTTGTTGGCACCGCGTTGAACAAACAAGTAATATGAAAATTTCATTAACCTAATTAAATTGTTATTATTATTATGGTTTGTTTGTTGCAGGAAAAAAATAAATAAAAATGAAATCATGAGGACGATAGCAAATGACAGCAAATTGTTCCAAAATATTATTATACCGCTTTGTTAACGATTGTTTTATTTACAGAACTACGTTAGACCTATTAACTACAATCTTTCGAATATCGAATTTTTTTTAAATATTTAAATATATTTAAATTATAATTTTCATAAAATATTTTATGAAATATTTGAATTATAATTTTTATGAAATATTTAAATTATAATTTTGATGTTATTAATTTTTGAGGTTTTTATGCCTAATGGAAGCATGTTGCACATCTAATAGATATTACATGTATTTCCTACGCTTTCCTCCATTTTTGTTTATAAATAATTTAAATAAGATAAAATTAAAAATATTTTCAAATTGTTATTATTCAATGTTTCCACTTATATGATTCCTGCAATGCAAATGAGATTGAATCATCTTGTTTTGATTGAGTGGATTGAAGACAAAACATTTTATGTATGATGAGTACCAGCACCACACTACTAAAAATAACCGTAACATGTGGCACTATTTCGGCTTTCCCTAGGAATAGGGAATTGGGAAAAATATTGAACATTTTGAAGTTTTGAAAATTTTTGCGCTGAACTTATTCCTGCAGTAGGCCCGAAAAATACAATTTGGACAAAAATGTTATGAAAATATTTTTCCCTATTCCCAGGAATAGCCGGAATAGTGCCAATGGAGACAAACAAATTTGGAAAAACTATTTCGTAGAAAGATTTAATTAAAAAAAAATTAAAATAAAATAATTATTTATTAATTTCTGAATTTTTAAAGTAGAAAATTGGCGGAACGAAAATACTTGTCTTAGATAATTTAGAGGGAAAGCCTTATGGAAGTATTAAATATCTGTTTAATAACCAGATACACACTTTAATTAGGCATAAAAACCTCAATGTTTAAAATTTATTTAAAAACTATAAATAATCCATATACAAAATTAAAAATTAACATGAAATCAAAAAATGTCTGCAATCAATTATATACAAATTTAAAAATTTAGATGGAATTAAAAAAATGACTTCAATCAGTGGTTGCCAGGAACAACACTTTACTTAAATTTTACTGAGCTGCCACTGTACTTGCCCCTCTCCGGAAAAGTAGCCGCTGAATTTTTCTCACATCAATTTCGCAATCATTGTTGATTCATGGGTTGAAGATGATTTTGATGTTGATTCCAGGAACCTTAAACGTATAGTAAAATTTTTAATTGTGAACTAATGAACATTGTAAATAAAATCTTACCTTTTATCATGTTTCCTTCTACTTCACGATTGACGAGGTCTGTATAGTGGAGTAATATATTGCGAGTTCTTTTTCCTCAACCAGTTGTGCAGGTACAACTTTGCACAATATCTTCGAACAGGCTAACATCGGCCACAATCGGGGTTCTGAATATGCGTCATTTCGCATACAAGATGCCGAAGCAATTCTCTATCATGCGGCGAGCCCTACTTAGCCGATAATTAAATATTCGTTGTTTGGTTGTTTTATTAGTGGTGTATGGCTTGGGCATATTTTCATTTAAAGCCAACGCGTCGTCGACAACGAAAACATAGGGCACAGAAGAAAAATTTGCGCTTACATCTCGTGGTTGAGGAATTCTAATAATTTGTGTTAATACTTATAATTCTTATACTAATAATGTTAGGATCCGAAGAAATGTAATTACGGAAGTGTTTTAGCACAAAAGTGTCTACCAAAATTGCTGTCTCTAAAAGCTCCGTCATCACTCTGACGACCTGCGGCACCGATACTGCACGTTACAAAATTATAATCGTGATCACAAATCGCCATTAGAACTATAGAATTTGTTTTCGTAGATAGTTAAAAAACACCGATCCTGAATTTTTCGGTGACTAAAAAATATAAAATTATGGCTAAACAGTTTCAAATGTTGCAATATTCGTAGCTTACTTGAATAAGAACTTGCTTCCCGTCAATGGTTCCTACACAATTCGGAAAATTCCATCGTTGTTCGAATCCCTCCGCGACCATTTTTAAATAAGCTGCTGTTATTTCGAGAAACACTTTATTTTTCAATACCGCGGTTATAGACCTCGTCGTCTCATTTAATATTCTGTGTACGCTGGTTTGGGAGCATTTATATGCTAATGATAAGCTGCTCTGCGACTCCCCGGTTGCTAGATGTCTGTTAATAAAATTATGAATGACTTTGTTTTAAATTTAAGCGTAACACTTTACATATGTTGTACGTACCTTAATGTAACAGCCAATCTTATTGGTTAGGCTTAGGCTTATTGGTTCTCGTAATATGGTTTTTTCTTTCTCGATTAACGGCGCAACCATCGCTATAAAAGCTCTAGAATAGGCCAATAGTTCATCGAAATGTTCTCAACTCAGGCACGTGTAATTATAGAACAGTTGTGGGTCCTTTTTAATCTCGTTAAAGATGCAATTAATTGCTCCACTTATATCGCGCAACATTTACGCTTTGGCCTGGGAATAATTTCTTCGCTCTCGTTTTCACTGCTGCTAAATATTATATTGTTAGGATCATCTGAATCTGAATCCATATTTGATGTTAATTTAATATTTTTGTAGGTACAAATAAATACTATATTATTTATAATTTTAAATTTAATAAATTTTTATGTAAACCACTTCAGATTCACGTTCAACTAAAATCGTACTACGAATTAAAATTTGACTGGTTCGATTGTGTAAATTTTTATTTCGCCTGCTTGAAATTTCACTTTGCATTTAATTTGTGTAGGTTATTTTTCCGTTTAAAAATTGTCAATTCAAAATTTAAAAATAATACCGACTGCTCACGAGGTAACTAGGCCAAAATAGTTCCTTCGGCTACAAAAAAAAACACCCTACCTAGGTATCGCATTGCGCTGTACACAAAATATTAAAAACACAGGATTATCAGATGAGAAACATTTTATTAAAATTTATCATTAAAATTAAAATTTATTTTAATTTCTTTATTTATTATAAAGTCGACCATTAATAGGATATATTCAATGCCATTGGATGAGTTGACCATTATATTAGAATCATTTTGTCACAGCTCTTCAACTCGCGTTATTCCTAAATCATTACAGACAACAGTAAAATATAAACCTAATTCCGATACATCGCCCTCATATGCTTTGAGATATAGTAAATTTCTATGCAATACGTGATTCAGTGACGCCAGTTGCGGTATATCGACATCCAAATGGTTACCGGCCAATTTCGATAAGATGAACTCAGCCAATGGAAGTTTATCGAGAAAATTTTCGTATAATGCTTTACCCAATATTCGTCAAAATATCGTAATCGGTCGAATTTGTTTGGTGATAATGGTGGCCGAACCTCAATATCTTCGCGGGTAAAATCTTGGATAGGTTGAAATCGTAGTGGACCTCGTTGCATACCTCCGCATCTGTCTTGTGTCCAGTTAAATGATGAGTCTCAGGAAATGTTAGTACGACCAAACCCAGGCAAATCTATTTCAGAGTTGTACTCAACAGAATTAGCAGCATGGAGATTGGAGACGAAAATTCGTGTTGGCCAAAATGAGTGAGATTAAACCACAATGTTTTGATGAAAGTTGGATTAAACGCCAACATATAATAGTCTAAAGTAAAACGAAATTGTTGTTAGTTAAAAACTTTACCATTTTTTTTATTGAAACACTTCCTTGTATTCATAAATCGCCATTCGAAACATTTCCTAACTCGGCAGCGTTAAAACTATTCGAAAATTTCGTGCCTGTTCATTAGGAAGAAGAATATCGATTTTACGATCTAAACGTCCGGGACGTAAGAATACCGGATCTAGCGTATCCGGACGGTTTGTAGCCGTAATAATTTTAACTTAACTCAACGATTCGAAACCAACCATATGATTAAGCAATGCCATTAGAGTACGTTGAATTTTAGATCGGCTGATGTACCTACGGGAAAACGACGTCCTCCAATTGCATCATTTTCATCCATTAATATAATGCACGGCTGATGATCACGAGCGTAGTTAAACATTTCACGTATTAAACGAGCACTTCATATCAAGAGCTACCCTAGTTCCTGTCTTCAATTTTGTCTTGTCTAACTGACGTCGCCATCCAACAACATATCGTGGCCCGTTTGTTGCCTTCACAATAACTAAAAATATGGATAACATAAATTATCGTTTCACTGACATATTGGAGGTAGTTACATTTATCCTCAGTCAATTGTTTGAGTACCTCCCCGACAATTTGCCCAACACTTTGCAACGCTTGTAAATCTTTTTCTGATTTATTGAACTGTTTCATTAAATCTTTTAATTGTTCTCGCATTGAAAGTAAACATATAAAATACCAATTTGATACATTTGCTTACAGTCGGAATAATTCTGCTATTTCGATTCTACTTGTATTCATAAACATTCAAATATAAACAAAACATTCAAATAGAAATTGATCGGTATATAGTTGAGCACAAACTGTATACTATCGGCCATTCAACATTATTAAAATTCCAATGAGTTGACCGTTAGATAGCATTCAAATGATTAATCGTATTATCCTTTTCTTCTGGATCCGAATCATTCACTTCCACATAATTGCTGTTATTGTCCGGATTCAATGATCGATAAACAGTTTTATACAAATATTTTGATACAAATATTTGACTGGACAGGTTTTTGTTAGGATTTGTTTGAGGTTAAAAATATGAACTTGTCAAAAATTTCCCTTCACATAATTTATAGCAAAACAATTTTTTAGATAGTTTCGTAAATTATCCAAAATAATTAAAATACATATTTTTTCATCGCAAAAAAAATAATAATTTTTTTTAGTAATATTTGGGATATAAAATGATTGTCAATCATTAAAAATAAGGATTTTTCATATTTTTTAAGTAATTTATAGGTTTTTGTTAATGTAAAAATTTATCCAACTTTTTATACCATAAAACATAAATGTTGTATCTCAGTCGCGCTAATGTAAATTTTAGTTCTCTTCTTTGTCATATTTTCGGCAAAATTTTTGTAAAGTTTTTCTGTTTTCTAGTGGAATAGTACCATAATACATAAGTATTTTCACATTTTAAAAATTATGTATGCCATAAAGTTCGAATTATCATGAGATTGCCAAACCGAACTTGTTACATACATGGTTCAAACCAAACATGTCATACACGATTCATGTCTTGCACGTCACACATGCAAATTATTTGTATTTTATTTTATCTCTGATTGGCTCTGTAACTCATCGACGAGTTATTAGGGAATCATCAGTGACTTTTATTCAATTGAAAACCAGTTAGCGAATATACCATCGAACTATTCGTTCAAAATTAGCGTACCTGCAACCACTATGATAGAAAGCTTTATATCATCGTGCTACCTTCGCCTGTAATTTATTGAAGATACTTATGTCATACTTATGTCATTGTAGCTAGAATTTATGTTAAAAGCCATATGTAGCTTGGTCACATAAATTTGATATACTAGTAGTAAGGGTTTTACCATCACCTGAATGATGAATTTGCTTAAGCAATTCATTTTAGAATTCATTATTAATCATTCAAACACCTAAATCTCGTATTGACACTCGCACATTCTACATTGAATATAAAGCTAGTGGTATACAATGCTTTTCGAAATCCACACAAGCCACACACAACGCATACATTAAGTCAAATTTATGGGATCGGTCGATTCATTTTTATTGAAAATAATATCGTCTAAAATTTATGAGGATACAAATTTTAATTTCATCTGTGTAATGTTGAATTATTTTCCTTTTATAATGTATCTGTGCATGTACGTAAGTATAATATGAGAGGAATAAGGCTCGTATACAAAGAAATCTTCCAAAAAATCCCATTCAAAATCCATTAATTTTCATCTATACATGTTGGGATGAAGATGATAAAAAAATTCCATTTCACTATAACTCACTTAGAAATGCAATTCACATATTATGTTTATGATTATATGTATAAAATGAACGTATATGAAATGGAAATATGTATGTATTTAGAGCAGATAAAAAGGGGTTTGATCCAAAGCATATTCCGTTTCTTGTTTCTTCTGCAATTTTTTATTATTTTTACTAACGTTTTTGTTCAGATCGCGATAATAGTTGGAATACATTTTTTAATGTTTCGAGAGATAAATTCAAATAATCACGTGCTTCTTTACATTCAGATTTTCTTTTGATATGGGAATTCAATTTTTTGTACATTAAAATTGGTGTACGCTAAAAAAAACTAGTTCCCGAGCTCAACATCATATATCACTCGGTTTAATCGGATGAATATAAACGATAAAGATACATTTTCACATATCATCATTTTAAACTATACAAAAATAAATCCAAAAACTTTTCTTTATCTCTTCAATTGACCATCAAATGGGGAAAGCTTTTTCCCATCACGAATAGTAACAACGTCAACAACGAAGATCTAATTTTAACATCTTTTTTTCTCGTTTTATATCAAAGTGATTTTTGTTTTTCACTCTAAATGGTGAAATTAATTTTATTTTTTCAATTTTTTAAAATCCAAAACAAAATGATTAAAAATTAATACGGAATGAAAAAGTAGGAAATGTTGATGAAGAAAGATTACAAGAATTCCTCTATCTAATTGAAAATACAATATTTAATGACTGGATAGGTTTCAGGAATTTGGTCTAGGAATAATTAGCAATTCAATTAGATAATTTGTTAATGTTAAATCTATAGAATTTTGGACAATTACTAATGATTTTTACACGTGGTTTTGAATGGTTATCTTTCAGATTACGCCGACTTGTTAAAAAGGTGCATACAACAATTAGACAATGTTCGATACTATTATTTCATCATTTTCACCTACAATTTTACTTGTTGATTTATAAAACATGTTTATTTTAGATCAGTTCTCCAGTTTAGGCTAATAATTTGAGTGAACTACCTTAATTTAGAATTTTAATTTAAAGTTTTGAATTATTTTAAGATCGGGTTAGATGTAAATATTGTACAACATTTAGACGGACACATTTTTTCGTGCTACTTTTCGGGCTAACTTCACATACATCGTTAAAATGATTGTATATATATATATATATATATCTATATATATATATATATATATATATATATATATATATATATATATATATATATATATATATATATATATACATATATATATATATATATATATATATATATATATATATATATATATATATATAAAAATATATATATATATATATATATATATATATATATATATATATATATATATATATATATATATATATATATATATATCTGTATATATATATATATTTAAATATATATATATATATATATATATATATATATATATATATATATATATATATATATATATATATATATATCTGTATATATATATATATATATATATTTAAATATATGATGAAAAATTCCTGAAATCACTAATTCACTCTATGCAGCCATAAGTCATGTTTTAATTTTATGATTTTTATGTTTTGAATATTTAGCCTTGATTAAAACAAACATTTTGAGACACTTAATTTTTTTTGGTTCTTGTTGTTGTTAAAGATACAGGGTGTCAAAATTTGAGAAAAATGATAATCATGTTATTGTATTTATCACAATAAAAAGCAAAATAATTGTCCGATAATTACGATTTTCATCATAATTATGGGCTCATGTTAAAGGTAAGTTAACAAGGATTTCTTTAAAAATATAAAAATAGTATATTGTTTAAATCCTTCTTCTCTAAATTTCCCGCCAAAATGTTCTTTTTAAATTTTCTCAAAAACCTAATTTTTTTTTTTCTAGAATTCGATAATTAATATTCAAAAAACTAGAATACCGTTATTTTTTGTTTTCTTGCAAAAATCGTTTTAGTAAGAGAAGTATTTCATTTTTATATGGAAAGCTATATAGATATTTCTCAGTGTTTTGAAATTGTTTACAAAAGTGGTAGTTCACGTAATTTGTGTGTTTTGTATTTTATTTATTGTACAATTTTGCGTCATATTTAAGTATGAGTCACAGAATTACGAGGTGCCACCGTCTGGTTTATATCGTTTGGTTAGTCGTAGTACCATAAATTCCTTTTCTTTTTTTTGGGTTTCTTTATAAAAGACTAAATAAAATGTTGTTTCCCCCTTTTTTATTGAGGGTGGATTATTTTTACTTGACGCAGGCGTACCTGTTAAATGATGAGTAATTCTTTTGAAAACAAAAAAGAACATTGTTGATATAAATAGGAGTAAAAATTAAAATTTTTGATTAGTTGACATTGTGAATTGTAGACAACATTTTAAATAAGGAGTAAGATTTTTTAAAATTTGAAAAAGTAACAGTGTGTTAAACTGAGTGTAAGATTAAGTGGATAAATAAGTACTAGTGCGCTAAATTTGATAATGGATAAATTTCGAAAGTGTTGTAAACCATATCACGATTCAAAGTGTTCGAGTAAACTAAAACGAGTTACGGATTATGTTAAGCAATTTATGCCACAATCAGTTGAGAATCAAGATAATTTGTATCTCTGTTCAACGTGCTATATAAATATTACCTGCAAACGACGAAAAATAGAATCACAGTTGTCACCAGTTGCGGGACCATCAACGACATCACCTCTAACACCGCAAATAGCCGATAACGATAATAGCAGTGATAGTGAAGAGTGTTTTTTAAAAAATGTGTCCGTTTTGGAAAAAATGAATGAAGTGTTTCCTTTCTTGGAAAGTCTCCTATATTTCCGAGTACGTTAGAAGCCAGGCCAAAACATCAACAACAAAAAGTAATAGATTTAGCTTCAATAACACCATCAACATCTTTGGTTCCGGGAATCGTGTCGCTTTCGAATCAGTCAACCGAAGATCAACTATATGACGAGACAAGAATGGTCCACTAAGTCGTCCAGCAGCTAAAGTAGGAAAGCGAATAATTGATGAGCTGAAGCAAGCAGTATTATCTTATTATACTGATGATGATGTTAGTCGGATAATGCCAGGCAAAATCGATTGTTTAACAGTCGATAAAGTTAAAGTTCAAAAGCGGCTAATGATGTGTACATTGAAAGAGTGCTACGAAGGATATAAGACGATGTATCAGGATGACGAATCAAAAAAATTGGTTTTTCTAAATTTTCACTACTTCGTCCAAAATACTGTGTACAACCAGGTAGTAGTGGAACGCACACAGTCTGCGTGTGTACCATACATCAAAATGTAAAATTAATTATTTATGGCACCAAAATGGAAACTATTACCAACGGAAAGATAGCGCACTACCGGGATTGTATTTCAAATATTTTATGTGATGAGCCTACACCAACATGTTACCTCCTACAATGCGAAAGCTGCCCAGGACTGGATAACTTTAAAGAATATTTGAAAAATGCATTTCGGGAACATGGCTGCGAGGGTGCTGAGTTAAAATTTAGTCAGTGGGTTTCTACCGATAGGTGCAATCTGGAGACCTTTTCTCAACCGTTGGATGAATTTCTGGATTATTTCATGAATAAGCTGAAGAATCTGTCACCTCATTGCTTCATTTCACTTCAGTAGTCCAACTTCTTAAAAAATAAAAAATTGTCGCTGAAGTCTACGGAGGTGATAGTTTTATGTGATTTTGCAGAAAATTATGCATTTATAATGCAAAATGCCGCACAAGGATTTCATTGGAATAATAAGCAAGCGACTATTCATCCATTTGTAATTTACCAAAATTTGGATGGCAAATTACTTCACCACACCTTCATTATAATATCGGATTGTCTTCACCACGATACTGTAGCGGTTCACTTATTCATTGAAAAATTGATGCAGTTCTTGAAAACTAAAATATCCAGTTTATCTAAAATTTATTATATTACCGATGGGGCAGTCACGCATTATAAAAATAAGAAAAATTTTAAGAACATCTTAAAACACAAAGAGGATTTTGGAGTTGATTGATTGTGAATGACATTTCCATGCAACAGCTCATGGAAAAGGTCCATGTGATGGAGAAGGAGGTACCATCAAAAGAATGGCATCCAGAGCTAGTCCCACAATGGAATACAGCAGTACAATAACCAATGCAGATGAATTATTTAAATGGGCTAAAACGTTGAAGACAGATATCAATTTTGGATTTTGTTCAGACGCAGAACATAAATCCAAGCAAATCAAACTTGCAACTAGGTTTGAAAATTTAAAAACAGTAAAAGGAACTCACGGTTTCCATGCAGTTATTCCAACAGAGGATGGCTATTTGAAATGTAAAAAATATTCTAATTCTGACGATTATGTTAAATTTAAATTGTAATTTGAATAAGATTTAATGTTAAACAATAAAATAAAATTATCAAAAGAATTTGGGTTTGAAATTTTAAATATATGTAATTAAATTTGAATAATAAATATTAACACAAGATTTACCACACCAGTCAAAATGACTTAAACGTTGAATGACGTTAAATGACTTAGACATTTTAAAATTTATATTTTCAATTTACTACTTCACCTTATTTTTTTTACTACTTATTATGTTCAATTAACTAATAAATATGGTTATAATTAATATAATATATTACAATTAACGTAATTGAAGTAATTTATCATTTTTTTAAAATACATTAAGACCGGAAACCCCACTAACCATTTTTTCTAAAACCAGTCATTTTGACTGGTGTCGGTAGAAATAGGTATGGTCAAATTGTCGGTATATCTAGTGTTAATAATTTAACTGAACTATCATTTTTGTAAACAATTTCAAAATACTGAGAAATTTCCACTGAAATACAGTTTTTCCATATAAAAATGAAATGCTTCTCTTACTAAAACGAATTTTGCAAGAAAACAAAAAATAACGGTTTCTAGTTTTTGATATGTTGTAAAATATTAATTATCGAATTCTAGAAAAAAAAAAAAATAAGTTTTTGAGAAAATTTAAAAAGAACATTTTGGCGGGAAATTTAGAGAAGAAGGATTTAAACAATATACTATTTTTATATTTTTTTAGAAATCCTTATTAACTTACCTTTAACATGAGCTCAAAATCATAATTATCGAACAATTATTTTTCTTTTTATTGACATATAAACAACATCATGATTATCGTTTTTCTCAAAATTTGACACCCTGTATCTTTAACAACAACAACAACAACAAATATTAAAGTATTTCAAATTTTTTTTTCAATCAAGGCTACACATTCGAAACATAAAAATCATAAAATTAAAACATGACTTACAAAAATTTGTGTTTTCAGGAATTTTTCATCATATATATATATATATATATATATATATATATATATATATATATATATATATATATATATATATATATATATATATATATATATATACATTTAAATATATATATATATATATATATATATATATATATATATATACATATATTTATTATTTTTTTATTATTTATTTATCAACTTTATCAACTCTAAAATGATCATTAAATGAACTAATTTTATTGCAAATTAAACTTTGAAACCTGTTGTTTTAATCCAGTTGTTCGTAAATATTTGACTTTTTAAGGTACTTAGGAAGGTAATTACCTTAAGTTTTTTAAGGTAATAAGGAAAAGCGCCTGAAAAATGGCACATCCGGTACACCGGTTGTACAAAAAACTTAAGTATGAATTTTAATCAACGACTACATAAGTCCGATTTTCGTAAAACTATTTGCGTATTGCACAGCTCCATGCCAGCCTATAGTAATGGCAGGGAAGATGGGTCGGCCCATTATTTGTGCACTCCGACAGGAAGCCCTAGTTGTGTTCAGTTTCATTACAGATCGTATACTGATCATGAAAAATCCCTTTTGCATTCTGTCCCTATTCAGGTTCGGAGCCGGTATCATTTGGTCGATAAAATACTGACCCTTTAAAAGTACTGAAAACTTAAAAAATTCAAAAACTTAAAGGTTAAAGTTAAAAATAATTGTTTCAATAAATCACTGCTTTCAATAGTAGCTTACAATAACATGGACTGTGATACGCGAAAAGTCAGTTTTAACTTCGAAAATAACATTAAAAGTACCGTTTAATACACATAAACAAATTTCGTTTAACTAAAGAAGGGTTCGTACAGAATTGTAGGAACTATCCGAAATCAACGCAGAACTCAGAGCACTTCTCTCTGCTATTTAAATAAACAATTGAGGGGGGGATTAGGGGGTGGGTAAAAGTAAAAAAGTAAAATTTACTTGAACAGATCCAAATCGCCCGCAATTTTGGATGTATAAATTTAGTCATTGCTGTTTTTATGACATAAGTTTCAGTCAAACTCTCGTTCCGTGTGGATCGATTTTAAGAGATGGATGTCGATAAGCAATATTTACATCAATGCATTATATTCTGTTTTCAAATGAAAAAAAGTGCTGCTCAAGGTATGAAATTCATTCGACATGAAAAGTCATGACATGACTTTTCGACATAAAAAGTGGATTTTGTGCGATAATCCTAAATGCAGAAAACCATGGGTTGATCCAGGCCAACCATCAACATCAGTTGCAGTGGGTCTGGTAGGATTGCAAAGAGATCATTTACTGCGAGCTTCTAGAACCTGGTCAAACTATTACAGCTGAACGTTATCAGGCACATTTGATCTAATTAAGTGATGCTCTGAGGGAAACATACTATTTACGGGTTAAGGAAGTCGGAAGGTGATATTTCTGCATGACAACGCTCGTTCACATTCGGCAAAATCGACCCAGGAACTCATCTTCTCCTTAGACTTGGCTTTTTGATTACCACTTATTCAGATCGATGTCATCATATTTCACGGAAGGGTTCACGAAAGTTGAACATGTGCAAAAATGGCTCGACAGCTATTTTGCTCCGAAACCACCAACTTTATATAGTGAAGGCATTCATCATCTACCTGATAAATGGCAAACAACCATAGATAGTACTGTTGAATATTTCGATAATTAATCTCTCTAACAATTGTATTTTCAATAAAGTTGAATTTGAACAAAAGAGGCGCGTCTCTAGACAATAAGATTAACTTTAAGATTGTATAAATTACGAAATAAAAAATTTATTATGGGATTTGTATACGTACACTAGTTGAAAAACAACTCAAAAATGGCCTTAAACTTAATCAGTAAATTAATTAAGTAAGTCACAGTATTAACCACATTAAAAGCAATTAGCGTGTTGGTTTAGTTTTCGGTGCCATACGTGTCATTGAACAATAAGATGAACAATTAAATTTGCATTAGGCGTATACAATTATTAGCCGGGCTTAAACAAAAACAGACCGTCGAAAAGTTTAACATTAACTACAAAATATAAACTTTACCGACAACCGTTATAATATCACAAAATTATTTGTGGCAAACCAGAGTTTTTTAGATTTTCTTAAAGAATAAGAAATATAAAAATTTCTAATCCTATTATCCTTATCACCATATATTTTCACACATTATACTCTCGTACATACCGAACCGAACAAATAATTGATCTCAATTATTTAATAAAATGTTCTTTAAGTTTATTATCCTTTTTTTGTATGTCTATGTGTGTATATGCTGCTGCTGTTAGATCCGTAAAATTTATTTAAATTTCCGTTTCTATTTTTCTACTTTACATATTTTCTCTATATTCTTGGGTGACAATGAAAAATCTGTACTATTTCCTCGTGTAACCAACAAATTTTTTTACAAATTTTCTTCTGAATATTATGTATACACTTAAGGAGTAAGGATACGTTCCCATATAAGGTAGCAGCATAAAAGAATTGAATATAGTTAAATTTATATCGCCTTATTATTATTGTTGTTATTGTTATGTGGGACTATATAGACTTGTATCTAACTATACCTAAAACCCATCCGAAGGATTTTTTTTTGTAAACAGTTTGGTATCCTTTTAAGACAAGATTCAACCGCAAAGGCTATGAACAAGAACATAAAAGGAAATATAAATTTTAAATTAAAATATATTTCGGATGCGGTTGGTTCTTTTAGTAGTGTTAAATGGGCGCCTCTACTTGATGGTTTATAAAATGACCAATATTGTCCTTGAATTATTTTAAACAAGGATAAAATAAAATGCTTATTTTATATTACGTGTACTAAAATTTATTTATACATGGCTTCGTATTTTGATTCATGGATTTTTTTATGAATGTGGTTTTGACCTCCGTTTAGGGGCGGATTTTAACTTTTCTCTCATTTGATTCCGTATATCATTACATACACATCCGGAAAAAATGAATTGCTTCCTCACACATATTGACGCACACAAACACCATTAAAAAAGGTAAATAGAATATGTTAGCTTTTTTATTATTTTATATTTTTCATTTTATCTCTCTAGAAGTTTTTTATTATTTTGCCAAAAATGAAAACACACACACATACACACAAAAACTAAACGGAAAATTTCAATTTTGTTTCAATTCAATTCAATTTAATTTTGGTAAATGGTAATTTTTCTTTATTTAGAGTTGGAGAGCATTGGAACTGTTTATACATAGCAGCAGAAACACCACCATCGTCGCCTCCACCACCAGTAAAAAGGATAAATTGAATGTAATTTATTATTTTCGTATGCTTTTATTTTTTGGTGAATAAAGCAGAATCCTCCGTGGTGTAGTATAGTAAAGGATGTCCCTATTAATAAGGGAATAATCAATCTTTTTATTTACTTTAAATGCCTTTAAGGCAAATACGGCTTTATGAGCATATACCGTATGTAAGGACGGATATAGGAAATTATTTTTATTTATTTCATTCATAGAAAATTAAAGGAAATAAATTCTCTTTGAAAAGTTTGTATCTTCTAGCTACTCCAATTTTTAAACCACAAAAGGATTTTCAGTTAATATATTTTTTACTTAGTAAATTAAATCAACATACGAGTAGATGAAGAATTTAGGTGGTGTATACATGTAGTATTTATTTATTTGAAGTGGATTCATAATCTAATAATCACCAGTTTGTTTTCTAGCTGAACTGATGAACATATTCAGGGGTGTTAGGTTCGTAATACTAACAATTTAAGCGAATTTTTGAAATCATTTACATATTTTAATGTATCTTCAGGGTAAACAGTTGTTATTTAATTATTCAACAAGTATGGGTCAATAAATTATTTATGCTACATAAGAATTTTGGAAGATATTAGCAACAACAGATATTGATTAACATGATAACAACCATAATTGCTACCTAATATCAATAATAAGAAGCTAGAAGCTTATTATATCCCAAAATTATACCGCACCTGGTTGCAACCTTGAAACCCCCAAAAATTATAAGGAATGCGGTTGTCAGTAACAGAAATGATTTGGTTTGTCTCTCACCGTTATTATCTAACTACACAATTAAGCAACTAATGGTAAAAGTGCTATTATGTTTAAAGGTTTTATAAAATTTTAGGTAATGTAAAATAACAGGTAGTGCGTGAAATGTAGGGTTATATAGGATTGAACTAGCCAACGTACATTTTACCCGAGAAGGCGAGATTACCAAAACTGAATTGTAACTGGCTTCGTTCTGAACACAATGAGTATTATTGCATAATAATAAATGTAATGTAATGAAGCAAGTATATGCAAGTAATGAAGACTTACAGTTTTTCAATGAGAAATTGGTCTTCTCGAAAGACTGAGTACAAAAATTAGGTTTAATGCTAAAGGTTTTGCATAAAGTATAAACCAATAAATCTACGGAATGATATATATATATATATATATATATATATATATATATATATATATATATATATATATATATATATATATATATATATATATAACGGATGACCCATCTAGCGTTTGTAATTTCAACCACCGGTTATTTGGAGTGTGACAACACTTACGTCATTCGTGTTATAACAAAAAATTTGTTAAATGTTTGACATTTACGAAATGAATCGCTTTACGCATGAACAAAATTGGGATATATTGGAAACTTACTTTCCAAGTGGTGAGTGTGCTACCCAAACTGTAAGAAATTTACGTAGAAAATTCAGTAGAAATGAAATGCGTACAATTTGTGAAGCGAGTTCGTGAAACTGGATGGTTATTGGATAAACCAACAAGTGCACGTACAGCCGAGAATAAAGAGTATGCCGTTTTTACACAAACCCACGCTTTTTATATTTGTTAGTTTCACACTTTTACATCCAAAGCTAATTAGAAAGGATAGCCATTCCAATTGGAATTTTAGTTCTAAAAGTTAATCTAAATGTAGTTTTGTATGTGTTAAGTAAACATTTTCTTTTTACGATTTAACAAATTAAAGTAAAATTTTAATTGGAGGAACGAAAAGTATTGCATTTATAAATATTTAGAATACGACTGATAATTTGTTATATCTCTTTTTAAATAAAGTGATACATATAATAAGATTCATTCAAGAATTATTATTATTTGAGTAAAGTATTTATCATACTTTACTGCTAAAATAATTGATATACCTTAAAACTTGTTGATAAATATACGCGGAATTATAAGTTTATTTGGGCTTGTTAAATTAATAAATTGATAAATTAATTATCATGTTAATTGTCAATTGCCATTTTAATGGCCGCCGTTTACCATTGTCGTCCAAACTATAAATAAAAATTCAAAAAATCGTTGTAAATTTTTGCTGATATGGTTGGAAAGTGGCAATTATTTTGGCCTGATGAGCAATTTACCAACCTATTTGAGGTGCTTACGGAATCTGAGTCCAAATCTCCGGAAAGGCGGGTTAATGGTCGTTTACCATTTTCGTCCAAACCCTAATCATAAATTCAAAAATTCGTAGCAAATTTGCTGGCCTGGTTAGAAGGTGGTCATTACGCTGGCTTGATGAGCAACTTAACAACCTATTAGAAGTGCCTACGGAACCTAAATACAAATCTCTAGTGGGGCGTATTAATGGCCGTTTACCGTTTTCGTCCAAACTCTGATTATAGGTTTAAAAATTCGTTGCAAATTTGCTGATCTGGTTGACAGTGGCAATTAGGTTAACTGGATGAGCAATTTAGCAACCTATTAGAAGTGCTCTCGGCGCTCGAGTCTAAATCTCTGGGAAGACGAGTTAAATCATAAATTCAAATTAACTCGTACCAAATTTGCTGACCTGCTTAGAAGGTGGCCATCATTCTGGCTGGATGAGCAACTTAACAACCTATTAGCAGTGCCTATGGGACCTAAGTACAAATCTTTAGGAAGGCGTGTTAATGGCCGTTTACCATTTTTGTCCAAACTCTGATTGGTGGTTTAAAAATTCGTTGCAAATTTGCTGACCTGGTTGAGAAGTGGCAATCAGGCGTGTTGGGTGGGAAATTTAGCAGAAGTGCTCACGGAACTCGAGTTCAAATCTCTGAGAAGGCGTATTAATGGCCGTTTGCCATTTTTGTTCAAACTCTAACCATAAATTCAAAAATTAGTTGCAAATTTGCTAACCTGGTCCCAACCAGGTGGCAATCAGGCTGAGCAATTTAGTAGCGTATTAGAAGTGCTCACGGAACATGATCCCAAATCTCTAGGAAGGCGAGTTAATGGCCGTTTACCATTTTTGTCCAAACTCTAAATATAAATTCAAAAATTCTGGTTTAGAAGTGGCAATCAAGCTAGTTGGATGAGCAATTTAGCAGCGTATAAGAAGTGTTCACGAAACCTGAGTTCAAATCTCTGAGAAAGGTGTGTTAATGGCCGTTTACTATCTTCGTCCAAACTCTAATCATAAATTCAAAAATTCGTTGCAAATTTGCTAATCTTGTCTTTTCGCGTCCATGTGTCGTACATATACATATAGTATATTGATTTGTTGTTGCTATTTCGTTTTCTTTGATACTATGTGCGAAAGCGAAATATTATGCTTAATATGTGTGACATATATATATATATATATATATATATATATATATATATATATATATATATATATATATATATATATATATATATATATATATATATATATATATATATATATATATATATATATATATATATATATTTGTTGTTGCTTTTAGATTTTGGTGTTTTGTTTTACATATGCGGTGTGGCGATTGTGCGTCTTTTGTCTGTACGTATAAATATATGTATGTTAAATGGTATATGCGATAACGTTCGCGTTATCGTAGCGATTTTGGGTTTATGATGATTGGATTTTATCCGCGATATTTGGGGTAGCGAGGCTGTGGATATCACAACAAAACGCTTTTATGAATAGTGAGACAACTATTTTTTCCTACCATGACCGATGGTCGATATGTTGTACCATTTTCGACAGCTCAAAAGTTTTCCATTAGGCAACCCTTTTTCGAACAACAAAATGATAGATGTTTTTCTGCCAAAAATAATTATACGGGTTAGATGGTGTGTGAAAATAAATAGATTATAATGAATAGTTTTATAATTAAAATCGCTACGATATTTTAGAATTAACCCCTTAGAAGTAAGTGATGCTTGTTGCATTTAATATTTACTCATTAATAATATCAGTCATTTTAGATTTTTAGAATCGCTTCGTGTGTCAAAAGACATTTTTAAATATTTGGTAAACCAAATAAAATCAAGAATTATCAAATCGAGAAGAATTACTAAAATTCCAATAGAAATAAAGCTGGCTGACGTATTAAAATTTTTTTGCAACGGGCTCCTCCCAAAAAACAGTAGGTGATATAATACTATATTCTATGGACCAGCCCGTTCTATCAAGGGCCATAGCGGAAATATCCGGCTATATATCAAATTTCCCGAACAGCGAGAGAAAGCTGCATTCAACACTGAAAGTAATATTAGAGTAAAGTCCACAAAAAACATAAGTAAATTTAACTTCAAATCTCTGTTAGAATTGAGCCTAAGTAGCGCAAAGTAAACTTCACAAATTTTGAAATGTGAAATTAACTACGAGTACATGGTTTGTAAGAATATTTTATAAAAAAATTATGTCGTTGCATGTAATATTTACTTTGCATTGTGTTGATTCAACTTATTGGATGAAATAAAATGAAAATATATAATACGTAAAATGAAAATATGTGTACATATGTTGAATTAACTTTAATTTAGGTAAAATTTACATTTTGCCTAGTAGAATATATTTCCGTTGTTAGGAATATGTTAATAAAATCGAGGTTATTTTGCATGATGACAAAATATGTATTTGTCGCAATCACATCGAGATGAGGTCTCACCTTTTCAAAACAAATGAGTTAAACATTTTGAATCATTTAATTAAAAGATTCGATACCCTCATCAGATTATGTATAGTTATCAAACGAAAATAATGTTTCACACTTCATGAATTTAAATGGAGTAAACATCAATTGGCCTAGCGAATTATATTGAAAATAGAACAATCATTGTTAATCATCGCCAATCTAAATTTAACACATCAATTTGCAACCTTTACCTTGCAAGTGTAAATTTTTGTTAACAAATTTAGTTTACATTGTCTAAGTAAATTTTACTTGTTAACAATAAGAATTAGAATATAATAACGATTTTTTGATTTAACCAATTTGTACGTATGATAAAGTTCTTTTAAATATTTAAAAGGGTGTATTTCGATTTATTTCGACAAATTGTTTTTATATTTCAAAAATTGTTATTTTAACTTAGGCTAAGTAAAAAGAACTTTTTAAATTTTTACTTAGCATGGGTACATAATGTAAAATTTTATGTTAGTTTTACAATATTAAATTTACTTTGCAGGTTAAGTAAAAATCGTATCGATTATTTTTTTGAGTGAAGCAGAGATTTTTTGAGAAGACCAGCCATCCCGGAGAGATTGGATGCATCGACGGCATCCACATAAATATAATTGCACCACGAGAATTCGAGCATATTTATGTGGATCGCCGAGGAAACCATTCTATGAATGTATAATTTGTGAGTAATTTTGATATTATCAAATACGTCTATTACAGTTTTATGTTTCAGATATGCAACTACGATATGTTGATACTTTCAGTTTGCGCCCGTTTTCCGGGCTCCACACACGATTCGGCAATTTGGGAGATATCCCATGACGGAGAAAAGAACACATAGCTGCTCGGAGATTCAGGTCACCCCTTGCAGAACTACCTAATGACACCTTTTCGGTATCTGAACCAGCGTAATCTCTGTACAATAATTTACACGCTAAAGCAAGAAACCCTATAGAGCGGTGCATTGGAGTGCCGAAAAATATTTTTCGGTACCTGTTGGGAGAGCGAGTTCTACGATACGAGCCGCTTAAAGTTATTAAAATTGTTAAAGTGTGTGCAGCTCTTTACAACATGTGTTTGCATAACAAACGTCAGACGGTTGACTTACCAAGGCCTGATGAGAGTGAGGGCTTTATAAACGAACTTGATTTTGAGTATGAAATCCAAAACGAGTATGAAAGGGCGGTGTAAATAAGAAATGGGCTTTTAAATTGTTTGTAAAAAATAAAAATATATAAAACATAAATAAAAACATTAATAAATTCATATTATTCAAAATGATTCATCACATTTTAATTCTTATAATTAATTTAATACTTAATTTTGGTATATACTACTAATATCTAGTTGATCGTAGCCGATTTTCCTCGAGCGTTAATCGCTAAAAAATTTATATCGTTCACCTCGGCTAGTGTTCCTGATAGAGGCTAGTCCGTACTTTTGTTGTGATATTGGAAATAGTTTTGTTTTATTATGGCGGTTTTAAATTTTATCATTTCGTTGACGTTTATCATCAACTTTTTTTTTGAACTAGCGGTTATTTTGAGTATGGTAACTTCTGATTTGACAGAAAGTTAGTTTTATCCTTCCGCTGAACGAAAATGGTTGTGTGTTCGCTTGAACAACGCTGGGAAATATTGAAACATTACTTCGAAAATCATGGTGATCTTGCAGAATCGTGGTGATCTTGCAGACGAGAATGTGCGTGAGTCGCCGGGAACGCCAACTCGTCATCGTGCTCAAGAATTGAACATTTCACGCACAACATTACGACGAATTCTGCAGAAAGACCTTGGTATGACACCGTATAAAGTTCAATTGGTTCAGGAATTGAAGCAAAGAGACTACCCATTGCGTTTTCGGTTCGCTGAGTGGGTTTGCGATCGACTTGGAGAAGATGCCGATTTTGACAAAAAAAATCATCTTTACGGATGAGGCGCATATCCATCTTGGTGGCTATGAAACAAGCAGAATTGTCGCATTTGGGGTACGGAGAACCCGCACGTGATCATAGAGAAGCCGATGCATCCTCAACGAGTGACTGTTTGGTGCGGATTTTGGTCCGGTGGCATCATTGGGCTATTTTTCTTTAAAAATGAGCAAGGAGCCGCCGTTACTGTCAATGGTGAGCGCTACCGCGCCATTATAAACAATTTCTTGTTCCTGGCACTTGAAGAAGAAGACATAGGCAACATTTTGGTTTCAACAAGACGGCGCTCCGTGCCACACAGCGTACTGTCTTCGAAGATCGAATTATCAGCCGAAACGCTGATGCGATTTGGCCGCCTTGGAGCTGTGATTTAACGCCGTTGGACTATTATCTTTGGGGTGCCGTCAAAGATAAGTGATACGCCGATAAACCAGCAAAGATTCACGCTCTCACGAACAATATTCACATGACATAATGCCGCATACCATCGAAAATGTGCTCAAAAATTTGACCGGCCGAATGGGGTACGTCAAGGCCAGCCGAGGCAGTCATATGAATGAAATAGTATTCTATAATTAATCGGAAGGATTGTTCTTTACAATGAAACAATAAATTTTAAAAAATATTGAGAACTTTTTGTTTTATGGCATTTAAAAAAATTTATTTGGCCCACCCTATATTAGAATACATATTCACTATATCCAAACTCGCCAGTTTTGCATTAGGTGGGATTTCAACTTTTTCAATTTAGTTAATTAGTTCCATAGGCTTTTTGATGGAATAATTGTATTTATACCGTATATACCGTATTCGTTTTGGCAGCCATTCATTAGAATATTTTGCAAGAATACCAACACTGCCATGCATTTAAATACAAAGACGATTCGGCAAGTTTCTGCTGTGCGTCTGGAAAAGATGTTCTGCCACCATTGAATTCGCCGCCAGAACCATTGAAAACACTATTGGCTGGAGTCACACCTCAATCAAAATTGTTTTTATATAAAATTCGCAAATTCCATTCTTGCTTCCAACTGACATCATTTGGATAAACAAAAATCGTTCAAAATGAGAACGGTCGCAATTTTGAATCACCGTTTAAGATTCAGGGCCAAGTGTATTATCAAATTGGTTCTTTAATCTCAATACCGGATGCTGATCCAAAATTCTTGCAAATTTACTTCATGGACGATGAGGAACATCAAATAAACACACGCTGCCAATACAATCACATCGCGTAGATGGAGGAGCGATAAATGTGCGACTTTGGAACCGTTTTTGCGAAGTCACAACCAGTTGATCCAGGTGTTCAGTACCGTTTCAAACAGACTACAAGATGACAAATACTTGATCGCCATCAAAGCAGACAAAGTACCATCTGCAGACCACGTAGGGCGATACAATACACCAACTGTTAATGAAGTTGCAGTTGTTTTGGTTGGCAACACATACGAACGTCGAGATATACGGGTCTAACGCAGAGATAACACGGTGCAGACAATTCAAGACAGCCATCGTTCTTACGACGCTTTGCAATATCCCTTGATTTTTTGAGAAGAAGGAGATGGATATCATTTCAACAACAAACAAAGAAATCCAGCGACCGGACGATCGATCAGAGAATTACACACATACAACAACAGCAATATCTTGTTTGCAATCACATTATTATACTTAGCATCAATCTCACGAAAAGTACCGCCTCTTTCGTCAAATATGACAAGCCTCAAATATCGTCCGACTATGACACGAGAATTGAACGGCACAGGATAACGAGAAACTGCACCAATTTTTAAATTTTAATTGAGCAACAGCAAATCACACAATGACGAAACGAAAAGATTGAAATGTCAAATGTCACTTAGTGTACAGTTTATCGAAAAAACGTTTGCTGAACCCGTTAATAGCAGGCAAGCCAACGTTCGGGCAGGACCACGCCTGTCGGGTCCACCAATAATAATACGTATCGTTAGGGCCACGAACCATACTACTTATCATAAAATAATCTGAACTCTAATACAGTTGTTATTGTAATAAGAAACTTAATCCTCCCTTATTACGCTTGTGTTGCAAATTTCTTATTTTAAAATTATAATTTATATACGGTCACATGTTTATAAAATACACACTTACAAAAGTAAATCTAGACATTCAAGAATGCAAGTAAAACAAATAATAATAATAATCGTATGAACAAGAAGAAAACAATAAAGAAAATTAAAATTAATTTCGCACACGACAGATGCCAAAAATAATTAAAATAATTTTATGTTACAATCGTGATTACAAATCTTCGTAAAGTAGTTTTTTTATGTTCTGTTTAATATTTGGTTACTTTTATTTAACTAGCATATTTGTGTTCGTACAAAGAGTTCTTAATCGTTTGTTATAAAAGCAACAGTACCTATTTTGTTTAAATATAGGAAAAAATTGTAAATTATTTTTGGATAGACGTAAAAAAAAATCTCCGGAATTTTTTACAACTCGTGGAGTAGTAGTAGATGTCGTCTGCACACGAACTGTAGTAGCTGTTACTATTTTCAGTAGGATTATTTGGGTGTCAAGCGACGTACTTTGTTATGGCAGGTAAATAGTATTGAGTACCTTTAAGCCACAAAACCAAAATACAAAATTTTAACACACAAGAGACTATTCGCACTTTACCCATTTAAACCAGTCCACACAGTGTGCGTGTGGATTCTAAAACGTTGCATTGTCTATGTTATGTGTACGAATATTTTTAATATGTATGCTTGAGTGAAATGGATTAGAAAAAATTAAAATTCAGTAATCTAGTACGATTTGAAACACAATCTAAATTCCAGATGATTTTTCAGGCTGTTCTATCTAATCAATTTCAATATTTCCTTCTAAGACCTTATGTGATATGTTAAACAACTTTAGTTAAGAATTTGAGGAAAGATTGTAACTGTTAATCACTTAATAATTTGAGACAATGGATCTAAACTTAAAAATTTATATCAAAATTACCATGCCAGTGGTTTTTCATTCTCGAACAAGCTCGATTATTAAGTGGATTGATTTATAAATACAAACATAATTCAATAGACAGAGGTGCGTCTAAATAATGTCCCTATAATAAAAATGTAATATTGCTAATGGATTTGCTTTACTTAAGGCATTACAATTTTGCTAGCTGGCCTGACAAGTTCACTTCGATAATGGAAATGATATTTTAAATAGGAATTATATGAAACCGCAGGAACGCCTATAGTATATCATACAGCTTTACACATATGGTACAAATTATGTCTCATAAAGCTCAATCCCAGTTTTGTTTGGCCAAATCGGTAAATCGGTTGTAACAGCTTCCAAAGGACCTTTTTCGTTTTTTTCTAAAGTACAGCACTGACGAAAAAAACAAAATAAATACAATATGATTGTGTATTAAATTTCAAACAAAATTAGTTCAGATCATTCTTGAAATTTACCGGAAATAACAAGTTTTGATAAAAAAAACTTTATTTCACTAAACTTCGAAATCTCTAGTCCAGGCGGATTGACAATTCAGAATACAACATCTTACTTAAACTTTTTGCAACAATTTGGAGATCCTTATGAAATTTGTTGGAAATCTGTGTACCGAAAGTGGTAGCTTCAATGTGAGTTTTTAAAATGTTTGCAATGATATTGAAAAGTTAGAATTTACAAAATCGAAAAAGAATTAATCAATTTTGACCTTTTAACTGTTTTTGTCGAACGAAAGCAAAATTTTTCGCAAAATTGTCGAGTATACTCGTCATAAAAATAAAAAAAATTACATTCGTATTATTATTCAACGAATCAACCGTAATTTTCAGGGCAAATCACCGGTTCCCCACGAGGCTTCTTTGAAGCACTGCTTGTTGCTTTAAAATAAGTCATCATCGATAATTGTCTATGCGTTTGTCTAAAAATCAATCATTTTTGAACTGTCTTCGCATAGCTCGCATCGTATGCAATATAAATTATCGAGAATAATTTACCCAAAAATATGTTGATAAATAGAAAAATCTACACATATTATAAATAGAAATAGTTAATTCTAAAACATACAGGACACAAATGACCTTGATTTTTTTTATTACTACTTTGAAACCGTTGTTTTATATATCACAATACCCCGATTTTTTTATTGTTTTATCGAAAATTAACTGGAAATACTTTATTACTACTTTAAAGTGAACTTTACACGATCAATATTAATGTCATTATTTGAAATATTGACAAAATTGCTGACCGTGTAATGATGATATTGATGTATTGAAATGCGGTATTGAAGAATGACCGATAATTCCGCCATTACGGCATTACATATTGACAGTATTAATGATCGTGTAACGGTAAATCTCAGTATTTTTATTTTGTTTTCGTGAGTGTTTGAAGAGCTATTTGCAAAGAAGTTTTATTAATTTAATTTGAAAAGGGATTTATAATAATAATGGATGAGGAAAGCCTCGAAAATAATGTTGAAGAGGAGGTGGTTGATAATAAAGGCTCATTAACCCATTTTATTGAGAAATTGGAAGAGTTGTCGGAATTATGGAATTCGAGAAATCTGTTTTATATTCGGAAAAATAAACGAGCTTCAGCTTTAAAACAGTTGCTGGAAATTAAAAAAAAAATAAATCTGATGCCACAATTGACGATGTCAAGAAAAAAATAAATACATTGCGTTCAAATTATAGAAAAGAGAAGAAAAAAATTGAAGAATCAAAAAGATCCGGAATTGGAGTGGACGAGATATACAGGCCTTCTTCTTGGGTATTTTATGTTTTACAGTTTTTAGAAACTGCTGAAAAACCGATAAAAAGCCAATCATCTATAGCAGAAAATGAAACAAGACTGGAAGTGAGTATTCAATTTTTTTATTTCATTACAATTTTGAAATTATTATAACACATACAAAAAGTTTAATTAGAATTCGAACCATAATAGTATTTTTAAATTTTGCCCTCATTTTTGAAATAATTGCAATACTGATCTTTAACTTCTTTGGCACTGAATTCTGAGTTACGAGGTGCATTTGCTTGTATACGTGCTCCCAAATTTTTTAATTCAATGTTAATCGTGGATGTATAAAATTGAGGTGATTCTTTTATTAAAAAATTCTGTAAATAACAACAAGCCAAAGTAATTGTTGTTGCCTTTTCTGGTCCAAGACAAATAGGCTTTTGGAATACTCCAAACCTAGCAGCTAATATTCTAAAAGCATTTTCAACTACACAGCGTGTAGCGGAAAAATGATTATTAAAATTTGCTTGCTCCGGTGTGCAATTTTTCTGAGAATATGGCTTCACTAAATTTACATTGAGTGCACATGCTTCATCCGCAATAAAAACGCAGCTGGGTGGGTGTGGAATTTTTAATTCATTTCGGTGAAATAATTAACAAAATTTTGTATAAAATAACATACCGCCATCGGAAACTCTGTCATTTGCACCTACGTCCAGCATTATAAAAGGCCGATCTGCATTAACTAATGCCAATAATATGATGCTGTAATACCCTTTATAAATATACTACAACGATGCCGTGTTGTTAGGTTTCCGTATAGCGATGATCCCATCAAGTGCTCTTAGACATGTGCTAAAATTGCATTTCTGTCCAAATTGTCTTGCGATTATGTTGCCACCCTTCACAGGTTGATGGAAACTGAAATTGAATGTTTGTTTTCGTTACATGTAGAAAATACATCTGCAACATCGTGTTCTAATAAAAATGTAAATAACAATTCAGGTCCAAGGCAGACAACTTCGATTGATTCATAAACGATGTTCTATTTGAAGCACAATTGGGAATTTTAAATAAATATTCTGTTCTAATAAATAAAGAACATACATCATCTCGTAACACCCGATGTACAACGTCAACACCAAATCATGATACTAGAATTTTACAATCTAGTCCTATTGAAGTTTTATTGTACTCCGGATCCGGATTATACAAATGAAGCAAGTTTATCTAATGCAACATCAACCGATACATTTCAACTTGCTGTTGCTCATTAAGGTGAAAATCAGTCTAATATTTCAGTATATTTAAGTAATTTTAAATAATATGTATATAAATATTTATATTGAAAATTTTAGTTGTGACCTTCTCCAAACGAACAATTTTTTTTATTATATTTTTTCAATAAAGGATTACAACAATACCTTGAAATTTTATTTTCTTACCTTTATAGATTCTTGTAAAACATGAACAAGCGCTCTACATGTTTCAATAACAATTTGACTTATGCATGCTGGTGATATAAGAACAGACAATTTTAGGTCCTCAAAGCTTCTTCCAGCAGCCAAGAATCGTAATGTTAATGCTAGCCTCTGTTTCACTGAAATCGATTGCCTGATATGTGTGTCTTCCCGTTTTATATAAAGAGCAACCATTGCCAACAGTTTATTAAATAAAACTTCGTTCATACGAAAATAGTTTCGATAATCATCTTGGTCAGTAATAAGTATTGTATCCAAAAAATTTATATGGAAGTACACATCTCGGGCTTTAAACCATTATTTCACCCAAAGCTTTCGCTTTCGTTCACTACGGTTTGTTTTTTTATTCACTGCGAAAGCTAATACTATAGCTACGCACGCTTTGTCCATATTCTTAAGTTTACACACTTGTGGCTTTCCATGTACCGAAGTATTGATTCATTTCTAAATAATAAATGACATTATTACTGACCGTGTAAAGTTCGCTTAAAACCTTTATTTTTTATTTAGACACAAATTTTTTTTATTGTTTTATTAAGGCACTCTTGAAAATCAATTTAAACTAAAATGTACATGTTAAAAATAGTCTTGATTTTTTTGTATTTCATTTTTGTTTCTGTTTCCTTGTGTAAAATTTTACTCTGTTCTCGTCGAATATAAAGGGTGTTTTTTTAAGAGGTTGCCGATTTTTTTTTTGAATAAAACACATATAAAATTATGAAATGACCAAAATTTTTTTTTATTTGGTAGATAATTTTTTGGCATTTAACATTTAAACACAATTTCTGGCATATGGCTACCACGACTATTTTTCACAAATGTCATTCTGGAGGTCCAATTTTCCAGCACTTTTTCAAGCATTTGAGGGCGTATGTCAGCAATGACACGTTGAATATTGGTTTCCAAAGCGTCAATCGATTGAGGTTTATCCACATAAACCAATGACTTCACGTATCCCCACAAAAAGTAATCGAGTGGCGTCAAATCGCACGAACGCGGAGGCCAATTCACCGGACCATTTCTCGAAATAATGTTGTCGTTGAAAGTTTCTTTCAATAAGTCGATTGTTTCACGTGCTGTATGGCAAGTGGCACCATCTTGTTGAAACCACATTTCATTCATATCCATATCTTCAAGATTTGACAACAAAAACTCATTTAACATGGTTCTGTATCGATTTCCATTCACGGTAACGCGTCGTCCTTCCTCATTTTTAAAGAAATATGGACCGATGATCCCACCAGCCCATAGACCGCACCAAACAGTACATTTATCAGGATGCATTGGTAATTCTAGAACGGCGTGTGGATTATCTTTGCTCCAAATGCGACAATTTTGTTTGTTGACGTATCCATTTAACCAAAAATGCGCCTCATCACTGAAGAGAATTTTACGGTAAAAAAATGGATCTTCGTTCAATTGATTTAACGACCAATCACTGAATTCACGGCGCAAACGATGGTCGTGTGGCTTTAATTCTTGCACCAATTGAATTTTGTATGGCACCAAACCCAAATCTTTACGTAAAATTTTCCATAAAGTCGATGGACAAAGTCCAATTTGCTGAGCACGACGACGAATCGATAAATTGTCGTTTTCTTCGACACTGGCCTCAACGACAGCAATATTTTCTTCTGTACGAACTCTTCTCATTCTTGTCGGTGGCTTGGCATCCAAAAGAGTGAATGTAGACCGAAATTTGGTAATTACGTTCTTTATGGTGGTCTCTGACGGACGATTATGTGCACCATAAAATTCACGAAGTGCTCTATAAACATTTTTAATTGAACACTGATTTTGAAAATAAATTTCCACGATTTGAAAACGTTGTTCTGGAGTTAACCTATTCATAATGATTTGCCAAACAATACTGAGTAGAAATGCCACTTTGAGCTGTCAAAACAACTGTCATAAAATAAAACGACATCTATCGGAAAAACAAACCTCCTAAAAAAACACCCGTTATCTCGTCTTCGCTGAAAAATAATTAAGCAGGGAGAAAAAGTTTTTCGAAACAAAATTAAACAGTTAGTGTTATAAACTTTAAACGTGTACCTGTTAGCCGTATGTAGGTATGGTTCTGGCTGACTTTTATCTCCTTCCAAAACTCAAATTACCGCGAAGAATTCGCGGCGAGAACCGAAATCGATTCCGGAAAATGCGTTTGAAAAATGTTTTGATGATTGGATTATTCATTGGCATAAGTGTATTATTTCGGAAGGGGCTTACTTTGAAGCCGATACAATACATTTGAATTAATAATAAATATTTCATGTTTTATTGACCAATTCCCGTTACTTTTTTGACACAGCACTTAGCTAAATATCGTTAATATATATGTTTATCAACGTTTCGACCGTTTATTCAGTCATTATCAAGAAAATGATAAATAATTTTTTTCAAAAAATAAAAAATAAAAATTATACAACACATAATGACAAAGTTCAAAGAACCGATAATTTTCCAAACTCTTTCGTAATAAGTACATAAATAATTTTCTTTTAATAAAATTTATCAATTAAACAAAATGTTATCGTAAAAATTTACAAATAGTTGGAAACACCTAGGAAACCAAATTGGGAATTTTTTATACGAGTACTTTCAAAAATCAACTTTCAATCAACCTAACATCATCACAGCCAACGTGAGGCTCATCATCTCTCAAATGATTTGACATTTTTCTATTTGAATGATGAAATTCCGGAGCCACTTCATTTGTGTGTTGGTAAACTCATTCTTTTAAACTTGTTGATCAAATTTGATTCTAACATTTTTGAAATTTTGTCTTTTAATTTTGTAAACAAAATTTTTTCCAAACTCAGAGGAATTACCAAAAATTTGACTAATTCAAATGGAGATAGCGGTAGTATTTTGTTTATATATGTTTTCTAATTTTATGTCAAACTTTTTGGTATAAATTTTTGATCTAGACAGGTCAACACCAATAACTGTTTATTTTTTGTGGTCATTTTTCTCTTGCCGATTTCAAATTTTATATGATAAAGCAAGATTACTATGTTATTGTACGAGTATGAAAAGGTTTGAGTCTGTTGCCCACGAAGTAAACGTATTTGTTGCAATTTACCAACGATGTTTACTCTCATTACTTTGAAATTTGGCATACACTTATGATAGACAACTCTTACCCACGAGGCAGGCGATTTTTCATGAATAATTGGTGTTATATCCACAATTCCACGGTGCGGAGGAATTGTTTAGGTATGACTACCATGTTACGATAATTAAAAATTTCTTACTCAACTTTTGTTAATTTTCGACAAACTGAAGTCTCACGAACATAGTTCCAATGTAAGTTTGGGCTGCACTCAAAGAAGACAATTTGATTGTCGATTGAGGTTGATAAATTCGAAGATAAGAATATAATAAATATAAATGTTTCTCGAATGTTTCGAGATCATCTGTACTTTGTAAACTTTCTTCGATTGCCAGAAAGCCGTTGGATGCTGCTAGTCAGCTTGAAGTTGTTATAACTGATGAACGGGTTTTTTGCAATATAAATTTGAATGCATATAATCTTAGTAAATGTTTTGGCAGAAAAAGGATGATTGTTTAATGTAAATGTAAAAAATATCGAAATGTTGTTATAGCTGTATTGTATGAGTATTTTAGAAAACAATATTTATGTATTGTTACGAATTTCCCCTGTCAAATTCGGTTCGTAACTGGATTGTGAATACAGTGGCAGATCACAGCAATATTTCTCGTAATTGACACCGTTCCCGGAATCCTTATATAGTTATGTTAGTAGCGGAATTAGAGGTAGTATTATAACAGATTAGTGGTATTGCAGATTTGCTGTTCCACAAAAAGAACCGTCTGTGTGGAATCTGGAATATTCAGCTCGGTATATAAATACCGAATGAATGAACATAATGAGTTGGTCATTCAGGAGATTCGGTACGCGAAAGTGAACAATGCAATTAATTATTAATAAAGTGATTTATTGTAAATTCTGGAAAGTGAGTTACTAATAATAGTGAAAATTATTTGTTGTGTTTTTCAGTGTTAATTAAGTATTTAGAAAATTATTATAAGGTTGTTTTCAGTATTTTCAGGAATACTCAGGAAGCGGTATTAATTGCGAGAATTGGTGTTGTAAACTGACACATTTATTCACAATCCTGTAATACGAACCGATTTTGATAGGGCAATAAATTTAACAAAATACCAACTAACATAATTTATTAATTAATTGCTTGATTTAAATTTGTAAGTAGCGGGTTTTACTCTCGACGTTAAACTTATATTTACTGATAATTGGTTTTGTGTTGGGAGATGGTTTCAAATGTTCGGATTATCTTCAGTTCTGTGGTAATTTTAATATTCTTTAAATCAGTGGCACTACTAGAATCAGTTAAGAAGATATCAACACTTGAGTTCTAGCGCTATGTATCATATACATTTTATGGTACGCTATACTTTGTTTCAAATAAACTTTCTTTATCTTTCCATTACACTCATCAAGTTTAAAAGTTTTGACCTTTTAGCCGAGTTACACAATGCCGCCTTTTAATTTTAAATAAATTATGATTTTTATATAATTTAGTTATTGATTGATTGATTGATTGATTTTGAATGTACGACCAAGTTCTTAGGCTTGAGTTCCCGGATGACGCCGGGTCCACCGTACACCCTTTTTTACACATAACAAAACCGAAGGATTGGATAGGTTAGTTAAGTGGGACAGAATCGGCCCGGTTACAGACACCTAGGTATAGCCGATAGTTAGTAACACAAAGACAACACAATTCTAATCTACTAGATGAAGGATAAAGGCTTAATAGGTTAATGGATAACGATGGTATTGGTCTTCAACAATTGCTTCTTTAAAACGGCAACCTAAGAAAAAATATTATTATTTCACATGCATCTGGAATTTTCCTGAAATTTAATTCTATTAATACTTTTCGGCTTCCTAACCAAAATTGGTTGACTCGACCCGTTACAGACACCTATGTAAAGTCGTTAGTAATAAAATGACAACACAATTCTAAACTACACAATCAGCAATTACAATGAAGCATTAATTCACAAGCATCTGTAAATTTCCTGAAATTTAATTCTAAATTCATATTTTCCGGCTTCCTAAATAATTGAAACATTTATTAATTTAATCATTCTGCAACTCCGCAACTTACAGTAGAATTTCCTGAAACCAAAGTTATTTGAACTATATTATACCAGATTAACTAGATTAACTACCGGATTGCATTTAAATATCCCTTAAAATATCCATCCATTAAAATATCCTAAATAATTTAGAATTTGCAAAAATTTCGTATGTTTACTAAAAATTTTTATAAAACTGATGAATTTTTCCAGACGCCCATCCTTTTTCACAAGGAAACAAATACTTTTATCACTACTTTTGCACTAGTTCTGGAACTTCTTCTACGTGTGCTGGGGATATATCACATACAATTAATCTCAGACATGACACATGCGACTTGACTATGACTTGTCACCTCGTATTAGACTTGTCATAAACGATTCATCTCAGACTGGTAACAAACGTAAATTAGTAATTATTGTGTCGTCAATGGCTTTCCTGCTGGAAGGTAATATTTAAGTAAAGGCAACTAGATAAAATTTGAAAAAATTATTCTAAAATGAATGATAAATAAGTTTATTTTATAATTTTTATAATTAAATATAAATCGCACCAGTATTTTAAAAGAGGGATAATATGTACTCGTATATTAAATATATTTGAATGAGATTTCCTGAGAACCGAATAATTTTAATATAATAGCTCGGCACTGTACATGTAGATTATGATTTTTATATAATTTAGTTATAATATTAAATTATAAATATAAATTATTTTTATTTGGCTGTAACAATCTATAATATGTGCATTTTTGTTTTACGCTTCTGTATCCGAAATATAATTTAGTAACTCCATAACAATATCTTTTTATTCTTGGAACTGATTTGATATAAAACAATTTTGTGAGTATTTTAATGATTTTTTCTGTTGCTACTAAAAGAAATAAAACAGCAAGTACAAAATTTCGATCACCTTCGAAAAACAGAATACCATAAATAATATAATCTGTTTTAACATGAATAAACCATTACAGATTTCACTAGCTTATCCATATTTTATATCCTATATATTGTATTTCCTTTACACCAAACTCGAGTCATAAATTTTATTGCACATGACTTTCATGTACAATGACTCTCGACGGACCATATCGTATATTTTTACATTTGTACTTATATTTTATAGAGCAACATACCTATATACATATATTAAAATGTCTAAACCTTTTAACTATATCAACCAATGCTTTTACCAGTTATAAATTTAGTTACAATTTATTCGAAAATCATAAACTAAAAACATCGCATCAAGAACAAAAATTTCGCTTTCATTGTAATTTTGCTATCCCTTTTTGTTGCTGGTTTAATAATTTTTTTTGTATATACTTAAGAAACACACACAAAAAGTTCTACATAACAACAATACAAGTCACAAAACTACAATAAAAAATAAAAACGAATAGAAAAGTATAAACAGAAAACGGTGGTAGAAAATGTAAAACTTTTTGTTATTCGTATTTTGATTTGTAATTCCCCTAGAAGGCTTTTCCTCTTGTACTTACTTAGCTATCTCGTATCTCATACTCGTATATATAAAGCAAGAAAGATAGTTTTCCACATTATTTTCTAACTTTTGTTTGTTGTTTTTGGTCTATTTCCAATCCATGAAGTTTTGTTTTACAAAATATCTTGTTGATGATTTTATGATGGTTGTTTTTCAACTTGACAGACACTTTTTCTTCAACTTTAGTTTTTGTTTTTTAAATTTATGATTGTTGTGCGTTATGTATGCTATATAAACCGTATACTACGGGTTCCGACATCGTATAAATTTATATCGTGGATCATATACATTTATATTTTATAGTGGAGGATTTAATTGCTCTGTGACAACTAACCACGGGAGATGCCAATAATTAATTTATAATAGATAATTTATATGGTATTGAAATAAACTCTCTCTCTCTCTCTCTCTTGCCAAAGATTAATGTAAGAAACTAGCCGGTTAATCGACTTTAAGTCACTGTAAGGTTCGCTCTAATGGCCAGAATACTCCGAATATCATACCAATGTTAAGTTATATGATACAGGTTATTAATTTTATCCCGGGAGTTGGAATTATTATAGTATAGCAGTATCTGAATTCCATTACATAGTTTTCGTTTGACATATTGCACGATTAATTCATCATTAATCAAATCTAACTAATATTTGTTAGAAATTTGTTATAATTTTTAACAACCATAAATATTCTAAATCGGTATAGAATGGAATAAAATTGTACACTTATTCTACCAATAACTTCCACGTCCAATAAAATTGCACATTTATTTCCACACTTATTCCAGCATTATTTCCACACCAATTCCGAATAAACTATTGCCAAACTGATGTACTGTAAAAACCAGCAATGGTCACGTAGATGTCGAGTTGACAATTGATCATTCGACGTGTAGATACTTTCATCTATAATATACAAAAATAAGAAATATGTTAAGATTTGTATTCACATTACTACATATTTCACTTATAAATGTTATAAAACGTTTGACCAGTACTCAGCTCAGTTTCTTCTGATGCATGAATTCAATATTCACTAGATTGATTTCTTTCTTTCACCTTTAGAGAGGAGTACTTAGTGTAGCAACCACAATCTTTTCTGATTTAAAGAATAAACATAAGATCAAATGGAAAATAATGTCTCTTTTTGACCAGAAGAAGCAAGCCAAGGTATAACCAGCAGCTTTTTTAACGAGAAGATTTTAGAATCGTTAATCATTTTGTTTTTAAGCTAATTATAAAAAAATTGGACCCTCTTCAAAATTCATTCGTTCTTTTATTTAGACCATCTCCGTCAGGCTCAAAAATTGGATAATGCTGTGTGGTTCTGCTTAGAAGTTTTTTTTAAAACACATCTCGGATTCAAATAATATGTGGAAAATTACTGTAATAATCAAGAATTCACTATTATTGAGGTTTGGTCTGTCTACGGTATAAGCTATGCTTAACTATGTTCCACAGTTTAAATAAGTTGAAATGTGCAACGAGTCGTATGGTTTTTATATGACTACGGTTTTATTGCGTAAGGGATTGGAGGCGTAAGCTTTACAAACTCAGAATTAATTACGCGGCTTTTAATTATGTAAATTCTACGGTTCATTGCATCCTTCACACTACATTGTGAATGAGCATTCCTTGCTGAAAAGAGATTTGTCAGTAATTTTATAAATAATAAAATTTATTAATCAACATCTTAATAAAAATAGTAACACCTTATTCCAATTTAATTTATTTATATACTCCAAACTGCGGATAATTTGTTGTACAATATACAGAAAAATTTATTCATCGTCAATAAAACTACCAACAACTTAGCTTATCAAAAACCGATAAACTGAAAGATGTTTGGTAACTAAATTCTACCGATAGTGTACAGTGGTCAACACTGTTCCATTTTAAGTGATAAAAAACCGATAAGTTTAAATAGGGTAAAAAATTTCACTCGACTGGCGGTGAGAAATTACTTGATTCTTTTACTTATCAAAAACGGATAAATTAGAAATGATCAGAAAATTTCACTTGAACGCTCCTGTATTTTTATTGAACTATCGTTTTGTTTGATCATGGTTTTAAACCGATTTAGCGTGTATTATCATGTGGGGTGGTACATTCTGTCTTTCGCTGTTTCTAACCGTTACTGCATAAGCACTTAAATCTTCATGTTTTTGTATCACACGCCGCCAACACTTAATATTGGTTCTATCATAGATATCGTAATTTGATTTACAACTGGAAAAGCATTTTCAGTGTAAACGCGTATTATAGCTAGATATGTACGTGATGTTTCTGTCATAGATTTGAACAATTTTTGCAATTTTTCAATTGCATTTAAATAAACACATTGGTTTAAATTCGAAAATCCGAGGTAATTTAGTTTGCACATGTTTACAAATACAAAGCCTCTCTTACTTATACTGATATTGATGCTGGAAAATTACAAATTTACAGAAATTCCCAAGTGGTAGAATAATTCAATAAATTATTTCTACCAGTATTCCCCATGATATCGAAATGAGGGTTTGCTATCTTATTATCTAATGATTCAGAAGCCTGACAGCACTAGCCTTTTGGCAGACATTTATGGATCGGCACAAGAAATTCTTGAAAATCTCTTCCTTGTAAAGATTTTATTTTTAAACGTGGAAATATGAATATTAATAATATTCACGAAAATTGCATAAATTTAATTAGATGTATTTGATGTAATGTTGAATTTTTGTTGTAATTTGTTTCGAAGGGTTTTGTTAGCTAGGACACAAAATTCAAAAGCGTTGGATTGATATTTTGGGGTTTTCATATGACTCTTATATGAAAATTTTCCTTGTTTGCAAATGCCGTTTAAATCAAAGCGTGCCTCATATCTAGTCGAATTGGTAAATCTTCTGGATTCAAATAGAATGTAAGTTGAATTTTATATGCAAACAAATTCAAATTTTTGTGCAAAATTCACGAAGCACACCTTCAACTGACAGATTTATTCCACGGTGATTGTTTTGTGAATTGCTAAGGTCCTTATCAATGGTTGCGGCGATGATGACATCCGAATGACATTCAAACTGTTGGGTTTCGATGGTAGGGCGCCGACTGAGAGCGTCCCGATTTGTTATAAGAACAAATCCTAAATGCCCTCTGTACCAAAATTCGATAATTTATTTCTTAGTTCAGTTGCACCACTCCAATTCTATCTGCGCCTTTAATCCTGGTCATTTAATAAAATTAATTTTACCTCCTTTTATTCTAAAAAAAAATTATAAAAAATTTAAAATAACAATAATTTCCCATTCAAATTAAGTCTCATCAAACTAGAAGTTATGTAAATCAAATTTGTTATTAGACCATTAAATAGAACTGAACTTCTGAAAACCCGTTAATAACAAATTTAATTATTTGATTGAGTTAATAAACTAATAATATCAATTTGAATTCTGCCGAAAGGATGAAACTTAAATTAAATTTGAAAACAAAGCGCTTAAATTTGTAGGAATTAATCAATTACTTCCAACCACGGATCATCATAGCGATTGTACTTTTAAAATATCTCCAATATAACGAACCGTAACAGACATGTGCGATATTTGGTAGCTGACTAGAGCTCTCGGTAGATCGCGGGGTTTGCAGAGGTTTGACCAGATCTTCAATATACCGCTGGACCTGAACTCGGCGAATCAACCTCCGACCCTAGGCTCACGTTCTATCCAACATCATCACTATTTGAACCTTTTACTTCATACTGCGTAAAATAAAAATAAAATACGAACGAATTGAAATGAAATAAAACTTCGAGCAAAACAAAAACAAACCAACCACCTGAGAATTATCCAAAGATTAAAACAACTTCATAAAATTAACTTGTTGCCACCAAAACTCAATAACTGCTTTTGCATTTCAATTATATTGAGAAAATGGTAGAAACTTGAACTCAAAAATATCATGAACTAAGTAAGTGTTAGGTGTACAATAAAAAAACTAATATCTAAAAAAATATATCTTATCTTCGTTAACGACTAAATACAAATTTGGAAGTCCGGGCCTTTTTTTTCAATAATTAATATTTATATGCTTTACCATAATAATCAAATGTGACCTTAGAACTCGGTTGAGTTGGTGAACGTCGGTAGAGATGACTGTGTACGCTGATCGAATATTCAACAAAATAGCCGATCGAGTATCCGAAAAAACAAGTGATCCCGTGTAGTATTGCAGGTACTGGTGCTTGACTACGTCATGAGATAGGTAGCCGTTTTATTTTAATTATTCTTATTATTATTTTTGTGAAACTTAACCTTTTTATTTATTGAACTTTATTATGACTCGTATACTTGAGCCTCCAACCTAAGGCTAACTCACTCACTTATTATGAACTTCACGCCAAATTTCAACGTTCGAATTCTTTTTTTCTCTTTTACTCATACGCGTTTAAACCGCTCGAAAATAGGCTGAACGTAATCCACGCGCGTGTTTTATTCGTTAATTTTCTTTGTTTTTTTATGTGGATTCTTTATACTCGTTTACAAGAAAAAAAATCAAGGACTAATTTAAGATGGTGGCCATTCATTTTTTCAATAATTTTTAGGAATTTAATAAAAACAAATGATCGTTTGGATTAGAGGTGCCATCAACACGATCAAAATAAAGACTGAATTTTTGTTTTGGCCGGTTGCTTCGGTGTTGAATGTAATATTCATGTTAATATTTTATATACGAGTAAGGGAATTTTGAATTATTCGTGTATTTTATCTTTTCTATTTATAAAATATTCATGTATACATACAGTTAGTCAAAGTTAAACTCATACACTATAAAAAATTAATTTATTTAGCAGAAAACTAGCTTTTCTAATAGTTTTTCAAAAAATTAAATAATAGAAATATATCAAAGAAGCCCTTGTCTAGTGAAAGTAAAACGAAGAAAAAAAACGGTACAAAACAAATTCAGTGTGGATTTTTTTTTTAAACGGTACTTTGTATACGTCAAAATATAAGTCATACAGTTTAGCATAAATAAGTTTTAACTTAGATAATTCAGTGTAGTTATTAGTTTGTGATATTTCTAACTGCTTTAAAGTATAAAGTAAATAATAAAAATTTGTATTTCTTTAAAAAAAAGTTGATTCTTATTAAAATGGGACGTCAAAGGGGGCAATCATCTGAAGATGAAAGAAAATTAATGATTTATCATTATAAACAAGGAAAATCATTTCGTGAAATTTCCAAAATCGTTAACAGGAGTCATGCAACGGTACAATGCGTTATAAATAGGTATCAAAATGGGCAAGGCATAAAGAATAAGGGAAAAATTAGTGGCAGAAAAAATTTTAATTCCCAAGATGAGCGGTGGATAGTAAGGCAGGTCAAAGTAGATCCGAAAATTAGCGCACCGAAACTAGCCCTGGCAGCTGAAAAATATTTAAATAAAAAAGCACATCCCGAAACAGTACGAATTATTTTGCGAAAAAACGATTTTCATGGAAGAGAGAAATAAACCACTTATTAATAAACAAAATCGTAAGAAACGGTTAAACTTTGTAAAAGAATTTGGAACTAAGGATTTTGATTACTGGAGGACTGTAATTTATGCTGATGAAAGCAAATTTAATTTATACGGGTCAGATGGGAAAATTACAGTATGGAGAAAACATAATGAGGAGTTAAAATCTGCTAATTTGCGAGGAACAGTTAAACATGGTGGTGGAGGCGTCACTGTGTGGGGATGTATGTCAGCAGCTGGAACAGGAAAGCTCGTGTTTATTGATAATATAATGGATCAGAATATGTATTTAAGAATTCTTCAAGATAAATTTGAAAGCTAGTGTTGAAAAATTTGGGATTTTGGACAATTTTAAATTCTATCAGGACAATGATCCAAAGCACAAGGCTCATAAAGTACGTATGTGGCTGCTTTTTAATTGCCCAAAAGTGTTGGAGAGACCCCCACAGTCTCCAGACATGCATGTTATAGAGAATCTTTGGAACCATTTAGAAAATGCTATCAGGAAACACAACATTTCAATAAAAATCAACTCGAAATGGCTTTACAGGAGGAATGGGAGCTAATTAGTCAGGCCCACTGCGTAAAATTAGTAAGATCTATGCCTAACCGTCTAAAGGCTGTTAAGAATAACAAGGGCTATCCAACAAAGTATTGAATGCTGCAATTAAGGATTAACCACTTTGCTTTTATATGGAGATTTCTACTATTGTAGCAATTATGTATGAGTTTTATTTTGACCCATTTTTTGAATTACGCAAGCTAATTTAATTATTATATTTCTTAGATAGGATGAATTCAATTAATTTTTTTTGTAAATTATCTTAAATGATAGTATGGTAATTATTAATACAAAAAATAAAATAAATTATGGTTTAAAACCTGTTAAAAGGAAAATAATTTTTTTTCTAATAGTGTATGAGTTTCACTTTGACTCACTGTATACTAATATGAATATAATATCATAAATAATTTTCAACACACTGTAGACTTGTATTTTTCTAAACCTAACCTAAATCGCATAAAAATGATTTTTTTGATTTTAAAAACATATATTTGTTGATATAAATACGTTTATACTCCAAACTATTGTAGTTTCATTGAAAATTTTAGGAAATATATAAAAAAATATATGAATGAACTTAATATTTCTGCTGCGTTTTTTTGAAATATGGTGTTCGGGATCGCGATAAAATATAGGGAAAATACAGGGAAATTTAGGCAAACAAATTTAGAACAACAACTTTAACTAACTTCAATTTTACCAGCAAACATTAAGGTATCCATTTTTTCAAAAACAACAGTCACTTTCAGTCACTTACAATTCAGTCATTTCATTTTCATTCTTTCAAATTTCAAGTTGTAAATGAAGTAAGGAACAATCAGAGCAAAAAAAAAACAAAAAATTGCGTATTAAAAAAATTTCCCTGTTTCGTCAGTTCAGCAATTATTAAGTTTTTTGATAAACTCAGTTGTACTCTACATAATATCCAGAGTTGTTCAGAGTTGTTGAGAACAAGCATAAATAAACTTTATTCGATAATATAATGCAAGATATTGACTTAGTATAAGCTCTTTAGGATTCGATTGAGTTAATCCGAAGCACAAATATTTTAATAATACGTGAATTGTTTAAAAAATCAAAATATAATTTATCGCGGTCTAGAGCAGCTGTTTCAAAAAAACACAGCATTCAAGTCATTTAGTAACGTCAAATTGGAATAATAAATTTTTATCTTCGTTTCTTACGTTATTTTCTTTATTCTTTTTATTCTATCTATAGTTCAGCCTTAAGAAAATACTAGTCTAAAGCAAAATACAAATCACTAAATCTGTTAACTTAATCTTATAAAGTACAATTAAATTTATTATTTAAATATACGACTCTTACTGATTCACGCTGAAACACTAAGTTTATTAGCAAATCTGAAAATAAATTGTGTTATTGTTTCTCCAATTGAGATTAACAATTACACTTATTATTTATATACCCAAAAGGAAACAAAATCGTAATAATAGGTAGGGGAAAAAGTTCGTGGCCTTTTTCCCGGTAGATGGCTTTACATTCATATATCTTAGTAACCATTGATCGTACAGGGCTGTGTGTTTGAAAGGTGACATTTTAACTTGTACTTTGACATACAAAACATTAAAATCGGTAAAGTGAATAAAAAGTTACAACATTTTAAACATGGATATAAATAATGAAAAAATTCGATATATTTTACAATTTTATTACGACAAAGGTAAACACGCGGCTCAGACTTGCGAACAAATTTGTGCTGTTTATGGAGAAGGTGTTTATCAAAATTAGCAGCAAAGAACTGGTTCAAGCGCTTTCGTTCTGGAAAAATGGATGTCAAAGATGCACCTCGCTCTGGTCGAACAACCACTGGAAAATTCGATGAAATCATGCAGAAAATTGTAGAAGACCGGCCATTTTTAAACCAAATGATTACTGGTGATGAAAAATGGATAAGATACGACAACGTTGTGCCAAAAATTTCATGGACGAAACGAGAGGAAGCTTCCCAAACGGTATCAAAGCCAGGATTGACGCCATGAAAGGAAATGCTGTGTGTTTGGTGGGATTGGAAAGAAATCGTGCATTATGAGGTGCTGCCACCGGGCTAAACGATTGATCGATCTAATATTTACTGTCAGCAACTAACGCGTTTATGGTAAGCAATTCAGTTAAAACGTCCAGAATTGATCAGCAGAAAAGGTTTTGTGTTTCATCATGATAACGCTAGACCACACACATAATTGATGACCCGGCAGAAACTGAAAGAGCTTAGCTGAGAAGTTTTGATGTGCCCACCATATAGTCCTGACCTTGCACCATCGGACTACCATTTGTGCCGGTTCATGCAGAACCATCTTAATGGTTTTACATTAAATTCAAAAGAAGCCTGCGAAAATGAGTTGTCTCGATTTTTCGCCTCTAAACTACAGAAGTTCTACAGTGAAGGGATCATGGCTCTATCAGAAAAATGGCAAGAGGTCATCGATCAAAATGGCACATATTTGGTTTAATAAAGTTCTTTTGAACTAAGAAAATTCTTTGTTTGAATGGCACCCAAAAAAGTCCACGAACTTTTTCCCTAACTCCTTATTAATTCATTGTGATTTCCCAAATTTATCTGAAATTGCAGTTTGTAACAAATATGTTTTTTAGTGAATGATATGTATGCAACAAATAAAAACCACATTCGATAGTAACCATAAATGCCTCTTTGGCTATCTTTACAAGTTACAATAAATTAACGTTACATGTTCTAGGTAAGATCTATGTTACTTTGATCCTCAAATTTTATCTCTCACACACAAACTTTCTTCGCCTCCCCAAACAATAAGAAATGATTTTCCTGTTATGTCGAAGAAGGTTTCGTAATAAAGGGGCCGGCATTTTTATGTTCCAAAGTATTGTAAATTTGTTACTGTCCATCTGTATCAATATTTTTATTTTTATTTTTAGGTCTTTTGTTTTGCCGTATGCACATAGAAAACATATATGTATTACCGAAACTCTGAAAAAGTCCAAATGGCATTTCGCCAAAATAATGATTTATTGGCTGTGTCAAGTTTCGATTACTCGTTTTCAAGTTTTACTCAAAAGTGTCGATTTGCAATGTAAAATTTAAGAATTTGATAAAATATCTTAGGCAGGTCTCGATGCAGTTTAAATTAAAGCCCTTGGCGCCAAGCTTTGTCGAAAGCTTGAGCTTCATTTAAGAAAATATTGGAGCATATCTTCGTATTCTCTAAACCCATATTGGTGTGGTGGAATTAAACATCTTTCTCTATTGTAGTTTTGAGCCTTCTCGAAACAGCCTCAAAAGTTGTTGATATGCCTGGAAGTAGTGATGTCGGTATATGATTTTTAGTGTTTGCTGCTTTACCTGATTTAGCAATCATAATTCTTTCAAGCACCTTCCTTGACATGGAGCATATGAAGGCTGCATTTGTTATTTGAACTAATTTACGCAAACCTTTTTTCGGGAATGGCTTTCACAATTTTCTCAGTAATTAAATTAACCAAAATAACCTAAAGCTTTTCTAATATTTAAATTATTATTGATTTCAGTTTTGGGTGTCAATAAAGTCGCATTTCTTATTCGATCTTCTAATCTGTGATCTCATTATCTGGTTTGTTCACGACAGTTGGGGTTTCATTTGATATTTGTCTCAATATCGGTTGAAAATTCTCTTTCAAATGGGTGGTAAATAGAGAGGTTTTTTCTTGTCAATTTTAGCCTGGGATCCGTCATCGTTTTTGATAGGTGACATAAGCATTTTGATTTTTTTTAAATCCTTCGTTGCTTTCCAAAGAGGGTAGTTGCCATCCTTTAAATCAAAATGAACTCGCAGTCGCTCTTTTATGCTATCGTTCTTTATTTCCTTTATTAGTGGTTTTAATTTGTTTCACAGATAATTGAGAATATTTTTTTGATACAGTGCACGAGTCTGCTTTCACATTTTGCAAGCTTTCCATTTCTCTGTAACTAGTTTCTGATCCCAAGGGGACAGTTATGTTTCCAACATGCAGAATAGGAAAATTCATGTAATCCTCATACAACACCTTAATTGTGTAAGGAATAGATTAACTTTCCCATTCTGCATGTTGGATAGAGTTATTGAATGTTTCTAGTTCATCTTCCAGCTGCATATCTCTTCCAATTGGTACTCGGAGAGTTGTTCGCTGTTCCACTGACTACTTGCATAAATTCCCATTGGTTTCATTGTTTGTTGATTTCAGTAAGTTTTCTTGTTTTATTATCATTATATTCAGAGTCATGATCACAGGTGAGTGTTTAGATGATAGTCTTTCATTGTTTCCTATGCTCGTGTACGTCTCCAAACCTCCTTTTGTTACAAAGAACTCGAGAAGATCTAGTACATTTTGTATATCAGAAAAACTAACTCTTTCGTTTTAGAGGTTGTAAGTCTAGATCTCCAATGGATATTATTTGCAATAAATTCATCGCCCACACGTGGGGACGGTAAATATAGGAGAAACTGTAATCCTTTATATTGATTGATCCAACTTTTATGTTTTAGCTTCCATTTTTCCTGATTCGAAGCTGCCACAGATTTCCATTACAATTCGCAAGGATCTCCCAATTAATAGAAAAAGCTTTATTATGTAGGCTGTAAATTAAATTTCAAACAAAATTAGTTCATATAATTTTTTTTTAATTTTACCGTAAATGATAAGTTTTCATAAAACAATGAAATTTCCATTATCATTTCCCATCTAATTTTGCTTGAAATTTAATTTACAGCCTTTTGATTTTAATCGTTTTTTTTCGTAATATTTTCAAAATAATTCAAAAAACGGGGAAGCTCTTGTAGAAACTGCCATTTCCGGTGGATCGGGTTTATCCTCTTTATGAAAAAAGTTAAAGTCTGAAGTTTTATCCCGATCAATCAATCGGTCTGGGCTGTACAGATAAAAAACGTTACTTCCGAAAAAGCTCCTATGGAAGCTTAAACTTCTGGTTGGCCGATTTCGATCAAACATAATTGAGAGTTCCTAATTTATAAGAATTGTTAAAGTATGTAAGTTTCTTGTTGATTTCTTGTTGTATACAGAGGCCGAATTTTTGTTGAAACGGTTTTTTGTCAAAAGTCTTCATTTCCGCTTCAATTTTGGAAAACGGATGTCGATCGACGTTGTTGCAAATTTAATTTAGAATCTTTAGTTCATTCTAATTCATCATTTACTTCAATCATTTGCTCCGATCAAACAAAACGGTCTAGACTACGAACATCTAGCTTTCAGAACACCACATACACACAGAAATACAGACACACACGCACACACACATAGAGAACTTTTAAACCAACTTGATTTTACTTCCATGATATAGCGAAAGGTTAATCTGCAAAAATTTTCATGGTTACTATACTTTATTTTACTACGTAGAAGAAAGTAAATTCATTACATCATTCACTTCTACTAAAATAAATATTTATGCTCTACATGTTGTATATGTCCCAAAGATAAATATAAATTAATATTCGAAATATTGGCCTGTTAAATAAATAAGTTTTATTAACTTGACTAAAAGAATAGTAACTAGGTAGATTTCTTGATAGTCTAGATTTTGATTTACAGGATTGTGATGTCCGGAGTTTTTTAATATCCGGGACTTTTAAATCCAAAATTTTAGGCCGCTTCCTGTTGCATCATACAGAAGTATGATTTAGGTCGCATTTTATAAACTATTTTTAATTGAGAATTTTTGGGATATATGCTTTGTAGTAAAATTTAACGGGTTTTACGTAAGATTTGATTTACCGAAACCCGGTTTCTTCAAGATCGGTAAAACGAGAAACCCGCATATCTACAATGCAGCAAAACTAATATAAAAAAACAATTCAATTTTTTCAGGGAGTCCGTATTCTCATCGGTTAGTCAAAGTTCAATTCAAAAAAAATAAATTAATACAAATATAAATTAATAAAGTTGACGCAACACAAATATAAGGTCTCCACCTTTTAACCTCACACTGCTTTGCGAATGGAGCCATTCGAAGAAATGAAAAACACCAACAACCAACGTTTTGTGTAGCGCTAATGAATAGTTAATTACATATTTAATTTAATTTTAAAATATTCAAAAAGCTTATTCATGTCAAAATTAAATAAATTATATTTTATACCAACTACCATACACTATCTGTCTTAATTATATTACGTACTTTCTATATAACGCTCGTAAACGAAACTTTTAGATAAAGTCTTAATTATACCCACAAAATTCTCGTATTCTTTTTTATTGCACACCAAATTGAATTTGTCACTCGTTTATAATCTAGCATTACATTATTATATCTTTGAAGTTCATTCCACTTGTGTGTCATGCATGTATGATAATTTACCTCGTTTACGATAAGATATATAGAACTAATTTCTGTCACATTCAAAAACATTTTTTTCCTTTTCATTCTGAAATCACTTCTAGACATTGTAAATTTATCGTCAACTGTGCAGACACTAGAATATATTTGGAATTCATTTGAAATTCAAGAATAATTTTGAGATTTTCTTTAATGTACTTCTTATACTGTGGAGAAAATTGTGTTGTGTATTTATTTGGCAATAACTTCACACAGAGCTGTTCATTTACATATTCTACATGGTATACACGACCAAAATTGATTTAGTAAAATACAAATGAGAAAATTTTAATTTAAATTTAATTAAACAAATTTTTTTATTTTTATAATAATAAATAATTAAAATATAATAAAATTAAAAATAAAAAGCAGCAACAATTTTTTAAAAGCTTTTCATTTCAAAAACATTCAAAATTTTGTTGTACTTGCTGATATTTATAAAATTCGCGATATGCGAAAAACAAAGAAATTTTTAATTTAATTGAAAAATGCAAATTTTATTTTATGTTCAATTTTCCACAAAAAACAAAAAAATATATATAGCGGCAAATTGGTACGAGTACAAAATTGTTTAAGATATTCAAGCGTTCCCAGCAATCAATTAGAATATAAATGAGAAACTTTATTATATTTGAAATTGGTTGATTCATTTAAATACAAAGCAACAACAAGACGAATATAAAAATCTTCTCGTTGTTATTACTATTATTATTTTTATTACTATTATTATTGTTGTTGTATTATTAGCTCCATTACATGAAAATAAAACATACAATTGTTTTTGTTTCAGCTTTTGAAGACAGCAGAGCAAAAATAATGTTTTCTATTCTTCTTCACTCGACTATACATTTTCAAGTTTTCCTCATCATTTCACGGCTCACCATTACAGCTCTAGATACTCAAGTAGTATAGGAGCTTGTTTGTTGCTATATTCGTTAAATATACATTTTCGTTGTTTATTGAATTCACTTGAAAGTAGCTAACTGTAACTGAGCTACGAAAGCATACAACTTTAACGAATGAAAACATAAACAACCGTAAGTACATAACAACGGTAAAATGGATACGAATCCCTTGTTTGGTGCCTGTATTCAATCTTTAATATTTTTGGAACTTTAGTTTATTAGGCTTGAAGTGTATTGTCATTGATTTGCTTTAAATAGGTATAATTTCAGCCTCGTCACTTTAGCTTAAAACATTCTCAACTGTTTTTGAATATTTGATGGGTTTTCACTGTTAAAATATTCTTCTCAAGGAACTAAAAAAATTCTCAAGTAAAATACGTTTTACAATTAATACTTTTAAATATTCATTACATATTCAAGGGATTGATTGAGGTCAATTGAAAATCTCTAAATCTCTAAATTTAAAATCTCTCTTCAACTTATGGATCAAAACTAGGTTAAATCTCAGTTTTTGTTTGCGCTGATATATATTTTTTTAATTTAAGCCTATAGACTTATAAATTATTTTCAAATAAATGAAACAGAAATAAAATTTATAAATTAAAACCAAAAAATTTATTAAATGAGTTGTTATCTCTGAAAATGGTAGTATTGAGCGTATAAATACAATATGTATTACTATAAGAGAAGTTGGTATCAAAAAAAATGGAGTAAATCTTATGTTGCTCGTTGTTTTTTTTTCTTGAACAGGTATAATTAATAAAACCTTTTATTTTATACAAGAATATTCTAATTTTGCATAAAACCATTAAATAACTCATTTTTACATTACCAATGCAAAATATACAAAATATTTTCAAATTATTTTTTACCGACCAAATGGCACAGTGGTTAAAGCTTTGGAATTTGGATCGGGAGGTACCGGGTTCGAATCCCGATAGGGGCGGGATGCAAAAGGAAATTTTCATCAACAGATTGTAATCTGTGATTAAAAGGAACACAACTACGACCCCCTATCGGCGTGCAAAACTCATGGGCCCGACCCATCTTCCATGTCCAGTACCATCGGCTGGCATGGAGCTATGCAATGCGCTAATAGTGATGGTAACTTAAAATCGGTCCTATAGCCGTACGTCTTCGATTTGGCAGGGATGCGTAAAGTCGGTAAAATAAACCGCGAAAGAGCAGGGAGTGCTTCGGCCCCAGAAAAGATTGCATGGATTAAAAAAAAAAAAAATATTTTTTGTTAAAACCGGTTATGCCAAGAGAGCGACTTCTTTAGATTTTACAATTATATCGTTGCGAATTTCGGGCGTTCGATATAAATTCGTACAAGCAAAATCAAGCAAATAAAACACTCAGTGATTCAAGTTACAAACTTTATTGCTCACTAATTCGCTTTTACTGTTTAATCTTTAATTGTTCACTTTTACTATTCACTACTTTTCGCGCTGTTTATTTTTCACTTTTTTACTTGCACTGTTCACTGGTTAAATTACAACTGTGTCCGTGTCCCAAATTATTCAAATTACAAATCAAAAGTGTAAATGGAACACAAGGTTTTAGGTTGCCGTTGGCATGAATTTGGCTTGATTTTTGGTTTGTTTATCAAAAATATCAAAAAAATTTCAGGGATAACGGTGAAATGGTTATTGTATTATTATAATAGACAAAAAACACAAATTTACGAATTTTGTCCACTTCTGATTTTTTTTCGTAATTTCTTTTTTTTATTTCTTAATTTATTTAACTAATACAGTGGTGTTGGTTCCTCCTGCATTTATGACAGATTGGGCATGGAGCTAATCACCGTATCGAAGCCGTCTTGTGGAGAAATTTGTATCCAGTGATCTTGAAGGAGATTGCATTGCACTGGAGTTTTTATTGATGCTAAAATGCGTGTTCAATCGGATTCAGATCCGGGGATTGTGCTGGCCATGGTAAAACATGAATTTCCAATGCTTCCAACCAGTCATTTGTGATTCTTACTGTGTGTGGCCTGGCATTGTCATACATTAAGATGAATTCTGATCCAATCAATTCTAAGCTCTGGATTTTCATGTCGTATCGGTGGACATCTCAACGGGCGGTGAGCGAGAACATTGTTGTCGTGTAGTCTGTTCTTAATGGTTTGGTCACTAACATAAATGTTTTCAGCTGTCCACAAGCGTGATTGTAATTGTCGGGCAGTTAAAGTTGGCTCTTGGTGGACTTACAATTGTATATCGGTCCTGCGCTGAAGTTGTTAATCTGCATAACTCTGAGACAACAAATCAACTCAAATAGGCTAAAAACAACTTTCTCAATAATACAGTAATCGTTTTTACCGTTATCCCTGAATTTTTTTTGATATTGCATGTGCAATCGATGTACCTTCTAGAAATAAAAAACAAACCAAAAATCAAACCAAATTTAAGGCAATGGCTACCTAAAAACCATGTGTTCTATTTACACTTTTGACGTGTGTACGTGTCTATCGTGTCTTGATTTCGTTAACTTCATATTCTCCTCCACATAGAATGTCATTCCAAAATCCAAGTTTAGTATTGGAGGAGCAGCTGATCTAACAAAACAAAATTATGTTAAGTATAATAATCGCCCCAATCAAGTTATGGACTCTGACAAGATTCGAACTCGCGGCCGGTTTATGCTTTAACCACTCGACCGCAGAGTGATATACGTGTGTAGAGTAGAATTCGTAATACTACCCTCACCTTATATTTGTTCGTCCCGAACAGACTCGTCCATTTTCCTCATGTTGTATCGCTGTAATCTATCAATGTGGACCATTTTCATCTTAGTTCTAGAGTCTAGTTGAGTTCGTTGTACAACATCGTTAATCTGTTTGATGACTTTATAAGGCTCTTCCCAACCTTATTGTAGTTTCGATGATATCTCATTTCTTCTCTTGGGATTATACAGCTAAACCAAAAACCCCTCTGCAAATCCTTCGTTATCTGCTCTTAGGTCATATCTCGTTTTTATTCCACCGCCGGCCTTTGCAATTTTGCATCTTTCTTCATTAGCTGGGTTTCTTGATGCTTGATCTGATCTGGTTCAGTTCATGTTTCATAAAACAACGCAAAGGCGGTTACTAAATTCCAGATCAAAATGTGTGATCTAAAATAAAAGTTGGATCTGGTTCTCCATATAAAATTTGAACTGATCCGGATCAATGCTTTTCATGAAACTCGGCAATTATGAATCTAGATCGTTCTTCGTCTTAGATAGGATACGCACTCATGCTGCACGACGGGTTCTGTTGTTGGTAACTCAACCTCATGGTAGGCGTGGCTCTCTGCTAAACAGCACCATGGCAGATGAATTTCCTGTTGTAAGTATTCAATACACACCAATATGTAACGATTACCATCTTTTGTTTCTGGAAACAGGCCAGCAATATCCATTGCTATTCATTCAAATGGCGCTCCGACTTGTATTGTTCCGTTCTTCCTTTCGCCCGAATTTGCGTCGCAGCACATACTTCACACCATTTACACCAGTCTTCAACATCCTTCCGACAATTGACCCAAAAAAACCGGTGTCGTATCCAAGGATTTATTAATTCCTAAATCTGCTCCAGATCGTCCACCGTGTGTTTCTTGTAGCAGCTCCCGTATCCGATTAGCAGGTAGCAATATGTTTAATATTTTCGCCGTTGACCGTTTCCCAGATTCTTACTAGTATTCCATTATCTATTCTCAGCGATTGCCACTGTGCCAAATAACTTTCAAAAGTTTAACTTTGAGATGCAATTTCGTGCCAACGCGTTCGTCTACCTTCTACTAGCCATTTTCTTACTGGTCTTATTTCAAATGTTGTCTATCCCAACCATATTCCATTTCATACTGGATTCGTGTAATAACTGCAGAACAGTGCTTTTATTTCCGTCTTGCATATTGCCTACACTGAAACTGCACTGGGCTTGTTTGATAATCCATTTGCATTATTGTGCAACATACCTCGTCGGTGTTCAGTCTTGAAAGTGTAGGCTTGTAGTCGTTCGATCCATCTAGCCACTTGCCGCTCGGATTCCTTAAATTGCATCAACCATTTGAGTGCCGCAACAAACTTTTGCCCATGCACATATTTGTTGAAATGTTTAACGCGGTCCACCACAGCCATTTCCTTGGATTCGTTACCACACGATTGCTTCAAATAGTATGACCCAAACAGTTAACTTCTTCCCTGAACAGTTTGCAATTCGTTGCAACTTCAATCCTGCCGATCCGTTCGGCTTGTACTACTCGTTTAAGGTTATTGACGTGTTCATCAAATGTACGGCCTAGTACAATGACGTCATCCAAATAAAACAGACATGTTTTCCAATTTAGGCCTCTTAGAACCTGCTCCATTAATATCTCAAATGTAGCAGGCGCATAATCCAAACGGTATTATCACAAATTGATAAAGACCGTTTCCTGCTGAAAATGTAGTTTTCTTAGTATCATCGGGATGGATTGCTTCTTGCCAATATAGGCTTTTCAGATTCAATGTACTAAGAATCTTGGCCCCTGACAGTATATCCAAGGTGTCGTTAATGCGGATAACTCTTTCTTCGTTACTTCGTTTAATTTACGGTAATCACAAGATTTTGTTGTCCCGTCCATTTCTGGACAAGAACCACTGGAGAACTCCGTGGGGTGCTAGACTCCTCTGTTATTCCTTCACATTTAATTTTTTAGTTAATTCGTCAGTATCCTGCTGCTTTGCGAGTTGTACTCGTCTTGGTACTTGCCGGATCGGAGTACCGTTTCCTGTGTCGATTCTATATGACATAATATTAGTTTTTCCTAGTTCATCGTCATTAAGAGCAAATACATCGGATAATTCATCCAGTGCTTTCAATGCGACATCTAACCACCCCATTCTTGATATCATTTGTTGATAAGCTCGTGTTCAAAACACGTACTGGTACTTTCTGATGGAATTTCAATAAGGTTTTCGCACACACCATTATACTTGACATTCACAGATTCCACAATTCCCTTCTTGGTGTCCCCAAGGTCACCGTGATGATGGTACTAGCGTCGATGATAATTATCGCGATCTTCGCTATCCTGTTCCACTCTTACGATTTTGCAAATAAAACATTCAGCGATTTAAGTTACAAATTTCGTTCCCCAACACTTTTAATTTCTGCACCAAGCAATTCACAAATTTCACTAGTTCACTAGTTCACTTGACCGGTTCATTTTTACTGTCTACAATTTTCGCAGTGTTTACTTTTTAACTTGCACTGTTCACTGATTAAAATTTCAACAGTTTCTTCGTCCCAAATTGCCCGAGCTTATACACTTGTTGTTTATCGCTGTTCGAGATTATTATTTTTCTTGTACCCGGCGGTGCATGTGTATTGCAATTGTATTCGCGAACATTCCACGTTATCAATTCCCATGTCTTGCTGATTAATGCCGTTCTTAATTCGAGTACTTTCAATTTGCCATGATGATTATCGCGGTGGTTTAAAATTGCTTTCGTTATCTCCATATTCCCTCCACTTGCAATGCCATTCTTAAATCCAATTCCCCCAATCAGTACTGGAGGAATACTTGATCCATCAACATCGATGATGTAAAGAATAATAATCGCTTAATAAAATTATAAAGAACTCGCGACCTTTGCATTGATAGTAGTTGGTGGTGTATAACTTAACCACTCGACCATCAAGTGATGATATACATACTTGATAAGTAATAAGGTTTTAGATCCAATTGTATAATTAAAATACATATAAATTTTGTGGCAAATCGTTGATTCATTAGTTAATGATTGTGGTAATCGTAATTTGAAAATTATAGCAACTAATCGGTGTGAACTTAAATTCAAGTGAGAAAAACAAAAAATATAACGGAACGTGTGTTCGTTTGGTTCGTAGAACGACTAGCGTGGTGCAGAATAAAGCTAACGGTTGATTGTCTATTTGACCGTTTAAAACATTTAATTTTTTTTTCAAATATTTTAAAAGTAACGAATGCGAAGTTAAAACAAAGTGAGAAAATAACGGGATATATTTGGTTGGCTTGTCGAAAGTTCGTAAATTAAACAGTTATAGTGTGGTATACATCTAGTAGAGTACCTACAGTTAACAGTCCTTTTAAAATTTTTGAGTTTATTTTGAAATAATTTAATTAGAGAAAAGTTACTGCACAGGGCGAACTTAAAGCCAAGTGTGAAAAAATTACAAGAAGTGCTCGTTTAGTTCACCTTAAGTGCATTAATTGAACAGTTATTGTGGAGTGTACCTACTTCAGGGTTGTCAACAGTAATTCGATATACGAATGTATTCGATATTCGAAAGTTCTTCGATAGTTCCCTGAAAGTTTGGTGCAAATTGAACAAACATTATGATGCTCATATTTATAATAGTTTACAAGTTTATAAAGTTTGGTTAAATTATAAAAATGGCAAATTTTTAAAATTCGGTCAAACTTTATAACACAACAAACTCCAGCCAATGTATATATTTCGAGATAAAAGCAGTCAGTATTTATGGAAAAATTATGCGTTTTATCCAAATTCACTTTATATGAGATGGTATAGAGGATTAGTTGAAACGAATAAAAACTTTTCAGAATACGTTGATATCTTTCAAAAACTATAAAAAATCCTTATCCAGAAATTATAGCTAGTGGATGAATCCTAAATGCCAACATTGTTCCCGAAAAGAAAATTGGTATTATTTCAATAGAAATTATTTAACGAAATTCAATTTCAATTATTGTTTGGTTAATTAATAGAAATTAATTAACCAAATAATTGATAAAAAATTTATGTCATTTCAAGAACCGTTACACACGCTCGAATTTGTTGAACTTGCTGGTGATAGATGAAAAGAAAATTAATTCAGCACTCTCAATGATTCCAACTTTGACGATATTAATGATTCCAACTTTGACGACGATAAAACTTTTCAAAAACGAATTCAATGTAATTTGATAAAAGATACATGTCTTCAATCCAGAACAACTTTAATTTTTTCAAATGAAAAGTTTTTGAAAAAACTTCAACTCTGATTCAACATTGATTACTTGTTTATTTTATACCATTGATTAATTTATACCAAGAAATGTGCTCAACCACTTTGCCTTAGAATATATAAACTAATATTTTATTTGCACAGCGGAGAGAATAATCAAATATATGTAACATATACAGGAGGTGACATAAACCATAGCGAAACTATAACGTAAAAGAAGCTTTAAAAAATAACCACGCAGAATACTTAAGGCAAGTACTTTTGGATAATTCCGTTTAATTATTAAAAAAGCAAGGAAATTTAGGAGACTGCAAATCTATGAATGCTTGTGAACTAATAAAATTTCTTTGAAATATTAATTGCTGATTGTTTAGACTAGAATTGTGTTACTAACTATCGACTTTACCTAGGTGTCTGTAACCGAGCCGATTCAATTGATTAATTTTGTTTAGGAAAAACGAAAAATATTAATGCAGAATTATATTTCAGGAAATTTCAAGATGCACGTGAAATAATAACATTTTTTTCCCAAGTTGCTGATTTAAAGAAGCAATGTTGAAGACCAATACCATCGTTATCCATTACACCTATTAAGCCTTTAACCTTCCTCTAGTAGATTAGAAGTAGATTAGAATTGTGTTGTGCCGTACGATCGCTAGGTGTCTGAAACCGGATCGTTCCGTCCCAAAAAAAAAACTTTCCTATCCTTCCTATTGTTATGTGTAAACAGGCTGTAGGAATAGGCCCGGCGTTATCCGGAACACTTGTCCAGTACTTGGTTCTACAGTCCAATCAATCAATTTAATAAAAAATCCATTTTCAGTTTTCTGTATTTAAAAAAATCAAATTAAATTAATTGTTAATCTCGCCAAAAAAATTTAATAGTTTGTGCGTACATATTGACTCTACCATGGGTATGGTAAGGAAATTAAAATCCAATACTGATTCTCTATACCTTATGCTGTTGTGGTCATTAATTTAATCAATACAGAAGATGCATATAATACGAATCGGCGAAAAACTCAAATTTCGATTTAGTTTTACTTAAAATTATGAACAATGATTTAAAGCAAATAGATTTTCTCATGCGTAAGTAATGTCCACATCGCACATACGTTTATCATTCTCGACATACAAATAAACCAAATTTATTTAAATTCTTCTATAAAGTTAAAAACTTTCGTTAATTCGATTTTCAGGGTGTACCGGAAATTTTTCTTCGTTTTTCATTCGTCAATTTAATTAATTCACTTCCTCTCCAATCAACTAAATTTTTTTATAATATTTTAAACAACAATTTACATCATATTTTAATTTCCACAATTTTTCTTCTGCTTTTTGTAACTCGTAAATTTACATTCCAATCAGACAAAACATACTTTATAGTCGTATATAGCTACACACAGAACACAAAACGAGAAGAAACAAACGGTTTGAGAAATAAAAGCTCAGAAAAGGAAGCAGCACACAAAAAAGTTTATCTTTGAACAAAACAAAAAGTCGAGGAGGAAGAAGAAAACAAATTTTGGTTTTTCAGCTTCAATTTTCTTAATAACATAAAAATTAAATCGGTTTTTTGTGTTCATCTCAGTTATTTTTATGTTTCTGTTGGTAAGGAATATTCAGCTAAAAGGGTAAAAGTTTAATATTTGGTTGTTTTAACCCTTCAAAAAGTTAAGCGGAAAGTATTTTTCGTTTTTTTTACATTATATATTTAGAATTTACTTCAATCAGTAGGGAATAATGTTTGTGACGTTTTTTTTTTAAATTTGTGTGCTATAAATTCTATAATTATGTAAATTATTTTGAATTAATTTATCGAATTTTTAATTTTCATTGTTTTAAGGATTTAGTTTGCTATTTCAATTATTATTAATTTTTTGGTGTTGATAAATTTAAATAATTTACTATACACAGATAATTCGTTGATGATTAACATATTTTGAATAATATTAAAATGAAATTTATTCTATAGAGACGTCAAAGCTTTATACCGGCATAGTAAATAATTAAATTAAAATGTTTCAATCGAAACATTACAAAACAGCTTTAGCTACATAACCATCAATTTGAATTAAAAGAGAACACTAAAAAGAGCGATCATATTCAATACAAGTATACCAATACTGAAATAGGTATGTCCTTTATAAAACGTGTAAATTAAAACTTTTAAGTGTTACCTCATCTCACTCATACTCATTTTGAAATTTACATACAGCCATTCAAATAGGTATACAATTTGAATTTACATTTTGTATAAATTTATAACATAGATAAATAAATATATTCGATGTGTCCACTTATAATTGATTTTTATATTTATTTGCTCGTTTGTAAATATAAATTAAAATGTACTTTAAATGTACAAAATGTGGTTTTGTTTAACAAAATTTGGAAAAGTTTTTTTTTAATTTACAACACATACTTCGGGTTGGTTTAAGTTTTAAACAATATCACTATGTTGCACCTGCAACCAAGTTCATGTATTACAAAATTAAATTAAGTATACATTAAAACATTGAACATATTAGAATATTACTAATAAGACAAATAAGGCACATAAGAAAATTTTAGATAAATGTTTTGATTGATTAGCTACCGATAACAAAATTGTGGGTTTTACAAAGACATTATGTGAGAAATCGTATCACTCTTCTGTTAGTTTGTATTTTAACGAGCTTTTATAATACTTGTTGATCGTTTTTCTGTAACTGTTTTAGTGACGTATCAAACCGGTTAATTTGAAAACCGATCCATTTCTATATTAGGCAAGTTACTATAGCCTGATATTTTTTAATCTGGTTATTTTTAAAACCAATTCCGCTCTAAAACCAATTTATCACATAAAATCGAAAATACACATGTAAATACATAGGCCAACACTATAATTTTAAGCTGTTTCATTAAACGTAAAATTAAATGAGCATTTTCGTTTTACGTATTATTAAAAATTATTATTTTATTTGCTTTAACTAAATAAATAGAATTTTTTATAATTAAAAATAACTATAATTTATAATAAAGTGTTAATGTGGTATTTTATTTTGGGACCCGTCACTTGATGAAAACGCTCGCCGTGCTCATCGGATTCGGCTGATGATTGTTCGGCCAATTCTTCCACATGACAATGCAATAAAAGTATTTTCAATGACATTCGAAAGTTTATGGTATGAACAGCGGTCAGCATATTTTCAATATGTTTGCGCCAATCATCGGATCGATTAATTCCGAGAACATCCTTAATAACTTCTTTTACACATTTCCAAGTCACAAGCTCTCGTTCACTGAAAGCATTTTCTAATGCATCATCGTTCTTCAAACGACGAATATCTGGTCCATTAAGTATTCGTGTAATAAAAAACAAGATGCGCGAAATAAAATTTCATTTGATCAAAACTCAGATTCGAATAGATGTCAACATCAACCTTTTTTTATTTTCATTCCATTTAACCGTGTAAAAATGCGACGCGATTCAATGAACGTATTTTTCTTAAGTACTCCAAGCTTGATATTTTTTCAATTGCCACAAGTGGAGCCTCAAGGATGTGTCGTATCGCAATCTAATGTTCTCACGTAAAGCCCAGTTCCGTTCGTTGTATTGGTCGTCTCTAAAACGTGTATTCCATAAGCATATAAAACACATGTTTTTAGTGTAACCCAATTGCATGCCTCTTAAAAGAGCTATCACTTTTAAATCAGCACAAACTTTCCATTGATGGTCAATGTATTTAATCAAATCAATGATTTTTTTCATTGATGCATAAGCTTCCTTTGTGTTTGTGCTGAGTGCAATTGGAATGTAATTTATGAGTTGGCAATGTGAAGGAGGACTGCCTTCAAATTGCTTTTGGAGGAACCGATTAACAATCGCCAATCTTCCGGATTATATGCATTGTGCATTGTGGATACCAAACCACGGATATCAGTGCAAAAAGCTGGTGAATTATTCTCAATTGATTTGAAAAAATTTGTAAAATGACGATAAGGATTTATTGATCCATATATACGAACAGTTGGAGCCAAAATGTTCACTTAATGTAAATCCTTTGACAAAAGAATGGCTTGCCGCTGCGATAGTTTCAGGCGTCGTACCATAATATCCAAACGATTTTGCGAGATTTCAATGTGATTGCATGGCGCAGTGACGTGGTTGATATATTGATGTAGATGTTTCTCCGGTTTCATCAGATTCAAATATTCTTCAATTGGTTTTGATATTTCCGGAACAGGAGTTTCATCTGAATGGGTCAGTGGTAATTGAGCATTTGTTGTTGCAGTGAACGTCAAAGAACCAATTTTTTTTTCTGTTTGTACCGAGAATATAATACATGCACCCATAACATTGAACTGGATCATGTCCTTGTGGATCTATCCATATCATCGGGACACCAATTGACATTGCGGCTCCAGTGTATTGCCATATATGCATATATATGCATATATTTATTTCACCAGATTTCACAAGCCGATTTTCACTTTATTTTTTGTGGTCTTTTGTCACTTTATATATTTAAATGAAAAACTTTTTATTTTTAATTTTATATTGTAGTATTTAGTTCTTAGTTATTGCGCCATTTTTTTAACTTTTTTAGAAATTTCGATTTCGAGAATAATCTCTTCTTCGGTTTAGTTTTTACTACTATTACATAATTTATTTTGAAGCTGTTTATATACTGTTGCTAGGCGCTGCTGTTTGGCACCTCCTTTGTTTTTAAGATATGGATAATAAGTGGTAAATTTTTTTGGTTTTTGTGTTGATTTTGTCGTCAAGTAAATTGTTGGTGTTTTGTTTTTGTATATTTTCAGGGTGTGAGTTTTGGCCGCAATTTGACGCATGGCTCATGAGAAATTTGTATACGTACAATATCAAATGTCTCATGAGCCAAATTGTGCCCAAAATGTATACCAAGATCTCCTAACCTGTCTAATTTTGGTCCTTTTTGATTCTGTGCAAAATCGTTAAATTTTTATTGAATTTAGTATACCTATAATTCTCAGTTTTTATGAGTTGCGCAAAACTTGATTTTATGTACTTTTTTAAATTTGGTTATGTCATTGATGTGTTCTTTGTATCTTATTTGAAATAAACGTCCTGTTTCGCCTAAATATGCCGACCTCCAGTTGTATTTATCCTTATCTGTGTATACGGATCTCTGCACAGGTGGACCCATGTTTCTCAAGATGGCAAGGTAGAAGCCGGAGTTTTCTGTGAGCAGCTTTTGCCAGAAGGAAGAGACTTTAGATAACTTCCTATGCTCGTGTCCGGCACTATCATACAGAACGCATAGGTATTTGGAGGAGGAGTGCGAAATATTTTACGCTACGTACGTAGCTCCGAACGGGTTTGAACAGGGGTAAAGGGGAAATAGGATCCCGTGGTGTTCCGACGGGCCACTACTGGTCTAAGTGTGCGGAAGCAGTCATTCCAACCTAACCTAACCTAACCTTGGCCTAAGTAAAACAAACATATATTGTGAATGTGGTTTTTCGGTCTTGATATGTTCGGCAAAGTTTTTTGTCTTGACTTGCGCAACAACTTAGCTGAAGAAAACATAAAAAAAATCTGTGGTGGTGGTTGGTTGTTGGTGACATTTTGTATAAAAATAAACCCACTGAGTGCAATCATTTGGCCGGAGTAATAGGAGCAACTTTGCTGAAAAAAGTTAATGGCTCAAGAGCTATCAACGTGAAAATGAGTGTATATTTTGACAAATTTTTGACTCAGAGCCAAAACATGTCGAAAGCGATATCTCAAGAATGGTGACTAACTTTGAAATGGGACTAGTACAATTGAGTTCAGCGTACTCGAATTAGGTTTACCCCATGGGTGCCCAGCTTGTCACTTTTTCAACTAGCACAGTGATTGTTAACTCAGTGCCTAATTCAAAAAATTCAAAAAAACGGAAATCAGGTATGTTCGTAAGTTCATGATATCTAATAAATAAAAATATTTTTAATGGTATGCAACTGTTCATAAATGTATACAAGTGTCTCTGCTATAAAGATATCAATAAAATATACAATAAACATTTTCGAAGATGTAACAATTACTCAATATAGAGCAAAAATTACTTTAAATAGATATGATGATATTGCAACTTAATCTTGTTCTAAAGAATTGAAAACTCATATCATTTCAATCAATAAAAAAGACGAAGGAAAATTCAATTTTTCTTCTAATATTAGATTATTCTCTTCCTTCCTTCATTTCATGTCGATAGATTTTTATTGTTTCCTAGTAACAATATTATTATCACTTTAAAATAAAGTAACTGTTCGATAATATTATCATGTCAATAAATTGTTAAATTACATGATGAGAAATTTTATGACAAGATATATACTCATACTGATATACCCTTTTCAATTTGCAAATGTCTTCATCTGTACTTGTTTCCATTACTAAGTAAGTTGAGATGATCTTTCCTTTGAAAACTTTTACATAGACATATCAGTTTCGAAATTGAGATTGGTGTGTGTCTGTGTGTGTGTGTGTGTTTGTTCCGGAATAATAAAATTTAATATTGTATGGTAATCAGTTACCGGTTATTACCTTTCCTAGATCCAATTTGAATTTATTACTTCATTTTAATTTCTCTCGTGTTGATAGTTAAGAATTTCAATGTTACGACTCTACCTTTTTATCCATTGTTGGTTGCAAAATTAAACTACAAAAAATCTGTGTTTATTGCCATTTTATTTTATAATTACATACGGTAGTAATAGCAATAATAATAATAAGAACGAAAACACAAATTTGTTCTTTATAGGTCAAATCGAATTGAACCGTGAAATTATTTCTATTAATTTCCCATGAGATTAAAGGTATTATGTGTGTGCCTATTTGGATTTGGGCATTATAAATAATGGTTTTGTTAACTAGGTATCTACTCAAATACATTAATTTTTAATTAAAAATTATAAGATTTTTAATAATTCACAGGCGGATCCTTTTGGATCCAATCCAATTTTTAAGTATGGTGTGGTACCATGCACGTAACGTTACATTTGCAGACAATATTTATAAATTTTATGAAAATTAATTTTATTTTCGGTTCCATATTTCCATAAGGAGAAAAAAATTCAGACTTCAGTTATTTCATTGACTATAAACCAACTATGTAGTCCTTTGTAAAAATGTAGATAACAAATAACCGCAAACAACAACAACAAAAGGAAAACTAAAATACAACAAATAATTCGAAATGATAACAAATTAGAAAATTGTAACAACAAAATAATCTTATCTATTTGCTATACTGACCACACATACATATGTGTACAAACAAGATGCATGTGTATCTTTGCTCCTAGTTTTGGTTTTATTTTGTCTAAGGAGAAATGATGGGACGAGGATAAAACAGAAATAAAAAGAATTTGGAATGCTTACAAGTAGAATTATGTATGGTTTAGAATTATTGTATGTTTTGTAACTTAAACACAGAAAAAAAATCTTATCAGGAAATTTATGTGTTACAAAGTTAATTTCTTGATTAGTTTTTGAGAATTTATTATCTTTTTTTTTCTGAAATGTTTCATTTTATGTTGTATGTTCAAATGCAGATGCATAATTCATCTAGAGGTTGGTGAACGAATATAGAGTAAATGTTTTATAGAAAATTAGAATACTGTACGTAACACTACTCCATTTCATAAATCTGGCACATGTGGAACAATATTGTAAAAATTAAAAAACAATAAAGAAACAATACGCAAGATTCGCGTTACTCTCGATGAGACAAAGTAGCATTGTTTTAAATGGTTCATACTATTAAGCCTTCCCACGCACTTCATTTTGAAACAAAACTCAAGCAGCACTTGCCTCCACGCAAAACTCAAGTGCTGCATGGGGTTATGCACCGCTGTGTGCAATCACCAATATCAAAAATTGAAACATGTTTTTTTTAATTATCAGTACAATTTAATATACAAAACATTTATTACAATATCACTTCATTGTGATAACAGATAGTTTTATTAGGTGTGCAAGTGGAAACTATGCTGTTTTTGGTCAAATTCAACGTTATTGAAGATATAATTGTTACAAAGATTATCGAAATATTTGCTGCCATTTATTAGGTAGATGATGAATGTTTCGCGATAGAATATTGTTGGTTTCGAAGCACAATAGTCATCGAGTCACTTTTGCACATCTTAAAGTTTCACCTTCAACGTTCTTTCAAATATGATGACATCGATCTGAATAAGTGGTAATCAAAGGAAGTCAAGTCTGGAGAATACGCCGCATGCTGTAAAACTTCCCAGTCTGAGGAGAAGATGAGTTCCTGCGTTGATTTTGCTGTAAGTGGGCGAGTATTGTCATATAGTAATATCTCCTTCCACTTTCCTTGGCTCGTAAATATTTTTTTTTCTTCAGAGCCTGGTAATATTCAGCTGTAACAGTTTGACCAGGTTCCAGGAGGTTCCAATAACTCGTTTTCAATCCCACCAGACACACAGTATCACTTTCTTCGCATGAATATTCATTTTTGCAACTTCTGTTGATGGCTGGCCTGGATCAAACCATGGTTTTCTGTGTTTAGGATTATCATACAAAATACCATTCATCACTCGTAATGATTTGGGCAAAACATTTTTTCTTTTGTACCGAAAAAGCAAATTCATGCAGATGTCTACTGGTCGGTTTTTGTTTTATTCGGTCAGTTTATGAGGAACCAATTTTCTTGGAACCAATTTTTCTTTCTGTATTTTTCCCATTGCATGCAATCGAAGTCATATTGATTGGTGAGTAACTCCTAACTATTCTGCAAGCTCTTTTTGAGTATGACACGGATTCACCCAGTAACACATTAAGTTTCTCGTCTTCAAATTGTTTTACTGCATCTAGGCCTGGATCGTCCTCAAGACTAAAATTACCATTACGAAATCTTGTAAACCACTTTTTTACTGTTGAATGACAGTGATAATAGCAGAGAGAATTATAAACAGAGAATGAATGATCTTTCCTACAATTTTGATGTGTATGAAAAATAAATTTGTGATTTGCACACCCAGTTATAATGGGTTCGATGGAATGTAGAGCAGACACAGTAAGATACTTTAGCTATTTAATATATATATATATATATATATATATATATATATATATATATATATATATATATATATATATATATATATATATATATATATATATATATATAGGGTGGCTGAGACCAAGTGTTGCCAAATGAAAACGCATATTAAATTTTATGAAAAACATGTTACTGCTCGATATGACCTCCTTTGGCTCTGATTATTTGTTTCAGTCTTCCATAGAAAGCATTGCATGCTGACCGAACGTGAGCTTGCGGAGTTTTATTCCATTCTCGAACAAGAGCTGACGCTGACTTCAATGCATCAACACTTTCGTATTTTTTAGTGGACACCTTACTCTCCAAGATGGACCATATGGGGAAATCCATGGGATTCAAGTCTGGTGAATATGGTGGCCATTCTTTCGACGAAATCAGCCGCGGAACGCAATTTTGTAAAAATTGCTGTGTCGCTCGAGCTTTGCGTGACGGTGCCGAGTCCTGTTGGAATGTCCAACGGTTCGTACCAAAGTGTTTACGTGTCCAAGGTAGCAAAGCATCGTTTAGGATCTTTTGGCGGTACACCTCTTGGTTTACCTTGACTCCATGTTCGATGAAAACTAGAGGAGTGCGTCCATCTGCAGTCACTGCAGCCCAAACCATAACATAAGCTGGTGATTGCTTGCGCATGGCAACTCTTGTGTCCAAATTATCGTTGGACTTGTGCTCTAACAAAACACGATCATTTTGTTTATTCACATACTGTTGAATGTTGAAAATTTTCTCATCAGAAAAGACAATTTTTGGAATCTCATCACGTTCGGCCAAGGCCTTCAATGCTCGTGTTCTTTCAAGCCTAATTTTTTTTTGTGCCTCCGTAAGATCTTGAACTTTTTGTATCTTGTAGGGCTTCAAGTGTAGTTCATTTTTCAATATGGTTTGAATGCTGTATCGTGAAACATGTAGACGTGCGGCTAATTGATTGGCACTTTGACGAGGATTTCGTTGGATTCGTTTCTTCACATTTCGTATCATTTCTTTTGATGTTGCTGTCTTTTTAGGACCGCCTCTGTTGCGTTTAGCGATGCTACCAGTTTCGTTGTATCGAGTTATGGTTCGATACACAAACATTTTATTCACATTCAAATGCTGGAGCTGATGAACTATTGCTGTTTGTGAATTTCCAACCCAATACAGTGCAATTACACTATTACGTTTGAATTCCATTACGATTTTTTTATGAAGATATTAATTTAGAACAATTATTTATTGACCACATGTAAACAACTAACCAAACTTCAATCTGTCAAAAAAATGACGCGCGAAAATGACAACTACAGAAATGACAGCTGAGTGAAGTCTGTAACATTTGGTCTCAGCCACCCTGTATATCCCCAACTTCAGCATATTGAGCATCTTAAAAAATAAGACGAAAAAAATTTATTAACAAGTTACTTCCTCGTAAATATATTTACATTTTATATGCAATGGCGTTGCCATTGTTAAATGGATTTTTTATTTTTCACTATAAGATATACAAATTTGTTATAATGAAAAGTACTAAGAAATTAGAATAACAAACAACTCCCACGTACAAACGTTACGGCAAACTGGAGTTACCAAATAAAACATGGAAGGATGTAATTGTTGTGGTGTCCAACACCCGACTTTCTTTTACGACAAATGTACATATATCTCGAATACACTACACTTTATTTGTAAAGCGAAAAATTGAAGTTACCGGGTTTGTGATAAAAATTATCTTATGATAAGATAATCCACCAAGATCAGCCCTTGTGAAAATTTGATCTTCATTACAAAAATTGAAAAAGTTCCTACGGAAGCTGCCACTTCAGCTCCCAAGGAAAAGCTTCAATATGAAGTTCGATTCCGAATAGTCAATCCGCCTGGTCCTGTCGTTCCAGGATAGAAATGTTGAACTCACCTGACTTGGCTGTCACACACACACACACACACACACACACACACACACACACACACACACACACACACATCATGATCAAAAAAGAAGACGCGGGAAAAGTACCGGACAATTTTTGTTGGAGAAATTTTATTAAACTTTGCCGATCAATTATTGTGGTGGGATGATTTATCGTCTTATTTTGGGACAAAAAACGAAATATCGGAAGCGCGCGTTAATAAGTTAGTTGATCGGTTGCAATTGATTAGAGACTTACTTACTAGTATTTAACATTTAGTAAAATGGTCGGTATCAGTAGACCATAGTGTGCAATTTATAAAAATAATTTAAAAATCCTAAAGATCATCGGATTAATTAATAAATTGTGCGTGCAAATACATTTTTGTTGCTCTTAAATCGCTGAATAAAAATTCTAGTCAACTCTTTATGCTGTATCGGGCATGTAAATATTTATAAAAATATGTGTGAACGTTTTGTGAAACTTACGAACCCAAAAAAAGCTTTAAATGGTATTTCGTCGAACTTAGTACGAAGTGAATTATGATGTGCTTTAAGGAATTTAAGAACTTTATGTAAAACCACGATGTTTTCAGTTATAATGTGAAATTTTATTAGCTTTATACTGTTGCATTATATAAGTTATTTTACGTTTAGAATAAGGGTAGGTATCTAATGAACTATGAAGTGTATCGTAATAAATTAATAATATCTAGTTATACTGCGAAAACTAAATAACTGTCTGAGTAACTATAAATATAACCGAAAAATTGATATAATAAGACAAATAGTAAATTTTTAGAATAAAAATATTATCGTGCATTGGTGTATAAAATGTGGGACATCCGCTAACGTATATAAAGATGATTCGGTTAGCAAAAATTAATGTAAAAACGATAGCAAAACTCAATAAACTTTGTATAAATTATATATAGAAATTGTATGTAAATGTACAAGTAAGTAACCAGATTAGTATGAACTAAAAATGAATGCGTGTTGAGGTAAACTAATAAAATTTATAATAAAGTGTTAATAATAATAATTCTAACTTTTAAAACTATTTAAATTTAAACAACATAATATAATCTAAGGTTGTTACTCAAAACATGTGGTGTAAAACAACACCGTTAAAATAACATAGAACCTCTTCGAGCAGTTCAATAATTACTGCAATAATACGGCAAGATGGATGCAGCGTAGGATAACGGCCATAACGATTCCAAGTAACTTTTTTGTTATAATTAAGTACATATTTGCATTTTCTTAATTATATAATTTTTGGTGGTAGTTTATTAATTAATACTAGCTATTGTGTTAATGACGTCATTTAACATTTAATATTTTTCTATCCAATTTTTTCACATTTTTACATTCTTTTATCTAAATAAAACATTGCTTTGTATGAATTTACTCCAAAGCAATCTTTCTTCGGAATTTTTGTTATGGCAATTTATTTCACTTGTCGTGTGTCGTTTCGCTAAGTTGATTTTAATTACGCATGAGAAGTTAAGAGCTTTTAGTTAGGATAATGGGTAAGTGTGACCACAAGCGATCGCGATAAGTTGATCCATGCCTCTCTCTTCCCTTCCTTACTTTCTATTTTTCTAAGTGGTACAAGCGAGCTTTCATTCAACTCCAGCAACAACCACCCGATTCCTGACCCTTAGTCCGTTAACTTGGACCACGCACGATGAAGCTTTGAATGTACGAATAAAACATTTCGGTCACGGCAGATCTTCTTTTCTGGAAGGAATTTATTTTGCAACCCACTCAGGTCTAACAAAACCGTTACATTCCGTAGAGAAATTTTTTTTTATCGAAACTGGTAATTTCCGGTCAAATTTAAAGTATGAGCTGAACTAACCTTTTTATTTTAATGGTCTTTTCGAAACAGTTATATACTTTTCAAAATATTTGCAGAAACCGTATAAGCTCTCATGGAAGCTGCCACTTCCGGTGGACCGATGTCAGCCAAAAATCACTAGAACTGCCAATTTATTGAAAAAGCTTAAGATTAACGTTTCATCCCGATCAATCTATCCATATAGACTGTAAGACCTGGAAAAACCCAGCTTTTAATCAAAAACATTTTTTTTTCACAAAAAACATCATTTCCGTTCCAATCATCACTTAAAATTTGTTTAAACTGATCTGGGACGATATTTTTGCTAAATTAATTTAGAACCTGTAAATTTTAAAGCTGCCACTTCTGGTAGAAAAACGAGAAGGCTCTATGGAAGCTGTCACTATTGGTAGACTGATTACGGCCAAAATTCACTGCGATCTGCTAATTTGTGGAATAAGCTTAGGTGTGATGTTTCATCTCGATCAATCCGTCTATCTGAGCTGTACAGGGGCCGAGTTTTTGTTGAAGCACAGCGTTTTGTCAAAAATAGTCATTTCCGCTTAAATTTTGGAAAATGATCTAAAATGGTATAGTTGTAAAATTAATTTAGAATTTTTTAGTTTATAATAGTTTTACTTGTAAATGATATAATTTTTAAAATATTTGCAAAAACGAATTTTTGTCGAAAAACAGTTTTTTCTTCAAAAATCGTCATTTCCTTTTAAATTTTAAAAATTGATCTTGACCGGTACTGTTACAAAATTAATTTAGAGTTTTTTAGCTCATCATCATTTTTCTTGTAAATATTATCCTTTCAAAATATTTGTAAAAAACGGAGATTCAATGGAAGCTGCCACTTCCGGTGCACCGATTTCAGCGAAAAATCACTAGGAACTCCCAATTTATGAAAAAAACCGTATGTATTAAGTTTCACCCGGATCAGACAAAACGTCTGGGCTATAGGGAGGATACTGACATGTAGTCTGGCCGCACACACATACACAGAGATCTCGATCAAAAGTTTTCATGATTATTATTATTTATTTTTCTATGTAAAAGAAAGTAAAATACTTATAAAAATAAAGCACAAACGTGAAACAGAAAGAGAAAGAAAGTTATGTTTGACCGGAATTGTTTTTTTTGTAGTATAGAATTTAGTATCTAATTGAAATTACTTTTTCCACGCAGGATTGAATCCTGAATATACATAAAACGACAATATACCCATATTTGGGGAAAATGTATCGTTAATAAAACCGGTAGTTGCCGATAGATGTCTCTACTATTGATAAAGTAATTTTTCGCTGTTTGAGTGTACTAATCGCACCAAAAAAATTAATACAAAAAATAAACCTTATAAATTACACATTTTCGAGTAAATTTTCAATATGCTTCATAAAGCCTGTATCACGTATCACGGCAAAAGTGAAAGAATGCTTAAATATAACAACAAAACTAAATACAAGGTAATCTTTCAGATAAGGCTGCGAAGTGCTCAGCTCCCATTTCATCATCCCGCAGTACATTAAAGATATTAATGAACGTGTTGTCCTCGTTTATACATGTTATACTGGCAATACGCAGTACAATATAGGATTTTTCAATAACGACATAACAATTTTATATTTAAATAACACACAGGATAATTGAGATATTGGGCTGAAATATATTCCACACATGTTACATTTAATGGGGGGGGGGGGGTTGATTCTTTACCGCAAAACTTTCAAATATCTCGAAAAAAAACACGACGAAAAATTCCATAATAACAATTAAATATTAGTCCCCTGTATGTAGAACTTAAATAGCAAGCCCTATTTTTTCTTGCAGGTTTGACCTTTGTTACGCCAGCTTTTGTCGTTCCTGGGTGATTTGCAAGCCCTGATTATATTTTACAATTGTTTCTGTTGCTTAATTTTAATTTACGTAGTTTCTTTCCGGTTACTTACCGGAATGTAATACACACACAACTTATACAGAATGACACAGAAAATGAAACAAAAATATAAAAATAAAAATTGAGTGATAATTTTTTTCGGATGTTCGAAATAGGATAAAAGCGAATTTTACGCTCACGCGTTGATGAGTCGTTTAGTTAATTTTGAATTAATTTATTAACTTATAATGATCACTCAGTTTTGGTAGTTTTATATAAGTCAGTCAGTATTATAATGTACTTTTACATTAGATTTTGATGTGTTGCGCTAAAAATTGAGAAGTTTGTAACGTAAAATAAATCTAAGTTTGAAATTACAAATATTATTTTTATTTAGTTAGTAGTTAAAATTAAGACTAAAATACATTGTGTATAAAAAATAAGTTTTATCAATTAATTAATTGATTCAAGTATACATAAAGTGAATGTACTAAGCAAGTAAAATGGACTATACTCGTCCGATTTTTTCCAGTTCATGTGGTGCATAACGTGCGATAGAATAAATGCATAATAAGTGATTAAGAAATATATTTATGTAATAATTAAAACATGATAAAATAAATAAATTGTCTATAAAATCTAACTAAAATAAATTATAAATAAATAATAAAATTAATATAAATAATTAAAATTAAATTGACTAAATTAAATAGTGAAACGCCAAGAAATCATAAAAATTAGTATATTGCATCAATTAAACCGCATGTACAATTATTTGAAAAATAAAAGTTGCGTAAGATGTAGTTATTGATGTTCGTTACACAGGCGAGATCGTTACAACTGTAAGGCTAAAAGTACGCAGGATTTCTCTTCTCTGCGATCGACGAAATTCAATTTTTGTTGATTTCAGCTACTGCGAATCTATGAATACGATTCTGCAATACATTTACAATAAAAAGTATCACGTTAAGCAGAAAGAATACTATTTATGGTCGGGTAATATTGGTTCTTGTCAACATTTTTTCCAGTGATTTTTAAAGATAAGCATATTTTTCATCGTTATGTTGCTTACTTACCCACAACTCAAATTCGATATTTTTTGCTGTGTTTATTATCTTTAGTTTCATTATGCCGCAAGTTCATCCAAAATTTATTTATTTTTAAATCTACATAACAATGTCTTTAGAAACTAATCACTATTATCAGCAAAACTTCTAAAAATAGCCCCAAAATACCAAAATCAAAATGTGTACATACACACTTTCGTGAAGTTTCAGATGTTTCTTGATACAATTAAATTTTATGTTAAAATTTCCATGAAATCAACTTTTCTTTTTTACAAATCGAGAATACTTATCAGTTTGTGTAACAACAACACTAGAATAAACGTACAGTAAAAAGCTTAATTTTCCATTTTCGTTTTTGCTTTTGTGTTTTTAAATCAAAACAGACAGAAAGTTTTCTAATTTGAACACTTTTAAGCCTAAAAAAATATACGAAACTTGATAAGAGTGACGCTGGATTTTTGTTTTCGGGATTGCTAACTTCTTCTCATCTCTACGTGTTATCTAAGCAAGTATTTATTATACAAAACAGAGACGATGAGAAATAGAAGGGTCTTGTTATTCTAAAAAGAGTTCAATTAAAATGATTAAAGGATGGTAACAATTGTATGCGCGTAAAATCTTCTTATGTTTTGTTTTTTTTATGAATGAAATGATCGTATCGCGTCAAAGGTTTCTTCATTGTCTTATACAGATTTTCATGTGAAGACTTTTTTGACAATAAATTTATTTTCATTTTCTTTGCTTCTTAGGATTATCTTGATTAGGTCTATCATACTCAAATATATTTTCATGTTGTGTAATCTATGAGACATTCATAATTAGTCTGATAAGATTAACGAAAAAAGAACTAAAGAAAAAGTATGTTTTTCATTTTTAAAACACATTGACATTTAAAAAGGTCAGATGTAAAATTGTAATTAGCTTAGTTTAAGATAAAAATATTTTAACCTTTCTGGGTTAATGTGATTTAAAGTAAATGAACATTTTATCATCCTTTTGTGATTGATTTTAAGGGCAGCTTCGTAATAATGGTGTCGCCTTAAGCGTTTCTATTTTATACGAACTATCAAGTTATTTTTTATCAACATGAATATAAAAATAATGGAGTGCGTATGATGTGTCCAACACACAGCGTTATTTTACAACGAATGTACAAAAAAATCGAATACACTTACTTGCCTAATACTTAGATTTCAATAGAACTTAAAATACTACTATTTTGGAAGAAGTTGAATGAGCTAATGAATTGCTGTAGATTAATACAGTAGAGAGTTTACGACACTTATCAATTGCATGAGTTTTATTCACCGTTTTATATAACGGGTGATTTTTTAAGAGCTTGAGAACTTTTTTTAAAAAAAAAACGCATAAAATTTGCAAAATCTCATCGGTTCTTTATTTGAAACGTTAGATTGGTCCATGACATTTACTTTTTGAAGATAATTTCATTTAAATGTTGACCGCGGCTGCGTCTTAGGTGGTCCATTCGGAAAGTCCAATTTTGGGCAACTTTTTCGAGCATTTCGGCCGGAATAGCCCGAATTTCTTCGGAAATGTTGTCTTCCAAAACTGGAATAGTTGCTGGCTTATTTCTGTAGACTTTAGACTTGACGTAGCCCCACAAAAAATAGTCTAAAGGCGTCAAATCGCATGATCTTGGTGCCCAACTTACCGGGCCATTTCTTGAGATGAATTGTTCTCCGAAGTTTTCCCTCAAAATGGCCATAGAATCGCGAGCTGTGTGGCATGTAGCGCCATCTTGTTGAAACCACATGTCAACTAAGTTCAGTTCTTCCATTTTTGGCAACAAAAAGTTTGTTAGCATCGAACGATAGCGATCGCCATTCACCGTAACGTTGCGTCCAACAGCATCTTTGAAAAAATACGGTCCAATGATTCCACCAGCGTACAAACCACACCAAACAGTGCATTTTTCGGGATGCATGGGCAGTTCTTGAACGGCTTCTGGTTGCTCTTCACTCCAAATGCGGCAATTTTGCTTATTTACGTAGCCATTCAACCAGAAATGAGCCTCATCGCTGAACAAAATTTGTCGATAAAAAAGCGGATTTTCTGCCAACTTTTCTAGGGCCCATTCACTGAAAATTCGACGTTGTGGCAGATCGTTCGGCTTCAGTTCTTGCAGGAGCTGTATTTTATACGGTTTTACACCAAGATCTTTGCGTAAAATCTTCCATGTCGTCGAATAACACAAACCCAATTGCTGCGAACGGCGACGAATCGACATTTCACGGTCTTCAGCAACACTCTCAGAAACAGACGCAATATTCTCTTCTGTACGCACTGTACGCATTCGTGTGGTTGGTTTAATGTCCAATAAAGTAAACTGAGTGCGAAACTTGGTCACAATCGCATTAATTGTTTGCTCACTTGGTCGATTATGTAGACCATAAATCGGACGTAAATCGCGAAACACTTTTCGAACCGAACACTGATTTTTGTAATATAATTCAATTATTTGCAAGCGTTGCTCGTTAGTAAGTCTATTCATTATGAAATGTCAAAGCATACTGAGCATCTTTCTCTTTGACACCTTGTCTGAAATCCCGCGTGATCTGTCAAATACTAATGCATGAAAATCCTAACCACAAAAAAATCACCCTTTATTTATCTTCTAACAAAATCCAAATATGAGACAAGTAACTGAGTGGTATGGCACAAGAAAAATGAGATTTTTTGAATGTTTTAAAAGATACATCCGATATTATGAAATTTGAATCAATTGTACAGGGTGTCCGCCGGGAAGGTATACTACTTTGTTTGTTTATGATTTTTGATTAAATGAAAGAGAATGGATCTTATATTGATAAATGTTTTATTTAATGTCGGCAATTATGTATGGAATACAATATCAGATAAATGTCTGCCTCTGTTAGCCTCACAAATGCGAGCCCTTTTGACCACATTTTTCATTACATTCTCACACATTTCACGCGGTATTTCATTAATTTCATCACGAATATTTGGTTTGAGTTGCTCAAGCGTTTCTGGTTTGTTTGCATAAGCCTTGCTTTTTAGATATCCCCACAAAAAGAAGTCCGGAGCAGTCAAATCAGGCGACCGTGGAGGCCAATCAACATCACCATTTTTTGAAATAACTTGTTGTGGAAAGAGTTCTCGCAGTAATTCCATTGTAATCCTGGCTGTATGCGATGTGGCACCATCTTGTTGATACCACATGCTAATCAAGCCCAAAGTATGCAGTTGTGGCGTTAAAAAGTTTTCAATCATATCACGATATCGCTCCCCATTCACAGTTACCGTTACGCCGTTTTCATTTTCAAAGAAGTAAGGTCCAATGATTCCTCCTGAACAAATTGCACACCAGACTGTCACTTTTAATGGATGTAAAGGTGACTGATGAATAATGTGAGAGTTTTCCATTGCCCAGAACCGACTATTCTGTTTATTCACATATCCATTTAAATGAAAATGTGCCTCGTCACTCATTATGATTTTTTCATGAAAATCAGGGTTGTCATGGGCGAGCTGTAACATCCTATTGGCATATGTACGGCGGCGTAAATGGTCTTGTGGAAAAATTTGCCACGTGTCTACTTCACGGCTGTCAAGTATGAACTGTCAATACTAATATTCGCCTAAATGGCGGCAAAACAAAGTAATATATCTTCCCGGCGGACACCCTGTATTTACAGAAAGAACAAATAATTTTACAAGAATCAATAGAAAATTTTTTGAGGGTCGTTTAAAATTACACCGCGGAACAATTTTAATGGCATTTAGATTATACAAATCTCATCGGAAGTTGGTTAATTCTATCTAAATATTTCCCAATACAGTCAATCGTTCGAGTACCATCTGTGCAAAAACGAAATTTTGATTCCAAAATGTATATAATTACCGCTTGATATTGTAGCAGTGAAGTATGTCCCAAATAACAAAAATAAACATGTATTAGTAAATACACTGTTAAAAAATCCGTATAAGAATTTTGAGTGAAAGCTAGAAAATAAACTCAAAATTTTACATTATTAATAATAGCCCGGAAAATAATTTCCGTTTTTCCTCATTTTCAAGTAGTTTTACACAAGATAATATTTCAATACATCGAAATGCCGATTATAGAAAATATGTGTATCAAGCCACTATGTGGAAATTAGACGATAAAATGATATCCAGAAGACAGATAAGACAATCAGGTGAGCTAAAAGACATGGAAATGTCTTTTGAAAATGGGATACTTTTGAATTTTGTTCTGGCAAATTAAGTCAATTCGTTCGATATGGGTAGCTTTAGTTTAAATATATTACTAAGATCGTGGTTTATAGGAAAATTCCTATAAGGTAACACAAAGAAATGACGAAGTTTTCAAATTGAGAGTAGGGGTATTCTTTTCAGTTCTATTCAAGTCGATTTTATTAGTTTGCGTAATTCTTGTTAGCTTTAGGTTGACAGGACCAAATAAATAAAATACCATTTCCATATCTAGGGGATAGAGAATGAAAAATCATATCCCCTATACAGGGTGGGCCATCTCAATTTTTTTTTGAACTAGCGGTTATTTTGAGTATGGTAAGGGTTATGTCACTTCTGATTTGACAGAAAGTTAGTTTTATCCTTCCGCTGAACGAAAATGGTTGTGTATTCGCTTGAACAACGCTGGGAAATATTGAAACATTACTTCGAAAATCATGGTAATGTTGCAGAATGTGTGCGAAAATTGCGTGCGGTTTTCGGAAGAAACGAAGCGCCGGGAGCTCCATATGTGCGTTATTTTGTAAATAAAGTTAAAGAAACAGGCTTGCTAATTAATAAACCAACACGAACCAAGCAGCCAACCAAGCGTGCACCCAAAAATGTTGATGCTGGTGATTGCGATTATCAGCCTCGGAGCTGTGATTTGACGCCTTTGGACTATTATCTTTGGGGTGCCGTCAAAGATAAGTGTTACGCCGATAAACCAGCAACGATTGACGCTCTCAAGAACAATATTCGCATTGCCGTTAAAGACATAATGCCGCATACCATCGAAAATGTGCTCAAAAATTGAACCGACCGTATGGGGTACGTCAAGGCCAGCCGAGGCAGACATATGAATAAAATGGTATTCCAAAATTAATCGGAAGGATTGTTCTTTTCAATGAAAAAATAAATTTGAAAAAATACTGAGAACTTTTTGTTTTATTGCATTTTAAAAAAAAATTATTTGGGCCACCCTATATATGGAAATGGTTATTGATTGTGTCAACCTAAAGCTAACATTTGCACATAGTGGAATTTTCCGACAAACTGTACGTTATCCAGAATTTATCTAAACTAAAACTACTTAAACCAATAAAATCGAATTGAATTACGAGATTGCAAAGTAATATATCATTACTTTCCGTTTGGAAAGGGCGTTTGACTGTTATCCTAAGGCTATCATTTCAACGTAGTAGAATTTTCTTATTCGACGATTTATTTTGTAAATTATTTATATCAATGAAATCCACTAAAGCAACTCAACTCCTGTTCTGAGTTATACTTTGTATTCTTACAAGAATTCATTTTGTTTACTTTTCCGTTTACTTGTCCGTGTTTACTTTTACTTTTCCGTTGTTCACCTTTAGCTTATTTTTTTTTTAAATGTAAATATCTATATAGTAAATAATGTTTAGTTTAAATATAATATTTACATTTTATTTTTGTTAATTAATTTATTGAGCTCAATTAAATGGTTTAAAGTGTTTTATTTTGGTTTCACAAGATTAACTCTTGATCTTTCTGTTGCTACCGTTCCTGCAAAATAAAAAATATGCCGTCTATTTTCGTCTTTTTCTATAATAATATAGTTATTTCGCCAAAATTTGGTTTAACAGTGTAATTACTAATACATGTTCAGTATTAAAATTTTTTTATTGGATTTGTATATGTACATGGGATTTTTTTTGGGCCAAACTTCACAACCGTTTCTTTCTTCTATTTTAATTTAAAATTGTGAGGTTCACCCCAAAAAACACCTTTTATATCCAGGTGCTGTGATCAATGTGATAAAAATAATACGAGTTAAAACTGCCTGCTGGCAGAAATTTTTTTTTGGTCTTTAAAATATAACAAGAAAATATTACATAATTACATGTTATATACATATTTTCCCATCCACTTTAGTGCATCACATAGATTTATACCAAGTGAAGAAATACCGTAGTTATTGCTTGTCGTAAACGTACACTACATACCGACTTGGGATGTTGCCACATTCCCCCTCCTGATCTAGCCTTAAATCTTTAAACGAAAATAATTTATATACAATAAAAAGCATTTTTATTAAGTTTGATTGGCTAATCGACAAGTGATTGCTGTTAGTAACGTTTAGTAAAGTCGACCTTAGTTTCAACGAGCTTCCATTTTGTATGCACAAGGTCAGCGCATTCGCGGGCTCTCTGGACGTAGCTTCCATAAGGAAAGTATTTGAACAATTAAAATAATGGTCTTAACCATGGTTTCCAGCCATTGAATATTTAACCATCATACCTCAGGTAACTCAAACCGCAATAGTTTTAACAAGAATATTGTTTCTGAGTTGTGTGTTATTACTTACAAAGTTTTCGCAAAGTTTCCATACATACGTTCAAGAGATTGTTAAAACATTATGAAAAAAGTAAAACAACAACTGTACTTCGGCATGATAGATATGAGATATGTAACAACATATTTTTTTTGTTTGGATTCCTCCTCGAGTAAAATTATAAAATATCACATACACACAACAACAAATAGGGTACATACGTAGAAATAGGAAGCATTAAAAGTACAGAAAAAAGGAAAAACTGGGAAAAGTTAGAAAAATTTTCCTTATTTTTTATCCTGTCTTGATTTTCTTCTTCACCTTCGTGTATACTTTTTTAATTTATGTGAATTTTATGCATGCACGTTCAATCTTTTTTTATTTAATTTTTTATTTTTATTTCTTAAGCGTACGAGTACAATAAAAGAAAAAAGAAGAATTCATCGTTGAAAAAAGCTTTAAAACAATATTCAAGTTGCGGTTCGAAGTACAGAAAAAAATAGTTTCGTCGTCATTTATTTTAACTTTCTAAATTTAATTTTTTGTGTCTTCTTTTTCGTCATCGTCACTCCTTGTGTTGTTTAAATAAAACTCTAGAATTGAAATTCTTAAAAGAGAGAAAATCTTTTATTTATTTATTTTTTTACATAACTTTATTTGAGCTATTTGGTTTACTTACTTCTGTTCTTTGTGTATCGTAGAAAATGTACTGAGTAGAAAATATTTAAAATCAACTGGAAGATGTTCAAATCGAGAGAAAAAGAAAAAACATTGAAAAGGTTTTGTACTTAAGTGTATTATGATGATCAAAATGATGTTGGTGGTATTTTGTAATTTTCAAAGTAGTTTACTTATTTTTCTTGTGTTGTTTTCCAGCTCTTTTGTTCAAGCTTTTAAAAGAAAATGATGTAATATTCCTATTTTATAAACTCGTACACAGCAAAAGAAAATCTCAGTGTTGAAATTGATGATAATGATTATTGCAAGAGTTTTATATGGGTTTGAAATTTCTTTATTTTGTGTATACGAATCTGTTTGTTTACTTTTAAATTAAACAAATTGTAGAAACTCGGATACTAACATAATCATAATCATTTTAATGAACGATAGACTGGCAATTGCGTGGAAAATTAGAAAAATTGTTTAAATTTTACTTTGTTTTGCTTAGAAATAACGAGCAATAGAAAAAAATTCCTAATTGCCCACACTTTCAAATTCTCGAGAAATCGGTAATCAATTAATCTAACGTCACCATATTACTTACAGTAAGATTTTTTACAACAATTTTGAAAATTTGTTTGTGAGCATACTGCGCGAAAGCATACTGGCTATCGCAGTAGACTTTAAGTATGCCATTTTGATTATATTTCTCTTAAAGTCATATGTCATTTGGAACTAACCCGTTGTCATTTTAAACTACTTCGCTAGAAATAAATTTTTTAAAATTTGCTATGATGATATAAATTATAATATATGTAGTTTAAAAAAATGGAGAGGTTTACATGTTATGGCCAAGATCCGATTTTATTTTACCATGATTGTACAAAAATCTCGAATACAACACACTTGATTTCTAAGGCGAAAAATACAACTTACTAGAATTTTAGTTAAAACTCTTGTGTAACCAAAAATATTAAACTTCAGAAAACCTACAGTGTCAACCCTTCTGGAAAATGTAATCGTTAAATTGCTTAAAATCTTAACTATGCATAGTATACTTTCACAAATTGAACGAACACATTATAACTATTATATGTTGCATGACTCATATCACATAAATTATTATAAACAAATTGTTACATGAAGATATGTGTGTGAGTTAAAATATATTAACTAAATTTTTTTTTAAACTTTTAGAATATATAAAATTCATTTATGTGATATACTATTTACACTTTTTATTAGAGTAGAGACCGGTTTCGAGTGGTTCGTCCTTTTTCAGTCATTTGCTTATATTCGCAAAATGTGTTATTAGTATATCATGTAAATAAATTTTATGTATTTTAAAACAATTTATTTATAACAATATGCTTTTTAATTACAATCCAAAAATTAAAAACCTTCCAAGACAGTTGCCACTTCCGGTACACTGATTTTCCCATCTCGATTGCGAATTGACATTTCCATACGATTTTATCAAAGTGAAATTAGAAACGAAACCCACTTCTATTTTCATTTTTTAGTACTCAGTTCACCAGCGAAAAGGTCAAGTGTGTTCAATACATCAAAGATGGAGCGCATAAACCCTCCAAATTCTCGGCAAATTATTTTCACGTGAAATTTAGACATTATCTTTTGTTTGGCAATCAGTTTGTTTTATAAATTTTAAACTAAATCAATTTAATTTAATCTTTCCAGTAAAATAAATAAATTCATTTGTGTATATGGCTACAAATTTATACGTTCAATAGATTTTTGGAGACCGTATTAAAATTTATTTTCACTTTGAACTGAGTACTAAGCGTGTTTTCCAAACACCGACTTATTACAAACTTATTGACTTATTTGACGCTATCTTGAATAAGACGGCCAAGTCATTCCAATTCATTGTACCGATTTATTTGTGACGTAATAACAAAAACAAAACGTAATTTGTATTATATGGAAGACAAAAATTTCTTCACATGTTGGTCGTTGCTACTAGATTTGAAAATAAAAACTACATGTATTACATCATCGAGGAATAAATATATAAGAGAAATCAAGTAGTGCAAATTTTATAAGCCAATTTCTCTTCTGAAGTACAAAAAGTGCATTCGGCGATTTTTACAATGAGTGAAATTATTCAACAAAGAAGTTCCATTAAATTTTGTGTGCGGAATCAATTTTGTGGTGCCGAAACGTTCAGAATGTTGTAAAAGGCCTTCGGTGTTTTTGATTGTTTTTGAACAAATTGTTCAAAGAGGGTCGAGAACGTGTTGACGACGAACCACGTCTAGGACGGCCATCAACATCAACTGATGATCAACACGTTAATAAAATCAAGGACTCGACGATTAACAGTCAGAGACCTTACTGGCATCGTTCAAATATCGGAAAGATCAGTGAAAACCATTTTGAAAGATCATTTGGACCTAAGAAAAGTGAAAACACGATTGGTTCCAGATTTTTTCCCCAAAAATTCCACCCATATCGTTCCGCAACCACCGTATTCGCCTGATTTAGCTCCGTGTGACTTCTGGCTGTTCAGCAAACTCAAACGACCGCTCCGGAGAAACCGTTTTGAGTCAATTGAAGACATTAAACGTGAATCGCTACGCGCATTGGAGGCTATTCCGGAAATTGACTTTAACAACTGTTTCGAGGATTGGAAAAAGCGTTGACACAAGTGTATTGAGGCCGGGGGGATTACTTTGAGGGGGACGAAATAGATTTGGAGAATACTAGCAGTTTATACGGCATCAGTAGACTCTGATTCTAAAAATCTACCATACGCTCTTCAAATAAAAGTCCTCTTCAGCATAAACAAATCGATTGATGAGGCAAAAAAGAATGGGCACAACAACAAGCGAATAATTAAAGCTTTGAAACAATTTAATTTTTTTTATGTACATCTTTTTATTTTTTATTATATATTTTGAATTTTAAATTTAGCTTCTTTAATTAAATATGTGATGACAAATTTAATGAAATACAACTAAACATTGAATTATAATTTTTTTTAGTTTTTTCAATGAATCAACTATTCATCACCTGCCATTGCAATATATCTACTCCATTAAAATATTTACAAAATTGGTTCTTAATTTCAATGGCATTTCTGCTCGAATTATTAGATCCTATACACTATACGCTCTGCAAGCCACCGCTAATTTCATCGCGCCATCTTCCTGGTCGAAATGACCCGCCAACATAACTATCCACTAAATCGGAATTTATGTACGTATTCTTTAATTTTTTTTAACGTACTACGCCGCAATATATTGCTGTCTCCTGTGTGCCCTGGTGCTCCTATCTCGACAACAACAAATTTATAATCGGGATCGGCTATCGCGAAAAGCACAACGCTATGGCTATGCTTATAATTTTGGTAGATCGAACCTGAATGTGGAAAAGCCTATAAATGAAAAATACGATTTTGTTAAAATAAAAAAAGTTAATAAAATATATTTGCCTGTATTATAACGTGCTTCCCATCCATCGGCCCCAAACAATGTGGGAAATTCCATTGTAGCTTGAATTGGTTGCTAATTTCGCGTCACATTGTTTCAGTCGGCTTCGGAAACACCACTTCTTTTAAAATCTACCACAATAATTCACAGGTTTCTCTTATTATCAGCGATGTCATAGTCTTCCCTATTTGATACGAGTATTTTCCAATTGACACCATGCTATCATCACTTGCGAGGTATTTGAAAAAATGTATTTACATAAATATAAAAAATATACTACAAATAAAACAATGTTTATAATAATTACCGTAAGGTTAAATACAATCGTTGTCCTGCTGATATTCTAGTCTCACCAATATCGTTACGCTGGATTAGAGGACCCACCATTCCAAGCAAGTCATCAAATGCCATTTGTGTCATACGATGGAAGTTTACGAAAGATTCGATATCAACCAATTGCATTTCCGCAACTAGATTATGATAAAATCCTTGCTGGTATCTGTTGCAGTTAACCGGGTTGATACCGAATCGCCTAATATTACGACGCCGGTTCTCGTACCTATCGGTCTCGTATTTTAAATACATCGCAAACACAGTATATAATAATAGATTTATGAAACAAAAAAAAAATATTGGAACTAAAATGACGCGAAACTAATACAATTATGAAAATTATTTATTAAAAAATTAAATACCCAAATCAAAACTGGAAAACTAATTCAATTTTATATTTAAAAGCAACGAAAATTTCTACGTCACAAAAAAATAGACCAAATATAGAGCAAAAAACCTATACGTTACTAACTTCTCGTTTGAGATGTAAAAAATCCCGGATTTCCATCCGACCTATGTGCCGGGCTTGAAAGAGGGGGATTGTACGAACAATTACGAAAAATAGAAATATTTGTTCACGCGGTGTACGAAATTCGTAAAACAAATAAAACAAAATCCATGAAATTAAACGAAATCCATCCATTGAAAAGCCTACTCTATTTATATATAATTGTTTTTACATAATACAAATGCATAGATCGGCCAAAAAGGAAAGGGAAAGGGACTGCTAAAAAAATGGTATGTTCGTCGTTACAATGCAATAGTGTGTATTACGTTTTCAGTTTCTTACAGGAGGCGAAAAAAACTTTTTGAATTTATAGGGTTTTCCAATAAGAGTGATATGATTTCTTTAAAAAAACACACTAATTGTTAAGGAAATTGAAATGTTTTTTATTTAATGTGAAATACAATCGATACAATTATGTTCTGAATACAACGTCATTCAAGTGGCCTTCACGACTTCTTTTGCAGGAACGAATTCGATGAACCCAATTTTCGAGCACTTTTTCCACTAAATCAAGTCGTATGTCATGAATAGCACGTTCAACATTGACTTGTAAAGCTTGAAGAGAGTTTGATTTATTGCTAAAGACCAATGACTTCAAATAACCTCACAAGAAATAGTCTAATGGTGTTAAATCACAACTTATTGGAGGCCTTAATATCACAATTTCTTAAAATAATCGAATCTCCAAACTTTTCTCGCAATAATTCAATTGTTGCACTTGCTGTGTGGCACGTAGCCCCGTCTTGTTGGAACCAAATGTTCAAGATCAACTTCTTCCAATTTCGGCCATAAAAAGTTGGTTATCATCGATCTATACCGATCTCCATTGACAGTAACGGTGTTACCAGCTTCATTTCGAAAAAAATACGGACCGATGATTCCACCAGACCAAAAACCACACCAAAATGTCGATTTAGGTGAATTTAATTGGTTTTCATGAATAATTTGTGGATTTTCTTCGCACCAGAATCGACAGGTTTGTTTATTTACCGCACCACTCAGATGAAAGTGAGCCTCATCGAAGAAAATGATTTTCTTAAACAAATCGTTATCGTTTTCAAGTTGTTCCAAGGCAAAATCAGCAAATTCACGACGTTTACGGTGGTCCAATGGCTTCAGTTCTTGAGCAAGAACAATTTTATACGGATGCAAACCCAAATCCTTTCTCAAAATCCGCCAGGTTGTGGTTTGAGACAGTCCCAATTCTTGAGAACGTCTTGGAATCGACAAATTGCGGTCTTCAGCAACACTTGCCTGAATGGCAGCAATATTTGCATTACTTCGAGCGAATCTTTGTCTTATTGGCACTTCAATATTATGTAAATAAAATGTACGCTCAAAATGTTCAACAATTCGACGAATAGCGAGCACACTTGGACGATTATTACGGCTATAAAATGGCAAAAGCGCACGAATAATTTGTAAACGTTGTTCTTGCGTATATCTCACCATGATAAAATTGTAACATTACTGAATACAATGAAATAAAAAATGACAGGTCATGACATATTACAAATGGCCGAAACGTCACTTAAAAATCATATCATTCCTATTGGAAAACCCTATACTTGCTTATATGAAAATAAAATTACAAAATTTTTGATTTGACAAGCTTCAAACCTGTTTGGGTGGAACTTAAACTAGGGAACAAGTGAAACAGTGGCGATGTTGAGGATAATATAATAAAATGAATTTGACGAATTTTGTAGATATACACTATTATATAGTTACCGCCGATATACAACTTCGACTAGCGAAAAATACGTCTATCAAGACCAAATTTCAGTACTCTTATATTATTAATGAATAAATTTTATGGAAATATAATATAATTTAAATAAAAAAGAACATCTCTGAGCAAGCAAAGGCTTATAAAGAAAATTTGAAATTAAATGCCCAGACTAGTAAACAGAATTTGCTGTGTGTACCAAAATTTTGAATCCTGTTTTGGTATCAAAACAATCGCTCTATTCGCCAACTTAAAAGAAAATTAAATTAAAGAAGATCCCAAACACTTTTGGAGCTTTTTAAAACCGAATGTCAAATTGATGGTTACCCAATCTGGACGAGATTTAAAGACCAAAAGTCTTGTGATTCACAGATTATAACCAACTTGTTTTCTGAGCTTTTCCAATCTGTTTATAAAGCAGAATTGATAATTTCTCCACATATTGAGCCAGAAGTGAATCATACACAATACTTTCAAATAGATTAGGAATACAAGATAATTTTGCAATTGGTCTGTAATTACAGATCTCTGATTTGCAGCCGTTCTTATGAATCGAACTATAAAGGAACTTTTGAAAATAGCTGGAAAAATTCCAACCGAAAGCGACTTTTAGAAAAGCGCCGTCAGCGGCTGAGCAAGAATATCACTGCAGTAATAGTATTACTGATTTGATAAAGCATTCCACAATCCCCATGTTCGCAGATGGCCTTAAAATCGATAAGCCATCGAGTCAGTTGGCGATGCCAATAAACTGACAGAAGATATTAACAACCTAGCAATGTGGTGCGAGTTTAATTTTTTTGAGTCTTAACATTGAAAAGTGTAAATATCTATCATTTCTTCGAAAAGTCAACGCTGATACGCAAGAGTGTAAGATAAATGGTGTACTTTTTCAGGTAGTACTTGAAATTAAAGCTCTAAGGATTATTTTCATCGGCTTTGATTTGGAGACAATTAAAATTCCGTTTTAGATGTTTCACCGAATCCATTGAATATAAGCGGTAATAGACAACTCGCATCGGGAAAAATCTTAAAATGGAATGACTTTTTTTCAAACATACCCACAGAAAAACATATTTTATGTTAAATTGTTTTATTATTTATAATTTTTAGATAAATCAGAATCATTATACGATTTAGATATCGCTGAAAATGTGCCTTCAATAAAAAAAATACTGAAATCTGGTACTAAGATTCTCTAGAGGATTTACTAACTTAACTCTTCTGAAAGATGACATAAATTATTACAATTTATGATAAATGATGAATAAAATGCAGCCTATTTACAATTTGTGCTGAATTTATATTAGCCTTTCTCACAAACGAACCAATTTTACTGAGAATATTAAAAGAAGATAAAATTGATCTAACCAAAATATTTATTTAATAAACTCAATTTCTCTTCATACTTTATGTGGTCCAAACAAACTAAAAATATTAATTTCGAGTTAAATTTTGATTCAGCCACGCCAATTCCCCCAAAATTGCAAATACTGTGTGTTGGTTATGATAGGTCATCTAACTTCATTTCAAAGTGTTTTAAATTTTTCCGAATCATTTGACTCCTTTCATAAAAATTCGGCAGAAGTCGCAGATGAATTTCAGAACAGAATCTAAGGTGTCATCGATAAAATAATGAGCTTGTTCAAAATTTAAACTAAACAACGAGTATTTAATTAAAAAAGTTTTTGACTTGAGTCACCTACATGTTATATGTTTAAACAAGGGCATTTTATTAAAAAATGGAGGTGGTGTATGTTGTGGCCAACGCGATACATTCTTGATCGCGATACCTTGAAATGTACATAAACCGTGAATAAACCATTTATCAAGGATGATTGTGAAATACATACCAAAAATAATACCAAAAATGTACACTGTTAAATTCAAAAATATTCCAATTGGATTTGTTTTGTAGTGAAATTGAAACACTTAGTTAATCTTTCAAATTTCATCGTGAAAGACGGAATATTGTTAAATTTCAAGATTTAATTTACCGTGTTCTTTTACTTCGGAGATCAACAATTTGTCATTTTAAGGATCATTTTTAATATTTTATTCCGCTGGGATGTTTTATTTAGTGAAAAAAGAGATACAAAAGGAATAAGAAATTTCTAATTGTATAACAAAATAAATTCTCTATTGTGATTGAGCTGCCACTTGCGGCGAGTAACGAAAACTCTTATTTTCCGCTGAGAAATGTCCGCTAACTTAAAAAGCATATGAAAATCATCATTCGTGTCCCATTTTCACAATATTGATAGAAAATTGTCTGACCTATTCGAATATATGAAAGAGATCCCGTGAACATTTCTGGGATGGGCGATATAACCGGAAACGTAGAAATGTCTCTGGACTAGTTAAAAATCATCATAATTAGATACCGTTCATTACCCACATAGGAGTTTGACTGATCTATCTGACCATGTAGGTGAGACCCCGTGAACATCTCTAGGATCGGTGAAATAAAATTTGAAAATTTATTCAAATTCATGAAACTTCTAAGTCATATATGGTCCAGTAAATATCATCACAATTGAACCCTGTTAGGAACTATCGATAGTCGAAACTTTGAACTATCTAAAAAATAAACGTGACCTTGTAAACATCCATAGGATTTTTGTTATTTGATTATTTTCACAATAAATCGGGTTCGTAGCTTATTTGGGAATGTCAATTGGGTAAAAATCCTATTGGAGAAAATACCAAAATTTCCAATTGAGAGTAAAATTGTAAACGAAGAAGTTGTAAATTATGGAAAACATGATGAAAATCATCATTCGTGTCCCATTTTCACAATATTGATAGAAAATTGTCTGACCTATTCGAATATATGAAAGAGATCCCGTGAACATTTCTGGGATGGGCGATATAACCGGAAACGTAAAAATGTCTCTGGACTAGTTAAAAATCATCATAATTAGATACCGTTCATTACCCACACAGTGGTTTCACTGATCTATCTGACCATGTAGGTGAGACCCCGTGAACATCTCTAGGATCGGTGAAATAAAATTTGAAAATTTATTCAAATTCATGAAATTTCTAAGTCGTATATGGCACAGTAAATATTTTCATAAAATAACCATGTTTATTTCAATGTTAGAATTTTATCTATGCTATCCCAAAATACATTAAAAAATTTATGAACATCTCAAGGAGCGGCAACAAAAAAATTTGAAAATAGATATAAATCAAAAACCACTATTGTTTAAAATACGCTGGACAATTTACAAATCATCATATCTCAACCTTATTCACCACACACGTGAGGTTTTGACTTAGCTATTCAGCCATATAGGTGAGACCCCGTGAACATCTCTAGATTCGGAGATATAAAAGTAGAAACATTGTCTAAAAAAACCTTCTTTAGAATTGAAAAAACTTTAGTGAATTATATTACAATTTTCTTGTGTTTATCTGAAATTGTTAGAAAATTATTTGATCTTTACAGCGACACTATTAGGGATTCAGGGACTTCTCTAGTATAAATGTTAAAGATTATCTAAAAGTGTTTCAATTTCACTACAAAACAAATCCAATTGGAATATTTTTGAATTTAACAGTGTACATTTTTGGTATTATTTTTGGTATGTATTTCACAATCATTTATCAAGGACACTATAACTTAGCAATAAGGTTTACTTTCAATGTATTTTGAATTCGAATTTTTCCGGGTTGCTTAAGTTGTTGAACTAAGATTTTTTGAGGGCGGGTCACTTCGTTGGCGAATTCTTTTGTAGTGAATTTAATTAATAATAAATGTAATTGTCTCTAATATATTACAATGAAGAAAGTTTTTGACTTTATTCTCAATAATTTATGATGGCGAAAAATTGACCTAAGTAAAGGCGAAGGAATTTAAAAAACAATTTTGAGTTATTATATCTGATGAGTATGATTGATTATAATTAATTATTTTAAACGTTTATTCGATTTTATATTGTAGTTACTCGTACATAATACAATTTTTTTGATATAATCATCTATAGTAAAACCTTGGAACTAGATTAACCTTTTCGAAGTATGGTAAAAAAATCGTTTTCAGAAAAATTAATTTAACGAATGTTGTTTATTTTATACAACTAAGCAATTTACTTAAAAGCTTTTGGGGAAGAATCGCAAATTGAAGCAATACAGCAACAACACATAAATATCCAATTAAAAGCTTTATGTTTTATTTCATTTAAAGAAACTAAATATAAGATCACAGTAATTTTTGCGATTAAAAACACAGTACATTGTACAAAACAATCTCCGTTAAAAAATCAACATTTTTTTGGCAAACGCATGGAATGCAATTTGGTAAAAAAAATTGTAGAACAAAAAATGTTCCATTCAACTTTGCCAATTTTATGAAAACTGGTAAAATATACATTTTAGTGCTATGCTTTTTTCTATACATTTATACATAAATGCAAGTAGCAGCTATCATACAAGTGTATAACAGAAGGATGATAATAATGATACCAAATGATAATGCAGTTGTGTTTGAATCCTTTTTATGCTGTTCATATTATAGACTCCACATAAAATAATATGAATACACCAAAAATAAAAAAGGCAAACTGCGTTTTTTTATTGTGAATTGGAGCTTTCAATGCAGTTGACCATCTGTTGGACTACATAAAGCAAATTCTTTTAATTTTTAGTAAAATAAAATATTGTTTTATTGTCCAGACGACTTGACGCCTTTCAAAATTTCTTTACATCTTGTTAATTGAATGATTATTTCGCCGTAGAGCATTCATAAATGTTAAATTTAAACCAACATCTGATAATTATTAGATTAAGAATCATTTGAACGTTTTTACCACGTTTATTAATCAATAATTTATAATATATCGAAACAGACATAAAATGCTACCCACACCCATAATTAAACATGCACTTCACATCTATATACAAACATACGAGTATAGCTAAACATTCTTGCTAATTTCTATTCCAATCAATAAAATTACAAAAAAGAAAATATCAATTATAATTTATATGATTTTTAATTAAAAAACAGATAAAACTTTAATAAAATAAAGAAGGAAAACCTAATTAAATTTCAATTTAAGATTCCACCGATTTGATAAATAATTTAATGAAGTATAGAGATGAAGGTGGGATGATGAGAAATCGTAAAATATAAAACAAATTATTTCTGTATATACGAGTAAGTACATGCATAATCATACCTTTCAACGGTGTGCCATGCATGCTGTATAAGATAGCGGAAATTTCTCAGCGGAAAATAAGAGATTTCGCTACTCGCCGCAAGTGGCAGCACGATCACAAAAGAGAATTTTATTTATTATATAATTACCAGCGGAAATTTATTATTCACTGTGTATCTCTTTTTTCACTAAATAAAACATCCCAGCGGAATAAAATATTAAAAGTGATCCTTAAAATGACAAATTGATTGATCTCCGAAGTAAAGGAACTCGGTAAATGAAATCGTGAAATTTAACAATATTCCGTCTTTCCGCCATACTAAAAGAATGACGATAAAATTTGGATAAAAATATCGATCAGGGGTCCAAAACTTAGGAAAAAATTCTAGGAACTGTTCATGCTGGACAAAACTAGGCCATTTCATAACCAATCCTTTTAAAAATTTAATTTTTTTTATCAATTTATTATCAGTTTTTGGCCAATATCTCAAAAACTTCCACTAGTAACCAATACTTTCGATTGTTTTTCTAATAGCTTAGGTCATACTGAGACTACGAGGAAAATTCGGGGAAAATTTATGGATTAGAATTTTCACTATAATTTTTTGATTTTCTGCGGCCATATAAGTTATTTTCAGTTTTTGGCCAATATCTCAAAAACTTCCACTAGTAACCAATACTTTCGATTGTTTTTCTAATAGATTAGGTCATACTGAGACTACGAGGAAAATTCGGGGAAAATTGATGGATTAGAATTTTCACTATAATTTTTTGATTTTCTGCGGCCATATAAGTTATTTTCAGTTTTTGGCCAATATCTCAAAAACTTCCACTAGTAACCAATACTTTCGATTGTTTTTCTAATAGCTTAGGTCATACTGAGACTACGAGGAAAATTTGGGGAAAATTGATGGATTAAAATTTTCACTATAATTTTTTGATTTTCTGCGGCCATATAAGTTATTTTCAGTTTTTGGCCAATATCTCAAAAACTTCCACTAGTAACCAATACTTTCGATTGTTTTTCTAATAGCTTAGGTCATACTGAGAATACGAGGAAAATTTGGGGAAAATTGATGGATTAGAATTTTCACCATAATTTTTTGATTTTCTGCGGCCATATAAGTTATTTTCAGTTTTTGGCCAATATCTCAAAAACTTCCACTAGTAACCAATACTTTCGATTGTTTTTCTAATAGCTTAGCTCATACTGAGACTACGAGGAAAATTTGGGGAAAATTGATGGATTAGAATTTTCACCATAATTTTTTGATTTTCTGCGGCCATATAAGTTATTTTCAGTTTTTGGCCAATATCTCAAAAACTTCCACTAGTAACCAATACTTTCGATTGTTTTTCTAATAGCTTAGCTCATACTGACCCTACAAGGAAAATTTGGGGAAAATTGATGGATTAGAATTTTCACCATAATTTTTTGATTTTCTGCGGCCGTATAAGTTATTTTCAGTTTTTGGCCAATATCTCAAAAACTTCCACTAGTAACCAATACTTTCGATTGTTTTTCTAATAGCTTAGGTCATACTGAGAATACGAGGAAAATTTGGGGCAAATTGATGGATTAGAATTTTCACCATAATTTTTTGATTTTCTGCGGCCATATAAGTTATTTTCAGTTTTTGGCCAATATCTCAAAAACTTCCACTAGTAACCAATACTTTCGATTGTTTTTCTAATAGCTTAGCTCATACTGACCCTACAAGGAAAATTTGGGGAAAATTGATGGATTAGAATTTTCACCATAATTTTTTGATTTTCTGCGGCCATATAAGTTATTTTCAGTTTTTGGCCAATATCTCAAAAACTTCCACTAGTAACCAATACTTTGGGTTGCTTTCCTAATAGCTTAGGTCATACTGAGCCTACGAGGAAAATTTGGGGAAAATTGATGGATTAGAATTTTCACTATAATTTTTTGATTTTCTGCGGCCATATAAGTTATTTTCAGTTTTTGGCCAATATCTCAAAAACTTCCACTAGTAACCAATACTTTCGATTGTTTTTCTAATAGCTTAGCTCATACTGACCCTACAAGGAAAATTTGGGGAAAATTGATGGATTAGAATTTTCACCATAATTTTTTGATTTTCTGCGGCCATATAAGTTATTTTCAGTTTTTGGCCAATATCTCAAAAACTTCCACTAGTAACCAATACTTTCGATTGTTTTTCTAATAGTTTAGGTCATACTGAGACTACGAGGAAAATTTGGGGAAAATTGATGGATTAGAATTTTCACCATAATTTTTTGATTTTCTGCGGCCATATAAGTTATTTTCAGTTTTTGGCCAATATCTCAAAAACTTCCACTAGTAACCAATACTTTCGATTGTTTTTCTAATAGCTTAGCTCATACTGACCCTACAAGGAAAATTTGGGGAAAATTGATGGATTAGAATTTTCACCATAATTTTTTGATTTTCTGCGGCCATATAAGTTATTTTCAGTTTTTGGCCAATATCTCAAAAACTTCCACTAGTAACCAATATTTTCGATTGTTTTTCTAATAGCTTAGCTCATACTGAGAATACGAGGAAAATTTGGGGAAAATTGATGGATTAGAATTTTCACCATAATTTTTTGATTTTCTGCGGCCATATAAGTTATTTTCAGTTTTTGGCCAATATCTCAAAAACTTCCACTAGTAACCAATACTTTCGATTGTTTTTCTAATAGCTTAGCTCATACTGACCCTACAAGGAAAATTTGGGGAAAATTGATGGATTAGAATTTTCACCATAATTTTTCGATTTTCTGCGGCCATATAAGTTATTTTCAGTTTTTGGCCAATATCTCAAAAACTTCCACTAGTAACCAATACTTTGGGTTGCTTTCCTAATAGCTTAGGTCATACTGAGCTTACGAGGAAAATTTGGGGAAAATTGATGGATTAGAATTTTCACTATAATTTTTTGATTTTCTGCGGCCATATAAGTTATTTTCAGTTTTTGGCCAATATCTCAAAAACTTCCACTAGTAACCAATACTTTCGATTGTTTTTCTAATAGCTTAGCTCATACTGACCCTACAAGGAAAATTTGGGGAAAATTGATGGATTAGAATTTTCCCCAAATTTTCCTTGTAGGGTCAGTATGAGCTAAGCTATTAGAAAAACAATCGAAAGTATTGGTTACTAGTGGAAGTTTTTGAGATATTGGCCAAAAACTGAAAATAACTTATATGGCCGCAGAAAATCAAAAAATTATAGTGAAAATTCTAATCCATCAATTTTCCCCAAATTTTCCTCGTAAGCTCAGTATGACCTAAGCTATTAGGAAAGCAACCCAAAGTATTGGTTACTAGTGGAAGTTTTTGAGATATTGGCCAAAAACAAAATAACTTATATGGCCGCAGAAAATCAAAAAATTATGGTGAAAATTCTAATCCATCAATTTTCCCCAAATTTTCCTCGTATTCTCAGTATGACCTAAGCTATTAGAAAAACAATCGAAAGTATTGGTTACTAGTGGAAGTTTTTGAGATTATGGCCAAAAACTGAAAATAACTTATATGGCCGCAGAAAATCAAAAAATTATGGTGAAAATTCTAATCCATCAATTTTCCCCAAATTTTCCTCGTATTCTCAGTATGACCTAAGCTATTAGAAAAACAATCGAAAGTATTGGTTACTAGTGGAAGTTTTTGAGATATTGGCCAAAAACTGAAAATAACTTATATGGCCGCAGAAAATCAAAAAATTATGGTGAAAATTCTAATCCATCAATTTTCCCCAAATTTTCCTTGTAGGGTCAGTATGAGCTAAGCTATTAGAAAAACAATCGAAAGTATTGGTTACTAGTGGAAGTTTTTGAGATATTGGCCAAAAACTGAAAATAACTTATATGGCCGCAGAAAATCAAAAAATTATGGTGAAAATTCTAATCCATCAATTTTCCCCGAATTTTCCTCGTAGTCTCAGTATGACCTAAGCTATTAGAAAAACAACCCAAAGTATTGGTTACTAGTGGAAGTTTTTGAGATATTGGCCAAAAACTGAAAATAACTTATATGGCCGCAGAAAATCAAAAAATTATGGTGAAAATTCTAATCCATCAATTTTCCCCAAATTTTCCTCGTATTCTCAGTATGACCTAAGCTATTAGAAAAACAATCGAAAGTATTGGTTACTAGTGGAAGTTTTTGAGATATTGGCCAAAAACTGAAAATAACTTATATGGCCGCAGAAAATCAAAAAATTATAGTGAAAATTCTAATCCATCAATTTTCCCCGAACTTTCCTCGTAGTCTCAGTATGACCTAAGCTATTAGAAAAACAATCGAAAGTATTGGTTACTAGTGGAAGTTTTTGAGATATTGGCCAAAAACTGAAAATAACTTATATGGCCGCAGAAAATCAAAAAATTATGGTGAAAATTCTAATCCATCAATTTTCCCCAAATTTTCCTTGTAGGGTCAGTATGAGCTAAGCTATTAGAAAAACAATCGAAAGTATTGGTTACTAGTGGAAGTTTTTGAGATATTGGCCAAAAACTGAAAATAACTTATATGGCCGCAGAAAATCAAAAAATTATAGTGAAAATTCTAATCCATCAATTTTCCCCAAATTTTCCTCGTAGTCTCAGTATGACCTAAGCTATTAGAAAAACAATCGAAAGTATTAGTTACTAGTGGAAGTTTTTGAGATATTGGCCAAAAACTGAAAATTACTTATATGGCCGCAGAAAATCGAAAAATTATGGTGAAAATTCTAATCCATCAATTTTCCCCAAATTTTCCTCGTAGTCTCAGTATGACCTAAGCTATTAGAAAAACAATCGAAAGTATTGGTTACTAGTGGAAGTTTTTGAGATATTGGCCAAAAACTGAAAATAACTTATATGGCCGCAGAAAATCAAAAAATTATGGTGAAAATTCTAATCCATCAATTTTCCCCAAATTTTCCTTGTAGGGTCAGTATGAGCTAAGCTATTAGAAAAACAATCGAAAGTATTGGTTACTAGTGGAAGTTTTTGAGATATTGGCCAAAAACTGAAAATAACTTATATGGCCGCAGAAAATCAAAAAATTATAGTGAAAATTCTAATCCATCAATTTTCCCCGAATTTTCCTCGTAGTCTCAGTATGACCTAAGCTATTAGAAAAACAATCGAAAGTATTGGTTACTAGTGGAAGTTTTTGAGATATTGGCCAAAAACTGAAAATAACTTATATAGCCGCAGAAAATCAAAAAATTATGGTGAAAATTCTAATCCATCAATTTTCCCCAAATTTTCCTTGTAGGGTCAGTATGAGCTAAGCTATTAGAAAAACAATCGAAAGTATTGGTTACTAGTGGAAGTTTTTGAGATATTGGCCAAAAACTGAAAATAACTTATATGGCCGCAGAAAATCAAAAATTTATAGTGAAAATTCTAATCCATCAATTTTCCCCGAATTTTCCTCGTAGTCTCAGTATGACCTAAGCTATTAGAAAAACAATCGAAAGTATTGGTTACTAGTGGAAGTTTTTGAGATATTGGCCAAAAACTGAAAATAACTTATATGGCCGCAGAAAATCAAAAAATTATGGTGAAAATTCTAATCCATCAATTTTCCCCAAATTTTCCTTGTAGGGTCAGTATGAGCTAAGCTATTAGAAAAACAATCGAAAGTATTGGTTACTAGTGGAAGTTTTTGAGATATTGGCCAAAAACTGAAAATAACTTATATGGCCGCAGAAAATCAAAAAATTATAGTGAAAATTCTAATCCATCAATTTTCCCCAAATTTTCCTCGTAGTCTCAGTATGACCTAAGCTATTAGAAAAACAATCGAAAGTATTAGTTACTAGTGGAAGTTTTTGAGATATTGGCCAAAAACTGAAAATAACTTATATGGCCGCAGAAAATCAAAAAATTATGGTGAAAATTCTAATCCATCAATTTACCCCAAATTTTCCTCGTAGTCTCAGTATGACCTAAGCTATTAGAAAAACAATCGAAAGTATTGGTTACTAGTGGAAGTTTTTGAGATATTGGCCAAAAACTGAAAATAACTTATATGGCCGCAGAAAATCAAAAAATTATGGTGAAAATTCTAATCCATCAATTTTCCCCAAATTTTCCTTGTAGGGTCAGTATGAGCTAAGCTATTAGAAAAACAATCGAAAGTATTGGTTACTAGTGGAAGTTTTTGAGATATTGGCCAAAAACTGAAAATAACTTATATGGCCGCAGAAAATCAAAAAATTATGGTGAAAATTCTAATCCATCAATTTTCCCCAAATTTTCCTCGTAGTCTCAGTATGACCTAAGCTATTAGAAAAACAATCGAAAGTATTGGTTACTAGTGGAAGTTTTTGAGATATTGGCCAAAAACTGAAAATAACTTATATGGCCGCAGAAAATCAAAAAATTATTGTGAAAATTCTAATCCATCAATTTTCCCCGAATTTTCCTCGTAGTCTCAGTATGACCTAAGCTATTAGAAAAACAATCGAAAGTATTGGTTACTAGTGGAAGTTTTTGAGATATTGGCCAAAAACTGATAATAAATTGATAAAAAAAATTAAATTTTTAAAAGGATTGGTTATGAAATGGCCTAGTTTAGTCCAGCATGAACAGTTCCTAGAATTTTTTCCTAAGTTTTGGACCCCTGATCGATATTTTTATCCAAATTTCATCGTCATTCTTTTAGTATGGCGGAAAGACGGAATATTGTTAAATTTCACGATTTCATTTACCGAGTTCCTTTACTTCGGAGATCAATCAATTTGTCATTTTAAGGATCACTTTTAATATTTTATTCCGCTGGGATGTTTTATTTAGTGAAAAAAGAGATACAAAATGAATAATAAATTTCCGCTGGTAATTATATAATAAATAAAATTCTCTTTTGTGATCGTGCTGCCACTTGCGGCGAGTAGCGAAATCTCTTATTTTCCGCTGAGAAATTTCCGCTATCTTATACAGCATGTGCCATGCCATGATTAAACGAATCATTTGCTTTCGTACTCGTGCTACATTTTAGTTTACTCGTATGCTACGAGTATTATCTCTAAACGATAAATAATTGCATTTTGTAATCTTATTGAGCGAGTGATTTGAAAGTAATGCAACTTTATATATAGGGTGGGCCAAATATTTTTTTTTAAAATGCAATAAAACAAAAAGTTCTCAATATTTTTTCAAAATTATTTTTTCATTGTAAAGAACAATCCTTCCGATTAATTATGGAATACTATTTCATGCATATGACTGCCTCGGCTGGCCTTGACGTACCCCATACGGTCGGCCCAATTTTTGAGAACATTTTTGATGGTATGCGGCATTATGTCTTCAATGGCAATGCGAATATTGTTCTTGAGAGCGTCAATCGTTGCTGGTTTATCGGCGTAACACTTATCTTTGACGGCACCCCAAATATAATAGTTCAACGGCGTCAAATCATATCAGCATTTCGGCTGATAATTCGATCTTCGAAGACAGTGCGCAAAAGATCAATTGAAACGTGTGTTGTGTGGCACGGAGCGCCGTCTTGTTGAAAGCAAATGTTGCCTATGTCCTCCTCTTCAAGTACCGGGAACAAAAAATCGTTTATCGTGGCGCGGTGGCTTCTCTACGATCACGTGCGAGTTCTCCGTGCCCCAAATGCGACAATTCTGCTTGTTTACACAGCTGCAAAGATGAAAATGTGCCTTATCCGAAAAGATAATTTTTTTGCCAAAATCGGCATCTTATTCAAGTCGATCGCAAACCCACTCAGCGAACCGAAAACGGAATGGGAGGTCTCAGAATGTAGAATTCGATGCAATATTCTGCTTGAAATGTTCAATTCTTGAGCACGATGACGAGTTGACGTTCCCGGCAACTCACGCACATTCTCGTCTACAGCATCAACATTTTCGGGTGTATGCTTGGTTAGCTGCTTGGTTCGCGTTGATTTATTAATTAGCAAGCCTGTTTCTTTAACTTTCTTCACAAAATAATGCACATATGGAGCTCCCGCTTCGTTTCTTCCGAAAACCGCACGCGAAAACGCAATTTTCGCACATATTCTGCAACTTTACCATGATTTTCGAAGTAATGTTTCAATATTTCCCAGCGTTGTTCAAGCGAATACACAATCATTTTCGTTCAGCGGAAGGATAAAACTAACTTTCTGTCAAACCAGAAGTGACATAACCCTTACCATACTCAAAATAACCGCTAGTTCAAAAAAAAAAGTTTGATGGCCCACCCTGTACATATGTGTAAATATGTAATAGTTAGTTTACTTTTATACTTGATTAATGGAAAATTTATAATTTATCGCTTTTACTAATATTAATTTATTTGAACATTTATTGTGCCGTCATTTAATGTGTTGTCAAAAAAATTGATAAATATTATTACTTATTGATGAAGGACCACCGTTGCTATGCGACATTTACAACCTAAAAAAAGCCCTCTCAGATGGATTCAAATGCAATCACGAACGTGTGTTATATCCAAAAAGGCCTAATCAAGAGTGCGCCTTTTTCTGGCGCGTTATATTTGGAGTCATTATCTGAAAAATTATCTCACTATTATATTTACTCTCTCCGATCTAACATTCGAACGACCCCAATATCAACATAAACAAATATTTTTTAACGTAAAATTGGACATAGCAAAGATAACTAGATTTATTTTAGTGCGTGTTTTAATTGGTTTAAATGCCGCATAAAAAGTTAAAAAGTTAAAAATTGAGGTGAATAAAAATGTCAAACTTTTTGTCTGCTTCAAGAGCTGATAAAATTTTATTTTTTGTTGTAGTCGTAGTGTGCTTTTACAATATAATCAAAACAAAAAATTAGTGTCATTTAAAATAATATCTGTTAATGAAATAAAAATATTGTGTTCTCGATTAATAAATTATTTTATATCCTATAAAAGCTATTATAAGTTATAAATTTTTTCAATTAAATATGGATGTGGCAAATAAAAGGAAGCGTGTAGTAAATGCTGCTTACACAAAATGTAAATTATATATTAATGCGTATTAAATAATTAATATTATTAAAATTTTATTATTATAGGGACAGAAGCAGAGAAGCACTTATTAATCGATACCAGGATAAAGCATGAAAAACCAGGAAAAAATGCCAATCAAAGAGATGGCTGGATGTAGGTTTTTGTGCATAATATTACATTATTCTGAACATTCTCTTATGTTTTAATTTAAATAATGAATATTTCAGAAAAGTAAGTGAGGAAGCAGTTATTGGTGGAGTCCGACTCAACGGACGATTGAACGAATTATATATTTAAATAAAAAAAAAGTTTTTTGAAAATTTTGGTTTTACTTTATTCTATTGGTATATTCGTATTTATTAGTTGCTGGAGCATACTGTTTCGAAACAAAATTCCATCGTTGGTATCTAAATATCTGTTGCGGTCATTATTCCGTTGTAGAGGTTCATCTTCTTCCAAATTAAAAATAATATTTTCATTAAATTCCTCACCCATCATACAAATATTGTGCAAGATGCACGCCGTTCCAATAATTTTTATGCTATTCTCGATGTTTTGTTCGAGTGCTTTAAAAAAAATATTACGCCATCGATTTTTCATTATGCCAAAAGCACACTCTACAATATTTCTAGCTTTACTATGTACGGTATTAAATTTCCGTTGGTCAGCATTCGGGATTTTAAATGGAGTGATGATAGCGCAGGGATTTAATCTACAAGCATAGCCACCGTCGGCAAGTAAATAATATGTTTGCAGTGGGTATGTTCCTCGTTTATAAATCGGGCTATTATGTAACACTCTGGTATCATGTACGAAGCCCGGGTAACCAACAAAAATATCAATAAACCTCCCGCTACTATCAACTACAGCTTGCAAAATTATAGAATAAAATTTCTTATAATTTATGTATTCGTCATGTCTATTGATGGGACATTTAATCCTTACATGGCATCCATCAATTGCACCAACAGCATTTTTAAAAATGAGAGCTTTTGCCCGTAAACAATAATTTAGCAGCAACATCGTCCAGCTCATTTAGTGTTGGAGTATGGATCAAATGCAACATTTCGATGCAAAAAAAATTTAGCAGTTTAACTACTATATTCCGAATAGAGTGACGGCTCAAACCAGCAAAATCTCCCGTTACCTGATAACTGCAACCCGCAGCCATCCAATACAAAAATATTATTACCTCATATTCTGTAGACCAACCAGAACGTTTATGAGGCATTAGTTGCAGTATTTTTTTGTAAGTGGAATGGGTCACGCGCAAATTTTGTTTGCATATTGTGTCGTTTCCATTTAATATGCTTTCTATTTTATTCGACACGACCCGCACTTGTAGATATTTGGGTCTCTAAAATAAAATTAAAATAATAAATAAATATATTATAGTATATATGTACTTATAAAATGGTTACAAACAAGTTAACTAACCTTAATTGAATTTTGTTTTAATTTTTTTCTCGTAGCACATATTTTATTATTCGCAATAATGTTCTTAAATAACAATATTATGTTACTTATAATCAAGAAATATAAGTTTAAATTATTATTTTCCATTTTTTACTTGAAACAATCTGCCGTGTTTACAATCAAAGAGAAGTGTCAAAATTTTTAACCAGTTGGAACAGATAAAAAGTTAAAAAATATTCACCACGAATAAAATTTAACTTTTTAACTTTTTATGCGGTATTTTAAACCAATTGAAACACGCACTTAGTTATTTAGAAATAGAAGTCACCAAATCAAATCACATCAATGTATCATACATAAACAAAACCATAACCAAACTTTGAATTAAATAAAGGGCCTTTCAAAAGGTACGCCTAGATGTCAGTAAACAATTTCTAAACGCAACCTTTTTTTCATGTCATCTTTAACATTTGTGAAGTAGACAGATGTACAATTTTAACGATTGATACTTACACGCTAGAAGAACGCATTAAAGTTATTCAAACTTAATATGTAAATTATCGATCTTTAATAAATAAGTATCGTAAAATTCGTGATTTTTTTGGTGTAAATAATCGTCCAAATGAGTCAACAATTCCAAGGTTAGTGAAAAAATTTGAAGAGACTGGTCCTGTTGAGGGCCGATAAATTATTGGCAGACCAATAATGGCCGTTCTAGAGAGAACATTGCTGCTGTGGCCGAAAATGTCGCGGAGGAACCTTCAATATCGATATCACGACGTTCTCAGGAATTAGATATTCACCTATCGACTGTTTGGCGAATTTTATATAAGGATTTGCATGTGCATTGCTTCAAAATTCAATTAACACTAAAATTAAAACAAATAGATCATTAACAACGCAGAACATAAACTGACCACCTAGATCATGCGATTTAACGCCATTAATGCGGTAATGTGTGAGCGAATTTTTAAAAATGTTGATTTTCGTATAGAAGCCTGTAGACGTGTCCATGGTGGACATTTAAATGATGTAATTCATCATGTAATTGATAAAAGCCATATTTTTACAAAAAATAAAAAACACTATGTTTTATTTTAAAAAATCACACCCTTTGGTGGACACACCCTTTAATTTTAGTATACTATATATACTATAGATGGTACACTGAGCTAATATGGTCACTCAAAGTAATTTTGGAATTCAGGATCAGCCCTAAGTTATTAACGAACATTATAAAATTTATTAACTGTTATTAACGAACACAAAACAAGAGTAGGCCTAATATTGTTTGAATTATTTATACATAAAAATAATGCTTTACTTGTAATAAGATTAAGGTTTAATAAGTTACATTTTTCCCATAATAAAATATCTTTAAAATCTTGGTTCAGCTTTATTACAGTCGAAATACAATAAAATAAGCATAAGATACAAATATCAATGACGAATTCGCCATGGAAAATCATTTATAGATATTTAAAAGCAACGGACCCAGAATAAAACCGTGTACCCCACTTGCACGTACTCTTTCGATACTGGAGCAATCAACACCGTACTTTACAAGCCGCTCTTGACTTCATAATTGCAGAATTGAATATTTGACGTTGATGTAAACGAAACAAATTAAAACTGAACTCTCCGACAATAGTATATTATTTAACTAGTAACAGCAGATGTATGTAAAGTTATCCCCCGATTCTATCTATCCCCGAAATTGAAAAAAAATTAATCAGACAACGCTATCATAATTATCTTCCACTAACTCTTGTGCGGAGTGCAGTTATCGCCGCCCCATTTTATAATATATTTAATTCTACATAGACATTAAATTTTATTTCCATCCTGAATTTTATTATATAAAAAATTAAACAATTTGTTAAAATTCTTTTGATTTACAAAAACACAGAATAATTATTACTAACATATGATGTGAAAGAATAAAATATTTGTAATCGGGCCATATTTACATGTAATTCATATTGAACCTAATAACATTTTAATTTGCCACGTAAAAATTATTAATTTGTCGGATTAGAGCTATTTAGAGTAGGATTAGAGGTTTTAAGACGGCCAGACACATACCTCGTATTTGACAAAATACTGTTACGAATTGTAGTCTACTCAAGTATATCACTTGGCGATGGAGTGGTTAAGGTGTACATCACCAAGTGTTATAAACCCAAAGAGCGCGAGGCCGAATCTTATCAGAGCCCATAATTTTATTGGGGCGATTATTATCCATTAACATCATCGATGTTCTTAGATGTGAGATCAAGCATTGCTCCAATACTTGATTGAAATTTGGAGTTTAGAATGACATTATTTGCGGATGAGACTGTCAAGTAACGAAAGCAATTGTAAACAGCGGCGATTAATCATCATGAAAAATACTGGAATTAACAACGGACGTTAATCATCAAGACAGGGGATTTGATGACGTGGAATGTTCGCGAATACAACTACACTACTATTCTATAAAAATAATAACCTCGAACAGCGATAGACAAGTGGATAAGCGCGAACAATTTGGCAGACCCAGTTATAATTAAACCAGTGAACAGTGCAAGTCGAAAAGAAAAAGTGCAAAAAGTAGTGAACAGTGAAAGTGAGAACAGTAAAAAGCAAATTAGTGAGCAGTGAACGAGTGAAATAAGTGAATTGCTGTAGAAATTGAAGGTGTTGAAAAATAAAATGTGTAACTCAAATCGCTGTTGTGTGTTCGAGTGTGTGCGAGTGTTTTATTTGCAAATTCGTACACGATTGCCATATCGAACGCCCGAAATTCGTAACAATACGAAAAAAATCGTACCGTTAGAGAAATTAAGTCCAAACAAAATATTTACATGTAATTTATTTTTGATCAAAAATATTATTTTAATTTGTCATGACAAAAGTAATAATTTGGCGGATTATATGTACAGACCTACTATATGGTTATAAGATGGCTGAATAGAACACCGAATCATCTATTTTAGAATGAATTGTTAACTTGACAACTTGAGTTTGTGGATTTGTTTAAAGGTACGCTTGTTTACCCGTGATGCTGATTCTAGAGTGCTGAATGAAGTTCATGTAAATACATAATTGTAGTAGTAAATTTTCCATTTTCTCTAAAGTACAAACTCAAATCCTCTAAAATTAATTATTTTGGCAACGATTTGTTTTAAATATATAAATGCATATTTGTACCCAAAATCCATATTTATTTTTTGAAGTGCAACTTTTTATATACGACCCATTTTTTTTATTTTATACAATTTTATAAATTTCATTACTAATTCCATGCCTTTGGCTCTATACACAAATAAGCTGTAATTAAATTTTTAATGGTATAATATTTGACGTTAGTCAGATAAATCAATTGAGGTATGAGGTTACTATTGTTAGAGAAAAATCTTTGTAAGATGTGCACTTATTGAAAATTTTAGTTAAAATTCAAACAGATACAATTCTACTACTACGGGTATATGTTTAATTAACGAAAAAATTCTCGAAATATATTTGTTAAAATGCTAAAAGAAAACCGACCAAAACTTGTCGTTTAAATAAATTTGTGAAGGAGATTGGTGGTTTAATTTAAAAACCGATGGAAAGATTTTGCTAGTAAATATCAAGTCGATAGATACTAAATATCAAGCTCAGATAGTAAATATCAAGTCGAGCAACATATAAAAACAAAATTACAAATCATTTGACAAACAATAACAACAGACAAGAATTGATAATTGATTCAATTGATTCAAGTAATCGAAAATCGTAGTTCATTCCGTTCTGGAATCCCACCGTTCAGTGTACGTTGTGAATAAACAGTGTACGTTGTGAAATAACGCAATTTCTTTCTAAAAAAAATTCACTTTGATCAAAAAGTGACTAATACATTACATTCGATGACATTTCGTGCAAAAGAAAAAAGTAAAGTCCACGCCTAAAACAAATTTCGAAGAAGATTAACGTACCCCCATTCCGATCGATTTAGAGAGACTGATTTTCTTAAAAAGTAATTTTTCCTGTTTCATTCTTTGCTGCCACCTGCCAATATTCGGTGAACCTTTGCCATAGCGTTGCGGCACCATTTTAGCTAATAGGCCAGTAGGCAAGATTGCATTTGTTCCAGCATCCAGTCTAAAATGAACATAATTATACACACACAGATACACATGCTGCATCTGAGAGGTCTTACTTAAATTTTGTTTGAGCACAGAGAGTGTGAACCGATTAAGTTTGTATTATTTTGGTGCTGAATTATGAGTAAACATATTTTCATGTAGTTTGAAATTTATTGTTACGAATTTATCTTGTCAAATTCGGGTCTTATAACTGGATTGTAAATACAGTTACACAATTGATGGTTTATAACAATAATTCTTCAAATTTACACCACTTCCGGAATATTCGTCAAAAATATTGGAAATTTTCTTACAATAACTACATCCACTAAACACTTAAAACACAACAGTCATTTTCATTATTATTTATTTTTCACTTTACACTGTTTATAATAAATCACACAATTATTTCACTTTAGACACCACTAATAATTTATCGCACTGTTTACTTTTGGTTTTAGGCTATCACGTGCCGAATCGCCTGAGTGACTAATCTTTTGTGTTCAATGCTGCTATTTTTATTCCGTGGTGAATTTACTATATGCCACCAGAATGTTTGCAAAGGTTTGGTTCCAGGCTGAAAACTGTTATAAAATCATAAGTGACTAGTTTTGCACTGAACTGATGTTTAACCGAAGTGACCAATTTATTAACCTAGGTAAGTAATAAACAATTATTTACCCTTAGCCTAGGAATTATTCATAGTATACTTTGATGAATATTTTTAGCTTAAGGAAATCAAATTATTAAAGTTTTAAGCAATTTTTTAAGGAGGCATTTTGAATACAAAATTCAACCATATTCACGTCCTAAAATCATACATCTTCAGTATATTACAAATGTAATTTTAATAAGTAACCACATTAATTTTACTCACAAACGATAATGTTGTTAAACTTTGAAATGTACGACAGGTATATAATGCTATATAATGCTATATATAATGCTGATGGTTGTTAAAATGATATGTTACAGCCCTAATATGTTTTCATAACAAATAAAAAGACAAAATGATAAATAAGAAAATTCATTTTAATGTATCTAGTCGCACAAAAGGTAAATTACATTTTCAACACAACCAAATAGCATCGCGCCAACCACAATAAGTATTTTTTGAATGTAACAAAATCTTTACTTTTTTATTGTTTTGGCCTTTTTGGGATAGTTTTTGTTCTCTACTGCTAAGCCTGATTTAAACAAAATGTGCAATTATGGTTTCAGTGTACAATTACTTTATCGTTTGGTTCTAGTATACGTCGCTATTGGCCTTACCAATTCTCAAAATACTGAACTATTCCAACAAATCAGTCAATTAAACTAGAACACAAATAATACTTGTAAAAGCATGAGCATTTTTTAATAGCGTTGCAGTGACAATAACTACAAATCAAAACGGCATCATAACAACATTTTTAAAGTTATCTTAACAGTAATTGGAAATTTTGTTACAGAAAAAATAATTTTAACAGCAAAACAGAGATGAAATTTTCTATTAAAATTAACGATAATCGTTTCCGTATAGGACCAATAAAAGTAAAGATAATAACGATAACAACTCAGTAAAAACAACAATAAAAGGATGTAGTTAAGATCACCACGCTGTGTTAAAAATAGAATACTGATAGAGAAGGAAATTTTGATATAGACGAGTGGAAAATAGAAAGTTTCTACTCATAGAAGTTTTTCGGTACATATACTCATACATTTAATGAACTAACATATTTTGAGGATAACTTAACCTAATTCTATACAACATGTTGCTACAAAACCAATAAAATTACGTTCTAAGTTAATTTCGGATTGTTTACTGCACCTGTTCCTAGGTAGCTAGGAATTTAATTATGTTCACTGTTTTCTTTTCAGTTTCTCTATTAAATGAGATAAAAAACAGTCTTGGTTAAAATCCTTGCACGGAAATATTTTATGGTAAAGCAATGGAAATCTTACAAACAATCTTACCTGTCGCCAACGCTTCTGTTTTTAAGCGTATTTGCAGGTTTTGGTAAAACAAATCAGCAACGGAAGGTAATATAGACTGGTAGGTATAAGTTCGAACCGCAAACGTTATATCGCGTCTGATTGATTTATGATTGATTTTTTACACATAACGAAACCGATGGATTAGATAAGTTAAATAGTTGGGCCAAATTTTAATATTAAATATTTATATTGATTTCTTATAAAGCAAAGTACGAATTGGGTGGCTATTTTCTGCTTCAAACGTTCGTACTTTTTCTAACACATTTTTCATAATTTTTCTTAAATTTTCAGGTGTTATAGCCAGGATTTCATTTCGAACATTGTTTTTTAGTTCTGGTATGGTCATTGGTTTATTGACATACACTCTTTCATTCAAATAAGATCAAAGAAAACAGCCGGAAGCGGAATTTCTTCAACTTTTCTTGTAGAGAAATGGAAAAATCAAAACGTTATTGATAGTCGTCTGTCGGTCTACGTCGCCGTACGTCGTTTTGTGGAACCTGGGAGATTCCTTACGGAACCTTGCGTCTGAAATTTTGCAACCAGGCGGTTTATTGTTGGTCTTAACCAGACGGTTAATTGTACAGAACGCACATTAAAATGCCGTCGATAAGCACGCTCGTCAAAAGAAATACCGTTGGTTGTCATAATTAAATTCAATTATTTTAATTTGGTGTTCTGTTGTGTATTATTCCATTATAAATTTCCCAAGTCTACTTTAAAAAATTCTGAAAAACATAATTAAGAGAAGTCATTAAACATTCACATTAGAATGGTCTATTAGCGCCTTCCTGTATTGCCAAAAATGTATTGCCCAAAACAGACTACACGTGCTTGGCATTTTATATGTTTGTTATTAAATTGTTTCATTGCTTGTTTGCAGATATTTTCACTACTTCCAAATTTTAATATACATATTTCTAAATTTCTTTCTTGTGAAATACCAGCCATCGCTTACAATAGCTAGTAAATCGTCATCTTCAGTAGGCTAAACAAATATGACGTTTATCATCTCGAAATCTCTAGCGTAAATAACGCTTGGTTTGGCTTTTATGTTTATCAACATGACGGTAGAAAAATTTAATAGTTAGTCTGCGGGGTGTTTACTGAAAAATATTCGTCAAAAAAAAACTACATCTAACGTGACGACTCAGTAGCTAGATTGCTTAAAACTTGATGTAATTTTGCTAACTAGGATTGACTTATGCAATTCACGATGTTTGAATGTGAATGAAGTGAATCTTCGAGGAATAAATATATAAGAGAAATCAAGTTGTGCAAATTTTATAAGCCAATTTCTCCGAGATTAATCTTATTTTATAGTTTTGATATACACACAAATTTAATTTTTCCTATATTTAATCCATATATACGTATCTTATAAACACATCGGCATAGTTATTTTATAGTTCATTGTCCTTGTTAGGCTTATACAGATTACCAATAGTAAAATAGATTAACCTCGGAATTTTTACATGAGCCCTCTTATGTATATTTTGCTTTATGAGTGAATATAGATACCAAAAATATATTTTTTTTGGTTTTGAGCTCTTTATTTGTTATTTTAATGCTCAGCTTTTAAACACACTTCGAGTTCATTGTCAAACCAAATATGTGTAAAACAAATTCTTTATGTATATATAATAAAATTCTTTTAAAGCAAACTAAACCATAAAATATTTTTTCCTAAAAAACCATCATTTCTGATTGTCCAGGTACTCCCAGAGTGTCAAAAATATTTCAGTCAATTTTACTTAGTTAAATAAAGTATAGTTAGCAGCTATGAAAAATTTTGCCTTCGAGATTTTTGCAGATTTACCATTCGCCATAAAGCAGAAGTCAAAAAAAGTTCTCAAAAAAATCAAAAAAAATCTCTGTGTGCATACCTGGGTGAATACTAAATGTCTATTGGCTTTCTACAACTCAGAGGAATTGATTGATTGGAGTGAAACTTCATACTTAAGCGTTTTACATAAATTAGGAGATCCCAATGATTTTGATCGAAGTTGGTTCAAAGAAAGTGATAGTTTTCATATTAGCTTTTTCGTTTTTCGCAAATATTTTGAAAAGTATTTCATTTACAAGTAAATCGATTATAATACTGTGGGCAAAAAATAGTAAGACTTAGTTCGTAATTTTAAAATTCTTTATTTATTTCTCCAAATCTATTTCGTCCTCCTCAAAGTAATCCCCCCCGGCCTCAATACACTTGTGCCAACGTTTTTTCCAATCCTCGAAACAGTTGTTAAAGTCAATTTTCGAAATAGCCACCAATGCGCGTAGCGATTCACGTTTAATGTCTTCAATTGACTCAAAACGGTTTCCCCGGAGCGGTCGTTTGAGTTTGCTGAACAGCCAGAAGTCACACGGAGCTAAATCAGGCAAATACGGTGGTTGCGGAACGATATAAGTGGAGTTTTTGGCGAAAAAATCACGTAAAACCAATGCAGTATGAGAAGGTGCATTATCGTGGTGCAAAAACCAAGAGTTGTCGACCCATAATTCCGGCCTTTTTTAACGAATGCTTCGCGCAAATGACGCATAACACTCAAATAGTATTCCTTGTTGACAGTCTGGCCGGTCGGAAGGAATTCGGAGTGCACCACACCTCGATAATCGAAGAAAACTGTTAACATCACTTTGATTTATGACTTGCTTTGACGTGGTTTTTTCTGCTTCGGCTCACCTTTGGCACGATATTCGGCCGATTGATCATCTGTTTCCGGGTCGTAAGCATAGATCCAAGACTCATCACCAGTTATAATACGTTTCATGACATCCCGATTGGTGATTTTGGAACCAATCGTGCTTTCACTTTTCTTAGGCCCAAATCATCTTTCAAAATGGTTTTAACTGATCCTTCCGATATTTCAACGGTGCCAGTAAGGTCTCTGACTATTAATCGTCGATTCTCGAGCACCAATTCCTTGATTTTATTAACGTGTTGATCATCAGTTGATGTTGATGGCCGTCCTAGACGTGATTCGTCGTCAACACGTTCTCGATCCTCTTTGAACAATTTGGACCAATCAAAAACACTTCCTCGCTCAATCACCGAAGGCCTTTTGCAACATTCTGAATGTTTCGGCACCACAAAATTGATTCCGCACAAACAATTTAATGGAACTTCTTTGTTGAATAATTTCACTCATTGTAAAAATCGCCGAATGCACTTTTTGTACTACAGAAAGACAATCGTATACTAAACACTAATGATTATTTTGATGTGACATTTGGCACAGATGTCACTGACAGTCATATCAACATAGAAAAAATATTTCGACGAATGGTTTTCTGCGCGAAATTTAAATTTTTTTAATTTTAATTTTTTTAACTTATCTTAGTCTTACTACTTTTTGCCCACAGTAAGTTAACAGATTCTAAATTAAATTTTCAACAAAACCGGTCCAGATCATTGGTCCAAAATTTAAGCGGAATTGACGTTTGATAAAAAGAACCCGATTGTTGCAAAAATTTGGCTCTGTACAGCCCAGACGAATTGGTTGATTGAGATAAAGCTTCACACTTCAAGCTTTTTCATCAAATTGGGATCTTGTGAATTTTTGGTCGAAATTGGAAGTAGCAGCTTATAAGCTTTTTCATTTTCTGCAAAGTATCATTTACAAGAAAAACAATTATGAACTAAAAGATTATAAATAAAATATACAACAATACCGTTCTAGATGAGCTTTCGAACTTCATATCAAAGCTGTTCCAACCGACCGAACGGTACAGTGGCTAAAGCTTTGGCGTTTGGATCGGGAGAAACCGGGTCCGAATCTCGATAGAGGCAGAATGCAAAATAGATTTTTATCTTTTAGATTTTAAATATATATTTAGAAATGTAATTTCGTTAGATGTAACTTTAACTGTAAAATTTATTCCAGCTTCTATTGAATTAAAAATCTCAAGAAAAATGTCAACGTTCTCAAATGGGATTGCGGTTATAATATCGTCGACATACCGGTAATTAAATAATTGCTGAAATTCAATGAATTAAGAGTCAATTCTTCTACAAACTCCATTAACAAATTCGCAATGATTGGACTAATAGGTGAGTGATCCCATTGGTGAGACAAAAATTTGTTTGTAAATTTTGTTGTCAAAAGAGAATTCAGAATTATGATAAATAATCGTAATTCTGAAAATGATATCTAAGCTGTCATAAATTGCATTTTGGTTAATTTAGTTTTAGCATTTTTCTTTATTTTCCGCCACTCATTACTTATAATACGAAATACTCGTTTACAATCAACATTAGCAAATAATGATGATACGTCTAGAGATATCAAAATCACAATTTTGAGGGGTAGTAACATTACAAATTGTATCCAAAGTTTTGGAATAATTGGTTTTTATGTTGTAGACTGTTACTTGGTGTGCAAATCGATGATTCCTGCTTCATTCCAATTTTTGATTATTTTAGTTACTTTATGGGTCTATTTTTGAATTCAGCACGAGAAAGCAGGCTTACCCAGGGTATCGTACACCGAGCAAAGGTTGTTCAGTGCAAAATGATCCGGTGTAGATAGAGTAATAAATTGTTTTTTATTTTGCATACTTGTCGTACACTGGCATTTATTTCAGAGTAAAATTTGCAGACCCGAGTATGCACAGTGTACGCACAGGTCACAAATAAAAACACAGTGTGCAGGGTAAAATTACTCAGGTTGAATAAAAAAACACAAAACATTATTTGACAGCGCACTACCTGCTCGGGTTAAATTAAAAAATAGACCCTATGTATACTGTATTACCTTTTCGAATAAATCTTTAGGTTGTGATACTACCAAGCATACTTTTCTTCTGCAAATGTAATTAAAATATTTGGATTATTTTTGAGAAACCATTTTATTTGTTTTAAGTAATGTAAACTTCGATTTCTAATTGCAATTTATTTTTGTAAATTGGTACTGTTTTTGTAGTATGTTATAATATTTACAAACCGTTCCGAATGCTAGTTTTATCAGTATCACTCATACCATAAATTACACCTGTACCAGTGGAAATATTTTTGAAATATGGGACTGAATTACCATTAGAATGAGGGCAAAACTTATTATCGAGACTTAAAATAATTTTGAAGATTAATAACCGAACGATTCACTAACCATTTGTCTAACTAAATTATCGATATTTTCGTTTAAACTATTTAATAAAATAGAATTGTATTAAATTGGTTTAATGAAAATATCGATTTCGATACTAATTGATTAGTTGTCAAAGGAACTGAAGAAAAAATTAATTTCGAAATTGATATTCCAATAATAAATAAATATTGTCATTCTAAGAAAATTTACAAGTGTTTTCATTAAACCAATTTAATTCAATTTTATAACGTGACGAAAGCTATCAGAAATGCTAGAAATGGATTATAACCATCACAGCACAAATTCATAACATATTTTCTAATTTGGATATTTGAAATAAAAAATTACTGTAATATGTTTGGGACTCTGAGAGTTCCTGGACAAACTTAGATGCTGGTTTGTATGGAAAAAATTTTATAGTTTAGTTTGTATTAATTTTTTTTTATTGTATACAAAAAAAAATTTGTTTGTACTAATGTGCTTTGACAATGAACTCGAAGTGAGTTCGAAAGCTCAGCTTTAAAGTAATAAATAAAGAGTCCAAAAGCAATAAATGTTTTACTTGATTATGGGCTCAACAAAGAATTTATAATATAGATACAAGTTTTAAGATAAATTTTAAAATTTGGTTAGGAATATGGAATACTGGGACGATGACATATGATTATCATTATAAGTGACAGCGCAAGATGAAATATCTGGTGCGCCACGTACTCACGTTTTATAATAATTAAGGTAATTACAAAACTTGTATTAGAAGAAGAATACTTTACACAAAACGAGTGATCGATGAAACTAAAGCAACAAGCGCAGGGTCGCTTTGATGAACACGAACTACATGGTTTTTTCAAACGTTCTCAACTAAATTTAGCGGATTTTGGATGTTGAACTATATCGATTCATACTGAGTAGTGCACAGTGTGTTTATAAACTTTCAATAGAAGGACGATGGTAACCATAGGTTATGGAATGTCATGCCCAGCACGGACGACCGCTACAATTTATTTCGATGTGCAAATTATTGGCTCTAAATGCAAACTGTGCTTTCTTTGGACTATGTATTTCGTCAGCTGAACGTGGCCAAGCGTATAGCGCTTGTGGGAACGCATATTTCATCAAACTGGTCTTCAGTTCAGCCACATAGAACCCGAATATACATCGTCATTTCTAGAAGGTAGACACATATGGAGACTAAATTTCAGAAGGATTCATTCTTTCCTTACTATAACCAAAGGTTATGTAATCGAACTCGGCTCTGTGCATATAATGTTCATAATTACAAGTTAACATTGAGATTTCGTGAATGAAAAAATTATGTCCCGCAACATTTCATTCGAGCTCAAAGCTATCAATAGGTCGACCCGATTATTACGCTCTTTGCTTTAGGTACAGCTAAAATATGTTTAATGAACTAAATATAACGGAGCACCGAGTGACTTTCAACCACTTTTGCAACACAAGCCGCCTGGGGCAAATGTATACAGGTATATAAAATTCAGCAGAATATCGTAAAATGGGAATAAATAAATAGTCAATGCTCTGTCTAATTATATAGTTAAAAGAAAACACGTAATTTTATATTGATTTATTAATATAAGTATTTTTATTTGAATAAAGTACATGATTAGGATGTGTAGATAACCAGAATAATGTTGTTTACGGTTATCTGGACTCGGTGTAAGAATAAAATCAAATCACAAGTGCATGTTTATTACGATACAAATACTATAGGTCAATAAGCGAATATAAATTATCTCTGAATTTGGCCAAATCTCGACTTGTGAAATATGGCAACATTATCATAATATTGGATGCATTAACATCGATACTTGTACATCAATACTCTTTAAGTTGGTATCTCGTTGCCGATCACAGAAGATCAAGCAAGTGTTAATTTCTGATTTTGCGTTTCAGAAGATGAAGCTTCTTAAATTTCAATAATCAGTGTAACAAAATTTTACGAGCAAATCAATGTCTTTTTCAAAAATTACGCTTTATGAATATGAAATTAGAACAGGTTGCTCTAAATAATCAAAAATTAAATCACAACAATATGTCACGTACTACTAATCTAATAATTCATGAAACGTGTCATCTATTGTCTCTAAATAGCTTACAATCCCTTTCGATTAGATGATTCTACGGTGTATGATCGATATCAACGAAATACTTAAAACCCGTTTTCAAAAGATCAAAATACATAAGCTACGGATATAAAATGTATTGGTTAAGTTCAATATATCCATCACCTCCAAATTTCATTATACGTATAAACGAGTGACAGCCAGCATCCTCCTGTGATATACATTGATCAACACTAACTATTTACCCGTACCCAGACTGTTATTAATGTCTACATAAACAAGTAAATAGAGAGATGATGGTTATAAATTTAATTATTTTAATTTCAACTCACTTTAAAGAAATGTGAATGCAAATATTAAGATGGCGAAGAAGAAAATCTCATTCATCATTTTATATTTTTAACGAAACGAAACTGTGGAAAACAGAAAGCGAAAGAAAATATTGTAATTAAGTAAACATCACAACAACCGCACAACAATAAATATTGATATTATAACACCATTACCAACCGTTTTTCTTTCATATACTCGTAGATTTACATTTCAGGAAAATTTTATCACAGTCAAGACACAATATACACAGAGACACGACTACGGATGAAGGCTCTCTAATATATAAATATAAAAAATTGTCATTATATTTAAGTTGTTTTTGTCTGAAAATGAAATTTACGCGGAAAAATAAAAAAAATAATGCCGATGACGGTGAAGAATTAATTTAATTTCAGCGTTCTATTGTTTTGTGCTATGTATGGTGTTTCTGTGTACCGAGTATCTGTTAGGTTTGGATTGATTGTATTTTGGTTGCCGATGTTAATTTTTTTATACACTCGATATCAGAATAAAACGGGGGCAGTTAGGTTTATTGTTTAATGCGTTAACAAAAAGTGATTTTGATGAGGTATATTACAATGAAATTTTGATTTTTCGAGTACATAGGTTTAAATCCATTGTTGTTTTACGAGTTATTGCAATTATAAATAAATCCAATTTGATGTTTATAGGGTGTAATTATGGGCTTTAAATAAGTTACTGGATGTTACTGGAGCACCGAGCAGCCAAAGTTGGTTGAATTGAAAGTTTTGTGTGTTTTTAAAATTGGTACGTTAACTTTTAATTGTACTACCCTTAAAATCCAGACTATATTGTGTATTGTACAAAGTTTAAACTAATATCCGTCGCTCCTTTAATTCTGAATACAAAACAATTACATGATATTATAGTAATATATCACCAAGCAATTAAACAGATTTTTTTTTATTTCCACGGACTATCGTTTTCTATGCTGTACTCTATGGAGTCGTCTTTCATTTTCGAACTAGTAGTTCGCCGAATCTAAACCTTTAGATGGCTTCACTTAGGTGTAATACTAAATAAGTTTTCTTACCAGCAGTTAATAACCCGACTTCCTTGTGAAATTTGATTCTCACGAGATCAAATCCAACACGAAACAACATAATAAAATAACACCCAACATGGTGCAACATGACGGCCCATCCCACTCCTAAATGATTATCCATGAATTATTATTATTATTATTATTTTTTAACCCTGTCCCGCCAAATTAGGATTCATCGCAATGGAATGCAGGCATTAGAAACCCCTTTCTAACGCGAGCCTATTATTTTTCCGAGCTCAGAACAGTTGAGGTGTTTTAGTAAGTGAGGCCACTTAAACTATGTAAACTGATTGTAAAATAAACTGAAGAATTAATTTGCGGATTCTAGCGCCGTACTTACCCAATCATCAGAATCCACGAAGAATCCTTACTTTTAAGATCTCATAGTTTAATATTTGCTATGTTTCTTGACGCTTGATCTGATCCAGTTTAGTTTATGTTTCGTGAAGCAACACAAAGACGCTTACTAGATTTCAAATCAAAATTTGTGATCTGAAACAAAATTTGGATCAACTTATTCATATAAATTTGAACTGATCCGGATCAATGAGCCTCACGAAATACGGCTAATGATAACGCATCTAATGCGTATAAAAACTACTATTTTTTATAGTAGATAGAAGGAATAATTTTGTAATATGGAGTCCTTATCCATAACTCCTTGTAATCTTTTCCTTGCATTCAAAACCCCTGACCCACCAAATTTTAACTAAAATCAAGCCAAATAAAATGTAAAAAGAACATTTCGAGCCGCACCAAAAAAACCATGCATAACGATCAATCGGGATCGATTCCGGGCACTCGAAAACCCTTCCCACCAACTTTTTTAAAATCATTCGAGCCGAATTTGCTATTAAAAAATGAGACCTGGGCTTCATCGGGAAACTTCCTAAATGATTTTTTCCAAAATTACGGCTCATCGCAATCCATTGCTGCCACTAAACAACTCTTTTGAATCGATTGAGCCGCAAAAAATAAAAAAGGATCCCAGGCCCAAAAACAGAACCCATCGAAATTAGAACCCTGCAATTATTCATTCAATCAATCATTTCCCAAAATTATAACTAATTGAAATCGATTACTGGCATTTGAAATCTCTCCTTTACTTCTTTTAACAAAATCGATCGTGCCGAAAAAATTAAATAAAGGTACTCGGCCCTCGTCGGATGACCCCTAAATGAATTTTCCCGAAATCATGACCCATCGCGATCGGTTTCTAGTACTAGAAAATGCTGCACCGGGCGACGGGAAATAGGCATCCATCGCAATCGAATCCTGACATTCGGGTACCCTCCTCCTCTAAAGAAAGGGACCAGAGGCCTCTAAAATAATTTTTCCGAAATCTGGACCAATCACAGTCAATTCCTGGCAAACTCCGGTTTACCAATTTGTATGTGATTTTAAAGGGTTATTCTCATATATATCTCATACATATTTAGGTGTTATGTAGTACACCCAAACGTTTTTTTACCCGGGGATACGTACCAACCGTGTCAAAAAAAATTCTTAAAAAAAATACGTAAAACCGTGTAAAAAAGGACCGTGAAAAAACAAGTTTGGGTGTATACAAAAATTGAGCAGTGAGCAATGAGTCTGCTGAAATATATTTTATAAACAATGTTCACATGATAAGAGCCCACATCCACTGACGCCTAAGAAATCTTAATGTGCCCTAACTCCAGGTCTATAGGTCTATGTATAAATTATAAATGTTTTGAAAATTTATTTTTATAGGACTGAGAAAGAATTAGTAGGTAGTAGCGTTGGGTCGTCCTTTCATCGCATTAGAAGTTTATTAATAATGTAAAAGAGATTATCAGTAATTTCCCATCAAATGATGACTGTTTGGCGGTAGAAATCATTAACATTGAAATTTGTAAGTATGCAATGAAACAGTTGTGTGGTACAGAAACTTTTTATTATTGTTGTTGATTGTATACATGGTTTCGATATTTGACGATTCAAACCGATCGTCAGACCCATTTGCTTTAATTTGGATGTCTGCAATAGCACATCATCATCCACCAACGCTGAATACAACTGCTTATTTATTTATTTTGCTACTTAGTAGTAAAATATTTGGCACTAGAAGTTTATAGCAGTTTAAACTCAAGAGGGTTAGTTTCTTTCATATTGATTTAATGTACAAATTAATAAAATGTGTTCATTGTAAATTCTGTGTTGCGCGATACAATTCGGGCTCCTACATATAAAAATGGATTGCTTGGAAAGTGACACGTTGGCGAAATCTTGGCTACAATCAGTTTTCAAACCTAACTTTCTGCCAAAAGCCAAGTAAGACATACAATTTGTCGTTTAATCCTCACATTGTTCTTATTTGATTTTTAATATCTTACCTAAGTGGAGCATTTTGCTATCAAATGAAAAGAACAGTGGATAATATTCATTAGCATTAAAATAAATCATTAAAATATAAGCAACTAATTATTAAATAATTTGTGGATTTAATTACATATACACTTATAAATAAATCATTAGTGTTTGGTACAATGTGGTATGTATTTGATTCAACGGTCTGTGCGAAAACTAGAGTACCTACATATAAAACAGTAGAACGATAAAATCTGGAACAAAATGTAAAATATTTTCTGTTTTCAAATTGAAGAGTTTTTAATTGAAATCACTTCACAAATCAAATGATGAAAATTTAATGATTTTTTACTACAATCACACAACAACGTTGCTTTATGATAGTTAAAAAATAAAAATTTGTTCTGCTGGTAGTTTTGCTGATTTTTATTACAGTAAACTTTATTATTATTGTCCAAAAAATAACAACAGCTAAATTTACAAAACAACTCGAAAAAACATAACAACCAATAAAATTCAATGCGAACAAAATTCTGGGACATAAAATCTCAACGGCAACAAAAACAAAATGTTCATTTGATTTTTGGTTCTTTGCATGAAACTGCTACTGCCATTGGTTCTATTTTCCTACTCTTTCATTCACACACACACCATAATTAAATACATGTAAAAACTGAAAGGGTTTAATTGTTATGTTGGTATAAATTGGATGCCAAATAAATTTATACTCGTACATTATGATTGTCACTATCGGGTACTGGATGTGGTAGTACAATAATACTAAAAGTATCATACGGCACCAACTTCTCATTTTGATTATTTCTTGTCGCGACTTCCCGGATATTGGTATTATAATACACATATACATTGTATGTTGCGACTATTATGCTCTTTAAATGCTGTTATTTAAATCCTTTCTGTAGATGAAGTCATTTACAGAGGAATATGATTTGTCTTTCTTTTTAATTATATGTAAATTTATGTAAATTTCGTGACAAAATGAATAAAACTAGAGACGAAACACAAAAAAATTATGATTTTTTTTGTGATTACGTTAAAAGTATTTCAAAGATTCTAGTTTTTGCAGTAGAAAAATTTCCGTTTTATTCCTTGTGAAACACAAATCGCTCTTCTTTTGCCAAAATTTTTACGTTTATTAAATATAAAATAACGAAAACTATTTTGTTGAAGTTAAATAACGTTTGTTACTATGTAGGTATGCTTTGTTGAGCTTTATCCGCAGTATGCTAATTCACAAATTTACATGCAATCGGCTGGGATCCTATACGAAATTTCAATTGTGTACTCACTAAACATAAGAGTTCAGAAACAAGGGATATCTGAACTTGTGTATAATTAAATACATTCTTCAAGAAGACAAGCTATCTAATGATTATAAACAAACGAGTAACAAGTTCTTGTTACCTTACATTTGAGTACTATAGATATACTTCCAAAAGATTTAAATAAATCAAATTGGTTTTAAATAAGACTTAAGTCTTATTTAAAAATAATTTTAAAAAAATAACTTTGCTTTATTCGGTTAAACGTATTTGTATTATTATAACAACATTATATACATATGTATATAAAACATGCAGCTATTTATTATGGGTGTTATGAGAAAGTTTGCTTTGATGCAATATTTGAAATTCAGGCATTTTCAGCAAATAAAAGAGTAATCGTTTATTTTATTGACGTACATTATTCATTTTTAATAACAGTATGTACAAGAGCCATGTCTTTTGCCCGTAATATCTGCGTTTTTTAAAATATGGTGTTTGCGCGATAAAATATAGGGAAAATACAGGGAAATTTAGAAAAACAACATTTAATGACATTTAATTTTTGTTTAAAAATAATTTTTAATCGTAAGTGAATATTTAAATATAAATAAAAGCAATTACAAATTAATCTCGAGCTAAGAAAATATATATAGACACCATAAAAGGATAAATTGATGTTTTTTTTATTCCGCCCGTTAATTATTATTGTTATATTTAATATTATAAAAATATAAGCCGGGTCGGATCCCGGCATATCCAACACAACTGTTGTTTTTTTGTCAAATTTCCAGTTGCAAATGAAGTAAGGAACAATCAGAAAATTTAAAAAAAATCCATGTTTCGTCAGTTCAGGAATTATTAAGGGCCGGTGGTGATTTTTGTTGTAGTCGTGGATATCGACGACTGCAATCGACAATTCAATTGATGTTTAATTGCGAATTTTAAATTCGAATTTCGAATAATTTTTTTTTTTTATTAAACGTCAAATTATTATTTATTTGTGTTGTATATATTCGTCTGGATATATTGAATTAAAAAAAAGTAATTTTGTAAGTTTTTTCTAATTCTAGTTAATTTTGTATTACATTTACCATTGGTAGACATATGTACTGTACATATTGTTAAAATAGAAGCGTTAACAAGTCTCAAAAATTTGTGTGTTTAATTATTCTTGTGTGCTTCATTATTATATACGTATTGTTAATAAACAAGAGTGAAACACATTGCTACTATTAACGACTTTCATCAAATGACTCTGACTATTTCTTGGAAACTGTTAAATATAAACCTGAGTGTAGTTTTCAAGAAAGAACTGATGAAAATTATTATAACGATAATGAATTTAAAATGCGATTTCGTTTTTCAAAAAAAAAAAAATATGAGTTACTTGGAAAAACTAGTCGAGAAGGATTTAACACATGTCGACAATCGAAGATTTCCATTAACAGTGCGCCAAAAAATAATGATTGCATTGCGCTACTATGCGACAGGATGTATTCAAACTGTTTCTGGGGATCTACTTGGCGTAACACAGTCAACTGCATGTGTTACAATACATGAAATATCGAGAGCATTTGCAAGTCTCTCAAAACAGTTTATTAAAATGCCTGCAACTCAGGAAGAACGATTAAAATTACGAACGGAATTTTATAATTTAAAAGGAATTCCTCGATGCATTGGATGTATTGACGGATGCCATATTCCAATAAAATCACCAGGAGGAGCAAATGCAGAGATTTACCGCAATCGGAAAGGGTATTTCTCAGTAAACGTCACAGCTGTATGTGACACAAAATGTAAATTTTTAAACGTAGTTGCTAGGTATATTATAACAATATCAGAAAATTTAAAATAATTTAACTTACCATAAACATATTTGGTAATGCGGTATTGATCGGAGATGGAGGGTATGGATGTACCAATTATCTAATTACACCATATCGAAATCCGGAATCTCGTCAGCAGATTGCGTACAACAAAGCATTATGCTCTACGCGTGCGTGCATCGAGCGAACATTTGGTATATGGAAGCGGCGGTTTTTTGTATTAAGCAAAGGTAAAAAGTATTCAAATGAAACGATTTTCCTTAATTATTCTCATCTTAATTTGATTTTCAGCATCACAAATTCGGTTAGGCAATTTTCTAACCATAATCATTTCCACAGCAGTACTACATAATATTGCTATAGATTTGGGGGATGAATTATTAGATGACGATGATTACTTACCTATCAATCAAAATGTGCTAACTGAACCACCTAATTCAGCTGAATATAACCTAAATGCAGATGTGCGGAGACAAATCACTGATACATTTTAAAGGGTATCTATTTTGTAATTAAAACCAATGCTCTAAATTCAATAAATATTTATTTTATATTCAAAATAAAATGCTTTAATTTTCGTCACTCTCGCTACTTTCATAGTTTGTTGGGCACTTTTGTTTGTAGTACCTATACATGGCTCTAGCTGCCTTCTACTGTAGTTTGCTCAGTTTAATTTTTTCATTTAAGGCATCTAGTTGTCTTTGTTTTATTACATTATCCAATGATTTACCAGGCCCTCGATTTCTAGGCCTTGGTAAATTTGGTCGATTAATGCTATTAGGAGGATTAGATACCGGAATAGTATTTTGGGTATTGGAAGTACATGAATCACGTGGTGTGGAAGGACTGATTTGGGATATAGAAATATTCTGGGATGTGGTAGGGATGTTTTGTTATGGTATATTATTAATTGCCGTGTTTATAATGTTATCATTGTCCAAATATTCTGCTTCCAATTCAATGATTTCGTTTATTTCCTGAAGTATATGAATATATTACAATTATATATTATAATTATAATAAGAAAAATGGTGAGTCCATTAGTACTCTCAAGGAGATGTGTAAACATGGCATGTGTATATTATCGACAAATTGGTCTATTACTTTTTCTGTATAATCGACGCAATTGGCCTATGGTTTACACGTGAAAAATATTATTTACTTACATCGTCGCTACCGCCATCATCGTATCGGTTAGGATTTGATTTAATTGTTAGCTCCAGTAAACTATAAAAGAGACCGTTTGCCTCATCTACAGGAGTTGAAGGGGGTCCACCACCGGTGCTTGTTACATTCCGCTTATTATTGGCTATGCATTTTCTTAATTTTCCCTTCATGTTCATGTAGGCTATTCTCAGCTGCTTCCAATTTTTTTCTCCATTTGTACTGCTCACATTAAATTCGCTCGTTATTTTTACCCAACATCCTTTTTTTGCTTTATTTGATAGGGCGTCCGTTTTTTATTTTCAACAATTATTTTATATTTCGTTATTAATTTTAATAACAGTTCTTTATCTTCGTCATTTAAACGGATGAATTTGATTTTTGAACTTTTAAAAAATGACACATGAAAATCAACTACTCGTATAGGTATTTTCATTTATTTTTTGTAATGTTTTCTCATATAAAAATAATTTTTTTTTGCGTTGGTTGCTTGTTTTCGAAAAATTGACACTTTTAGTTACTACAACAAATTCGTGAATTAATTTGCAGATATAGTGTGGTTTAAAAATACGAAATTCGAACATCAATTTCGAAAAATCACCGACTGCAACTACAAGTTGTAGTTGCGTCTGTCGTTTTGGCCCTAAGTTTGATAGATAAGATATGGACATAGTATAAGCCCTTTAGGATTCGATTCAGTGAATTCGAAGCACAAATATTTCAATATTGTATAAATTATTTCAAAAATCAAAATATGATTTATCGCGGTCTAGAGCAGCTTTTTCAAAAAACGCAGCTAATATGAGCCACGACTATTTTTGAGTCCGGATGGATCTGTAAGTGGAGTTTAGAATTTTTTTAAATTTGCCTCTTTTTACAGTACTATTTTGGCTCTTGATTATAAAACTGCTAGAATTGTTGCTATTTTCGGACTTGATCTTGTATATTTCTGTAAAAGAAATCGTTACTCCCACTCTTAGAGAGCGAAAGCTTTACGTAAAGATAGAACTATACAGATCTGTTTCTATTTAACGGCATGATGCAAGAAATAAATCATTGCGTTCAGGCGTGCGCGACAGAATTATTTATGGTGAAACTGGGGATTCAATTTTAGCAAAGAAACATCCTTTATGCGTTGATAGATGGCAAAGATATCAATATAATTTTGATCATGATTCCTAAAATTGTAGCAATAATCAATCTTTACCAGAAATATTTCAATGTTGTGAATCTTTGCAAAACTTACGTTTTGCGTACCCATTTATTTTGCAATGTGAATAGTTCAATGTTTGTTTAATAAGTTCATATAAATAGTTATCGAAGGCATATTAACGAAATTGACTATGTTCTATAATATAATTGTTAATTTTTTCTATATAAATATTACAAGTTTTTGTTACTGATCTCTTCTATACACACGACATGACAAAAAATATATGGTAGACTGTAGAGCAAAAATAATTCTACGTGTGTGACAAAGACAGAAAAATGTTCATTCTTTGTCTTACATTCCGAATTTTCGAAAATCTCATTCAAAAAAGTACACAAGTGCATTTGATGTAAATAAATTTCAGTTACTTTATCACGTGGTGTAATTGGTCAAATATGGTATTTTCTTAGTATGGTATTGAAATTAGTACAAAACTATGTAGAGAGGTAGTATATAATTGCAATCAGAATAGCTGGAAAAATAAACTGATAGCTATACCTATAAGGCGATAAATATTCTTCAGAAAATGAGTTGTATATAATACCATGAACCTATTGGTCATCCCAGATTCCCATGTATAATCTATAAAAATTATAAATATATAATCTATAACAAACTAGTTTTAAACCGATGTGAGGCACTACAGTAACCAAAACTAGACACTAAATTATTTGTAAATGGAACTGTGTCAAACTTTACAACGTAAAATAAAAATTATTTCTAAATGTGTAGTAGCAGGATGTTCAACGAAACGGATGAATAAAGATTTCAATGTTACACTCTTCTGCTATCTAAGTAACAATATTAATTAATCATTAAAACTATTTTATTTCATTCATTGAAATTTTATATTTATAGATTTCCAAACGATCCCGCTATAAATAAAATATGGTGTGAAAATTTAGGAATCACGAACCAGTGGATACAAGACAAATATGATAGGTTACGTACTTTTTCCTTGCATTTTCCTTCCCATTGCTTGATTTGGGCTAAAAACAGACATATTTTGGCACACAAAGAAATAATACCAAATAAAATTCCTGAAAATGTAAATGAAAATGATACATCAAATTTTCAACTGGTGCAGGAAAGTTTTAATACAGAAACTGAAATGCGTCCTTGTACATCTATGTGTGTGTGTGTGGTACGATAGCACTATGAGGTAGGTCAAGTGTTATGGATTTCTGAATTTGTTATTTGCAGCTGTTAATAATTTCAGGTAATGTTTCGAAGAAATACAAGAATGTGATGAAAGTGGTATTACATCCAATGCCTGCGGTTTTACTGATATTTGCAGTTTTGGATCTAACTCCAATGATGATGAATATTTAGAAGACAGTTTGATGGTGGTAGATCATGCATATCTCAACTGCATTTAGCTTTAACTGATAGACCATCAACATCACAAGGATTTTCTGACTCCCATTTGTACAGCGCGTGTGTATCCGAAACTGGTCCTGCAAATAAATATTTTAAATTAGAAATTCGGTTACAAGAAAATCAGAAATACATTCATAATTTACAAAGGCTGTTGAACAGAAAAATTTAGAAAATTAAAAGCGAAATACTTTCAAAATTAAAAAAAGAGAGTCTGGAAGCCATGTGTGAGGATCATACAACACTCTGCAAATGAAATTCCTGTAGTTTTGTTCAAACGGTGTGCATCAAATGAGTCTAGGTAAAACAACAAAAGCTAAGTATTCAAAAGAGATAAAAACATTCGCGCAACTTACATGTCAGGGAATTACACCTCATATAAATAAATAAATAAAAATACACATGATACACTTTTATTTAAAGAATCAAGTTAATTAACTTGTCACACGAAATGAAACATTTAATTAACATTTTTCAATAGAGGAAATCTATATAAAATTTCAATAACTCTCGGCCTACACTATGCAAATTTGCTGATATTTTCTATCATAATAATTTATGTTTGTATGTGTTTTTTCAATGTATTGGAAAACAGTCGTCAATAAAATATCACATCTGGGGATATTACTATCATGATAATTATTAATATCATGATAATATTTACCATGGTTATGTCAAAAACTTAGTTTCTGATGCGTACGTGCGAAATTAACAAATTGTAAAGTTCATTTTAAAGTTAATAGTTGTTATTTTAAAACAAATTAAAAATTATAAGTTCAAGGTGGCTTGAACAAATTGAGAAATTAGAGAATCTCGAAAAAAGGGACAAGTCCAAACGAGCATTTTGGGTCAATGCATTGCTTGCCAAGAGACGGTTGGATTGTTCGGAAGACAATTTTAGAGCAGATTTATTACGAGGGAAAATGCAAGCTTTAAAAATTTTACTAGGCTATCTTACGAGCAAATTAGTGAAATGCTAACATTAGTAAGAATAAAATATTTTGTAAAATTTGGGTCTTTTTAATAAAACTTAATTTTTAAGTACAGTACCAAATTCAAAAACAAGATACGAGCTTTCGAACAGCAATCAGCGCTCGAGTTCGACTTGCGATTACTTTTAGGTATATTGCTACAGGTGATTCGCTCTACTCATTAGAATATTTGACACGGGTTTCTAGGAAAACATTGTCAAGATTAATATCCGAGGTTCTTGCTGGCTAATATTTAACGCTGCAGCTGAAATAACTGAAATTAAGTTATGGTGCAAAGTAAATTTAAAACACACGTTTAATACTGTGGGCAAAAAATAGTAAGACTTTGCTCATAATTTTAAAATTCTTCATTTATTTCTCCAAATCTATTCTCCGTCCGCCTGAAAGTAATCCCCCCGCCCCCCACCCCGGGCTCAATACACATGTATCAACGTTTTTTCTAATCCTCGAAACAGTTGTTAAAGTCAATTTCCGGAATAGCCTCCAATGCGCGTAGCGATTCACGTTTAATGTCTTCAATTGACTCAAAACGGTTTCCCCGGAGCGGTCGTTTGAGTTTGCTGAACAGCCAGAAGTCACACGGAGCTAACTCAGGCAAATACGGTGGTTGCGGAACGATATGGGTGGAACTTTTGGCGAAAAAATCACGTAAAACCAATGCAGTATGAGAAGGTGCATTATCGTGGTGCAAAAACCAAGAGTTGTCGACCCATAATTCCGGCCTCTTGACGCATAACTCTCAAATAGTAAATGACGCATAACTCTCAAATAGTATTCTTTGTTGACAGTTTGGCCAGTCGGAAGGAATTTGGAGTGCACCACACTTCGATAATCGAAGAAAACTGTCAACATCACTTTGATTTTTGACTTGCTTTGACTTGGTTTTTTCGGCTTCGGCTCACCTTTGGCACGATATTCGGCCGATTGATCGTCTGTTTCCGGGTCGTAAGCATAGATCCAAGACACACCGCTAGTTATAATACGTTTCATGACATCTTGGTAGTCGAAAGCATTGTTTCACAGACGTCAACGCGACGCTGTTTTTCCAAAAAATTGAGTGATTTTGGAACCAACCGCTCACTGATCCTTCCGATATTTCAACGATGCCAGTAAAGTCTCTGACTGTTAATCGTCGATTCTCGAGCACCAATTCCTTGATTTTATTAACGTGTTGATCATCAGTTGATGTTAATGGCCGTCCTAGACGTGGTTCGTCGTCAACACGTTCTCGATCATCTTTGAACAATTTGTACCAATCAAAAACACTTGCTCGCGACATACTCGTACAATTATCACCGAAGGCCTTTTGCAACATTCTGAACGTTTCGGCACCACAAAATTGATTCCGCACACAAAATTTAATGGAACTTCTTTGTTGAATAATTTCAACAACTTCATTCATGCACTTTTTGTACTTCAGAAAGACAAGCGTATAATAAACACTAATGATTATTTTGATGTGACATTTGGCACAGATGTCACTGACAGTCATACCAACATTGGAAAAAAAATATTTCGACGAATGGTTTTCCGCGCGAAATTCAGATTAATTAGTCTTACTACTTTTTGCCCTCATTAGTATCTCATAATTCTAGGTTTGATGTCATTTCGTAATATCTTTAATGAACTTAACAAAAATTACATATAAAAATATTTCGTTATTCATATTAAAATAATTCATATTTTGATGAATTTTATTGAATCAAAGTAAAAAATGTTCTAAAAAAATGTTGTAAAAGTTAAAAAATATTTAAATTTTCGAATTGCATTAGCAGTTCTCGACTTGGCCACCCTTAGCCGCGATTATGGCGTTCAAACGAAAATAGCTTTGCGATATTTTGGCCTATTCCCGACGAAGCGCTTGGTTGAGATGTTCAACACTTTGGTATTTTTTTGTCCCAACCTTGCTCTTCAGAATACCCCAAACCGAGAAATCTAGCGGATTTGCATCCGGTGAATTTGGTGGCCATTGGGCAGTTCAAATGAACCGCGGAACGTTGTTTCTCAGCCAATCTTCATTGACTTTCGCGCCGAGTCCTGTTGAAATGTCCAGTCTCTGCGGCCGAAATATTTTTGTGCCCAAGGCTTCATCGCTCCCTCCAACATATGATCCCGATAAATTTGAGCATTTATCTTGATGCCACGGCCCAAAAAACGAGCGGTGAATGGCTTTCGGCCGTTACGGCAACCCAAACCAGCACCATCGGCGGCGCTTGGTTTCGAGTGGCAATCTGTTGGTCCAAATTTTCAGTAGAACGGCCGGGCAAGTAAATTTGGTCGCTTTGCTTGTTCACATATTGCTCAATAACGAACGGTGACTCATTGGAGAAAACCAAATTCGGCAAATCGCCATTTTAGTGCCAGCGTAACAACTCCTTTGCTCTTTCCATTCTAACTTTTTTTGAGCATCGGTGAGACCATGCGTTTTATAGAATTTCAAGGCCTTTAGTTCAACGTGATCTTTCAATATGTGCTGCATATGTTCGAACGAAATGTTCGCCTCACGAGCCATTTTTGTGCCACTACGGCGCAGATTCCGATCCAATTTGGCCTTCACCTTCCGAAGGATATCCGGCGATGTTGCAGTGCGTTTCAATCGACCACCATGGCGTTTTGCATTGCTGCCAGTTTCGTTATAACGATTTATGGTGCGATATACAAACATTTTATTCACATGCAGATGATTTAACTGGTTAACAATCTGCGGCTGTGGTTTTCCAGCCAAATATAGAGCAATCACACTATTACGCTTGAAGTACATTGCGGATAACTTTTTTTCTGAATATTTCCCACTGAAATGCTTTTGTACGCTTGTAATCAATGGAACTGTCATTATTGTAAATTTGGGCGCGCCTTCATCACTTGTTTGACAGCAATGAGAGTCTGAAGTTGGTAACACTTCGTGTCAGTCACCCGGTATATATATATAAAGGGTGTTTTTTTAAGAGGTTGCCGATTTTTTTTTTGAATAAAACACATATAAAATTATGAAATGACCAAAATTTTTTTTTATTTGGTAGATAATTTTTTGGCATTTAACATTTAAACACAATTTCTGGCATATGGCTACCACGACTATTTTTCACAAATGTCATTCTGGAGGTCCAATTTTCCAGCACTTTTTCAAGCATTTGAGGGCGTATGTCAGCAATGACACGTTGAATATTGGTTTCCAAAGCGTCAATCGATTGAGGTTTATCCACATAAACCAATGACTTCACGTATCCCCACAAAAAGTAATCGAGTGGCGTCAAATCGCACGAACGCGGAGGCCAATTCACCGGACCATTTCTCGAAATAATGTTGTCGTTGAAAGTTTCTTTCAATAAGTCGATTGTTTCACGTGCTGTATGGCAAGTGGCACCATCTTGTTGATACCACATTTCATTCATATCCATATCTTCAAGATTTGACAACAAAAACTCATTTAACATGGTTCTGTATCGATTTCCATTCACGGTAACGCGTCGTCCTTCCTCATTTTTAAAGAAATATGGACCGATGATCCCACCAGCCCATAGACCGCACCAAACAGTACATTTATCAGGATGCATTGGTAATTCTAGAACGGCGTGTGGATTATCTTTGCTCCAAATGCGACAATTTTGTTTGTTGACGTATCCATTTAACCAAAAATGCGCCTCATCACTGAAGAGAATTTTACGGTAAAAAAATGGATCTTCGTTCAATTGATTTAACGACCAATCACTGAATTCACGGCGCAAACGATGGTCGAGTGGCTTTAATTCTTGCACCAATTGAATTTTGTATGGCACCAAACCCAAATCTTTACGTAAAATTTTCCATAAAGTCGATGGACAAAGTCCAATTTGCTGAGCACGACGACGAATCGATAAATTGTCGTTTTCTTCGACACTGGCCTCAACGACAGCAATATTTTCTTCTGTACGAACTCTTCTCATTCTTGTCGGTGGCTTGGCATCCAAAAGAGTGAATGTAGACCGAAATTTGGTAATTACGTTCTTTATGGTGGTCTCTGACGGACGATTATGTGCACCATAAAATTCACGAAGTGCTCTATAAACATTTTTAATTGAACACTGATTTTGAAAATAAATTTCCACGATTTGAAAACGTTGTTCTGGAGTTAACCTATTCATAATGATTTGCCAAACAATACTGAGTAGAAATGCCACTTTGAGCTGTCAAAACAACTGTCATAAAATAAAACGACATCTATCGGAAAAACAAACCTCCTAAAAAAACACCCGTTATATATATATATATATATATATATATATATATATATATATATATATATATATATATATATATATATTTATATATATATATATAATATATATATATATATATATATATATATATATATATATTCCGTCTCACTTCTAAGCTCAAATTTTCAAGGAATATTGGCAGTTAATTTTCCAAAATGTTTCGGTACATTTGACCATTCAAGTTGCCTTCAATAATGTGGGGGCCTATGAGTTTGTTGCCAATTATTCCACACCACACGTTGACAGTCCAAGGACGCTGATGTTCAACTTGACGAAGCCAGTGTGGATTTGTAACACTCCAATAATGCATGTTGTTTCGATTAACCGTTCCATGGTTTGTAAAAGACGATTCGTCAGAGAACATTACGCAACGAAAAAAATTGGGGTTTTGTTGTATTTGTTCACGTGCCCATTGACAAAAAGTTACCCGATTTTGGAAATCAGCGCCATGAAGATCTTGGTGTAAAAAAACATGATATGGATGATACTTGTGCCGTTTTAAAATTCTCCAAACACTGGTGAGGGACAACCCGGAATCGCGAACTATTTCTCGTGTACTAACATGAGGATTATGAGCCACTGCTGCCAATACAGCAATTTCATTATTTTCTCCAGTGACTGTTGCTATACGGGTCCTCTTTTTCGGTTGAACATTTCCATCAGTAATAAATTGTTTGATAGTACGGCCAAATGAAGCACGTAAACGAATCCTATCCGGAAAACGTTGGGCGTAAATAGCAACAGAATTTTCAAGATTTCTGCCAGCTTCTCCATAAACCAGAACCATTTCAATTTTCTCTGGCACAGTTAAACGCTCCATTCTAAAGTATTTTATCGTTTATTTTGCAATTACGAAAAACATGAAGATAAGAAATAACACAAACGTTAAATGTGATTTACAAAACTGAATAAATTGTTTTGATGACGAATTTCGAGTATTTCCAATGAAAACGTGATGTTTTTTATTTCAAACGTATTGCAGAATCGAATGCGTGTGTTCTAAGAAGGAGAAATTGAAAAAATTGAATTTCGTCGATTACAACGCCATCTATCATGAACCGAACAAAATATTTCATTCAAATCATACGTACTTTTAGTCGTAGAATCCGTATCTGCAATAAAAAATATGGCTTCCTATCTTAGTTTAAAAGTTACCTCCGCCCCACCTACAAACCGGGGGGTGGGGGACTATTTTTTGCACTAATGTATTTCCCCCGCGGTATGATTAATTTTTGATTATGGACATTTTTTCCGTAGAGTGGCTATTTTTCGAGATATTTGATCGTCTCAGTTTAAAAGTTAAAAGAAACACCAGGTATATATATATATATATATATATATATATATATATATATATATATATATATATATATATATTATATATATATATATATATATATATATATATATATATATATATATATACGAGGGCGGATTGAAAATGAAACTACCTAGCGCTAGATGGCAGCACAAACACAATTTTGTTTTTTAGAAATTGCGATCTGTCAAACGTCAGCTGTTAAAATTTCACCCAAATTCATCGATTAGTTTATTTGTGGTACTAAGCAACATAAAATGTCGTTAGTGTGACATTAAACAAGAAAGTTAAATGACAGTACAAAATAGCAATTAGTTTATTATCCGCCTTGTACGTATACGAATGCCGTATGAGACAATTTTCGACCAAAAATGACCGCCGGATAAAGTCATTGCATTTTACAGTAAACTAGATGTACAACAATTTATCGGTACGCCTTCCAAAATTTTAATTATTTTGGATTCCGAAAGAACGTGGTTTTTGAAGAGTATCGTGACTCGATTAAATGTCCGAAATATAATGGCAATGTGTAGCTGACATTTGTTTGACGTTTGATTGGAATCGGTTTTGATACATTAAAATTTGGACCACACGGATTTGGTGGCGAACTGGAATAATTTGTATTCTCTGTACAAACTGTAGTGATGGCTGAAAAATGTTTAGTTGTTTAACCTGACGTTGTAGGCGATATACAATATTATTAAATAAATTAGGAGAATTAAACTCTATTGAACTTGTGAGAGTATTGTAGATAGTTAAAAAATTAGTGAGTAAATCTGAAGGTGTTGGCGTAATTTGACTGAAAAGCTTCGGTGAAGTTAAATCCGTGGGTCTTAACGTATCGATGGTGTGCAAACGGACTGTTAAAAGAAGAAAATTGGGTTGGTCTATAAGTATTATATTTGGTGTTCATCGGTGATTGATTTGCTGTGGTATTTATATCCAACCAGTTTGTGTTTGTTTCACACGAACAAGTTTCGCAGTAGATGACAAATTTCGTTTGCTTTTCATAACTGCTGCCAATTTATTTCCTATTAAAACTTGTAGGTCATTCATTGCAATAAATGCTTCGGAAACATCCATTTTGTGAAGTTCTTGTAATTCTAGAGCCATGGTTTACGAAAAGGATTTAAACATTTATGGCTGTTTTTAGATGGAGTATTATTTGAAACTAGTTTTGCAATCGCTGATTTTTCCCGTTTTAAAGGCTTGTTTGTTGGTTTGCTGGGTATTTTCTTCCTTAGATAATTCACTGGTACATTCAAAAATCTGTTGAGTTTCAGCTTCTTCTGCAACTGCAACATCCCACTAAAATAAAATAATTTAATATATAACATGATATTTATTGTTTAAAACAATAAATATCATGTTATATCTAATTGGTTATTGGCTAAACATATAACTTGTTGTAGATGAAAAGCACGGAGGCTGAATGGAAAACGGTTATTGAAGATATTTGGAGAATTTGAAATTTCCCACATACATTTGGCGCAGTAGATGGGAAGCACATAAGGATCAAGTAACCGCCACATTACGGATTAAATTTTTTTAATTTTAAATGTTACCATAGTATCGTTTTGCTAACAATTGTCGATGCTCATTCCAAATTTATATTTATTGATATTGGTGCAAACGGACTTCAGATAATACAATAATTGAAAACTCCGCATTATTTAAAAATATCCCGTAATTAAATGATCCGGCGCCAAGTGTTTTAAACGGTGAAACCATGCCCGTTTCAAATATAAAATAATTTTATAGGTGACGATGTTTTTAAATTGGATCGGCATATGTTGAAACCTTATTTCAGATGTCAAACATTAACGACCAAACAAAAAAATTTTAACTATAGAATTTCAAGAGCTCGGCTGGCGGTAGAGTGCGCGTTTGGTAGATTGGCCGCCAGATTCCGGATATTACACAGGCTAATAGATGTTAAACTAGAAACAATCGATATGATAGTTAAAGTATGTTGCATGCTACATAATTATTTAACTAAGCCAATCGAATGCGAAAACTATTTAGATGAAATGCAGCCAAATGCATTACCACCAAATTTTTGTAATTTTTAACCAAATTTTTGTAAACAATTGCAAATCTTTGCATTGGTAAGGGAGACGTGCCATTTCAATGGAAGAAAGTTTAATAAAATTGTAATGCTTTAATTGCTCAAAAAATTTAGTCTTAATGTTATGAATCGGGGTCATGAATTAAATAAAAACTTGACTTACTGAATTATATATAGGAGATGTGTTTTCTATTTTCGGTTCACTTTCAAAATTATTCGTTGTAGCTCTTAGAACTACTACCTCGCTCAAAAATTTAGCTCATCGAACAGAAAGCACTTAGATTTTGGTTATTCGTCGAGTCCACTTCCTGATTTTTTATTTGTTTCTTGTTCTGTTGAACATACATATGTACTCGTACGTGTTTCTCAAATTTCGAATTTTTCTTTTAATATCTTCAACAGTGATATTAAATTCATCTGCATTTTTTTGAGCGCAATATTTTTGAGATCGGTACACTTATACAATTTACTAGTTATTTTCCATAAACATGTAATACTTGTTCTAAACAAATGAATCTAAAGTAATTTCCGTAGTAAACAGCGACATTTTTTTTACAAAAAATATATGTATAAATTAATATCTATATTTATTCAAATAGACTCTAAAAACACGAAAGTAAATGTAAATCAATGAACTGACGTTACTGCTATAACAAAAATAAAATAAAAAATAGTGTACAAAACTATATCGCCAGGTCCTAAATATTAGTGTGCTCACTCTAAATAAATTAAAAAAAATGAAAAACATAACCTTAAAGTATGACATTTCGTAATAATTATCATGATAATTTTCGAGACAATATCAGCCTGATAGTTTGCTGATTGTAAAAAAATGTATAGCATACTCACACATACATTGATAAAATAGCTAGCGTGATGGAAAATATCAGCAAATTTGCATAGTGTAAACCGCAGATAAATTAGAACGGAGATATATAATTTGTGTGATTTAAGCAAAAAAAAATTAACTTTGCTTTGATAAAATATTTAATATAAAATATAGTACACTCTTAAAAATTATAATTCATTTTCCATCTCTGAACAGTTTGGACTATTTCACTTACAAGTTAATCTAAAGATGAATTAATTTTAAGTGTTAATATAATAAGTAACAAGTGTAAGAAATTGAAAGTGTAAATGAATAAAAATATTTTTTGTATAGCCGATACGATAATTTATTTCAATATAAATTAAAAATTAAAGTGGAGCAGTTGGTAGGATAGCTATCCGAAGATAGTTATCCGTCATACGAACATACACAGTGATCGAACGGAAACAAAGGAAAGTTAATAAAATTTATTTTCGAAAACACAAAGTTTTATCACCTAAATAAAATTATAGTGACAATCAAAATAAGAAAAAGTGAATATTATCCATAAAATTTAGGTTAGTTAAATAAAACTAGAAAGTGTAAAACGAGATTAAAAACCCAAAATAATATAAAAGTGAATTAGAGTATTATTTGTTAAATTAAGTGAAATAAAACTGGAACAACTACAACAACAACAACACAAGAGCAAAGAGCAATTAATTTATCAAATCTAAGTGTTACAAGAACAAATAATGACACAATAGAATAAAATAAATACAGGGAATACAACCAGATTGGATTTGAGCCCGGGCCAAATTATACGAAATTTCAATAAAACCCAACCTTTTTCGGGAGAAGACTCGTATAAATTAAAGCCTTTCTTGAAAAGTATTCTCGATACAGAGAGTCTTTGTGGCCAAAATAACGAGGCGAATAAAATAATAAGCGCAAGAAACATCATAATGAAGATTCCAGAGGATCAACGAACTTGGACTAACGTGCTCCAGCAGCTACGCCTGAAGTACTATCCAAAAATTACGATGCACCAACTACTCTTTCATGCCAAGAAATAAAGAAATCTATAATGATGACGATATTGACAATAACAATGACAATAACACCGATTCGTGCTCAACTACTAGTCGAGAAAATAGAGAGTAATTTAGGATAGACCATACTGAGAGAAATCGAAATACTAATACCTGAAACTTACGAGTATAACTATTCTTTACATATTGTAGAATTAATACCAATAGAGACAACAGTATTAGAAATTAAAACAATAAGTAGAGGAATGATACCAACATTTATAGAATACAAAATTAAAACACCAATTATAAAAGAGTTAGACAAATGGCTAGACAAACTAATGACATTAAAAGACGGACATCGTACTATAAGAAAAAGAAGACTAGTAAACTTTTTAGGGACAATTAATAAATGGATAACTGGAACAATGGACGACGAAGAAAGGCAATTAATTAACGAACATTTAAATTTAATAAATAATAATAATGAATTACTAGTATCTAATATGAACAAACAGAAACAAATCAATAATAATTTTAATAAAAGTATAAACAAATTATATGAAACTATAATAGAAGATAGAAAATTAATTAAAGAATTTATAAAGGGAAAAGAAAAGTTTAATTCAATGGAATTAATAATATTTGATATAAAATTGAAAATTGAAGAAATGTTAGATGCTCTATCTAATGAAAATGATGCCTCTAGCTAATGAAAATAATTATAAATAAATAATAATTGATTATAGAATTATCGAAACAATCGAATTTAATAATAAGTATTATGAATACGATGAAAACAAATATATAAATCAGTTTAAAACATTGTATTTTAAGTAAAAACTGTGAAAAATTAAAAAATTGTAACACAAAAATGTATAATATTAATGATGAGTAATACAAGTCGCAAGTAATCTAATGTTAACATCAAATTGCGATAAAATTTTAAATTAAATGGAAATTATTTTATAAAATTGTATTATTGTACCATTAATCTAGGAAACAAGACATTCTATGTATAATCTGAAGTTTTTACCAATTAACAAAAATAAGCATGTATTGGAAATCACACTGTTAAAATATTTCTTATAGGAATTTTGAGTGAAAAATTAAAGTTCATAAAAAATAAAACTATTATCGCCCCTTTTGATCTTCAGTGCATCCAATTCGGGCAAATGACAAGACATCACAGAGACTACACAAATGGCGGGTAATCATGTCACAACGGCCTTGCACAATATTTTTTGTAAGTAAAACAGTCACCAGGTTTTTATTCTTAAATGAATCCCATTGCCAATAACCAGACATCACGGAGATTGCACCACCATGAAACCATATAGGAATCACTCCTACGGGATTAACCTTATCAAACGAAACATGTTTTGTTCTAATGTAGGTTGGCTCAGTATATTTGTTTGAGCAAACTTCTCATTGGCTCCTTATTATTTTTGAGTGAATCTCATTTATTCTCCCAATAACAAGACATCATGGAGATTGCACCACAATGAAACCATATAGGAATCACTCCTACGGGCTTAACCTATCAAACGAAGTATGTTTCATTCCAACGTAGATTGGATTGTAAAAGAATAGAATAGAATATTTATAAAAGAAAAAATTTTAAAGTAAAAGTAATAAAGAGAATCCAGGATAATTCTAACCCGAACGAAGGCAGAGTTACGTGTCAGGAAATTACACCTCACATAAATAAAAATGATAAAAATGCACATGATACACTTTTATTTTAGGTAACATGTTAATTAAATTGTCACACGAAAATAGACATTTAATTAACATTTTCCAGTAGAGGAAATCTTTATAAAATTTCAATAAATTAGAACGCAAATATATAATTTGTGTGATTCAAGTAAAACTGCATTTATGCAAAATAAAATTAACTTTGCTTTGATAAAATATATATAGATACTCTCTTAATAATTATAATTCATTTTGCATCTCTGAAGAGTTTGGACTAGTTCACCACTTACAAGTTAATCCAAAGATTAATTAATTTTAAGTGTTAATATAGTAGGTAACAAATGTAAGAAATTGAAAGTGTAAATGAATAAAAATAATTTTTTTATAATTTCAAGAAAAATAAAAGTCGCATACTTTACGTTTCTGTTCGCCTAAGGCATATACAGTGCGATTCAATAGATTACCACCACTCAATCAAAAGAAGCAAAAGTCACTTTCCAGCCGGTGTGTGTGAGATAGCAAAAATTGTGAAATAGAGAAAGAAAGAGTTTGTGTTTTTTGTTTTGTTTTGAAAAATGAATCTGAAATTCATGACTTAGTTTCGGTTAATTTGATTATCGCCACCAAACATATTTTCCGTGTTCATGTATCTGAATGCTTTTTTTTAAATTTAAAAGTGAAATTAAAAATCAGTATTTTTGTAATTCAGTTTTTAATCAATGGGTAAAAAAAGTATTTAACTTTAGCAGAAAGAGCCAAAATAGATGTGTATCATCAGGAAGGGCCTTCAGGGCATGCATATGAAATTATTTGAAACATATAAAATCTTATAAAGGTAATTATAAAGGAAGGGTTTCAACGGCACTTGCACCTCAGGATAAACAAAAACTTGTTATATTAACCTCCAATTCCGCTCTTTCTACAACAAAAATTGTCAAGCTGGTGTTAATGGCAGTAAATTTGCCAAGGAACACATGACTTGGAATGTGCTGCAAGGTCAACATTTTAATGAATGACGAAAAGTCAGTCAGTATTTTCTGATGAAATTTGTTTTTACCTCGATGGACCAGATGGGTAGAATTATTATTTTCATGACCTTAGGAAAATGGAAATGTCTTTGAATCGCCATCATAGTAGAGAAGGGAGCGTATCAATCTCTTATTATGGCACAATCGATTTGGTGTTTCAAAGTACAAAAATTACCAAAAAAGTTACGAGACATTACTGGAATCTCTTTTCCCTAAAATCCATGACTTTTTACACCACTCTCATGGGTTTTTCAACAAGATAATTCGCCAATATTCCCAGCTCGCGTTGTAAAGTCGTACGTCACAAGCCAAAATGTCTATCTATTGCCATGGCCACCATATTCGCCGGACTTAAACATAATATAAAATGTTTGGGGCTAGGGAAGGATCAGTATGATACTAAGGAAGAGCTGGTTCTAGGGATTAAAGCAGCCTGGGCAGAAATTTCACTCAATTATTTGACGTCATTGTACGACTCACTTAAGGATCGTATTTTTGAAGTTATTCAGGAAAATGCAAGTTCCACTAAATATTAAAAATTACATTTTAATAATGTATTTAAAAATAAAATTGGTAAGGAATCACATATAATGCCATTATTTCATGTAATTTTTCAAGTACCGGTAATCAAATGAACCAAAACTAAGTCATACATTTCTTACTCATTTTCCAAAACAAAACAAAAACACAGTTATCTTGATGTCTGCGATTTTTGTTTCTTGCTATTGGATTCAGCACTAAATACTCTTTCTTCCTCTATTTGACAGTTTTTTCTATCTCACACAAACCAGCTGGAAATTGACTTTTGCTTCTTTTGATTGAGTGGCGGTAATATATTGGACCGCGCTGTAATTATGTGTGTGGTGTTTTTAAATGTGCTTTGCCACTCCCAGATTCTGTATTTCGTCGGTACTCAAAAATTGATGGTACGCCTGAGTTAACAGAACAGGTCATTACTGTTATTAAAACCACCAGCTAGTGCATATCAGATAAATAGAAAGGAATTGTGTGTTACGTTAATGTTGTATGAAATGGCAGTTATAAGAAAAACAGAGTTGGTTAAACGCGGTTTAATTGCACAAGCTGACTTCGGAGTTAGTTATTCAACTGATTGCGATAAAGATATAGTAGAGGCATTAGTTCATATGTTAATTGGCATGACAGAGTATTGGAAAATTTAAATTGCATAGTTGTTAATCAATGGAATATTATCCTTGCTAACAACTAAAATAGTTTCCATGCCTATTGGGTACCCAAGTAGTATCTATAACGTGCGATGGGCTAACTTCAAACATGCTTGAACGTCTGGGGGCCGCGTTGAATGTGAATGAAACCATGGTTTCTTTCCACAGGTAAGTTAATATTAGCAGTATATATCTGTATATACATTAAATTTTATAACACTACCCTATATAGAAGGGGCGAGGTAAGTATGTGTTGGAATTAGTTGCTAAATATTTAAAATGATTTATATTTCTCATGCAACCCATTTCATAAGGTTTACACACTTCTAGACTATTGCCAGTTGATTAAGCTAATCAGAAACCGACTGCACTCTAAAAAAGAGATCAACATGGAAGATGGTGTTGTGCATTGGAATTGTATTGATGTTTTGGAAAATTTGCAACAGATAGATTGATTGATTAGTCGAATCTTACGTCTAATGTTGATTAGTAGTTAGTTTCCCTAGCTACACAAACTATGAGCCAATCAGGGGGGAGGGGCTCAGGGCCCCAGTTTACTAAACAATTATACGCTGTTTGTTTATAGAACCAAATTGCCAAATTTAACTATTTTTCATTGAAACGTTTTCACCACAAGTAACAATGTAATGTTAAATTACACACAAAATTGGTTCTTATGAGATTTGCCGTTTTTACACGAACTCCCTTTTTATTCAAATTATTTACAGGTATGCATTTGAAATATCAAAGGAAATCGCAAGAACAAATTTGCATACAAAAGCTGTACCACACGAATTAAATGTGATTTATAATTTAAATCATTTGAATATTATTATTTGTTTATAGTAATAAAAACCCAATTTCAGAAAATTTCGTAATTAATAAATGTATCCTCAGTACAGCCCTATCTTTCGGAAGTACCGTTTTAAAGCAAGAGGTGTATATAAACGGGGTAAGCAATGTCAATTTTTTTACTCTAGTCTGCTCGTTATGCTATTGCATGGTGATATTTCTGCTCTTTTAGTAGAATCTGCAGCTCTGTAAAGTGTGCAAGTCGCAATATGTGTCTTCTTAAATTTTAGTTCAAGTGTTCTGAAGATTTCTGAAAAATTAGATGATGAAATAGGCTTTGTGTTTGCCTTCAAGTACAACCTGTACATTTATGATAAGCTTTGAATAGGTCTTTATTGTTTTTTTAACACTATTTGCCGTATGTACTTGCGACACACACTAGACACTTAATAAACAAATTTTTCGTTAAATAGTTTTAATTTAACCGCAAAAATAAATTTTTGAATATTTAAAAAAAAATTAAAAAAGTTTTAAAATCACTCGATTGATTTCATTTGATCATCAGGAGTATCTACTCTAAATAAGTGACCGCTCTCATAAACTTTTTAGACTTCTTTCAAAATAATTTCCGGCACAACTTCTAACATTCAAATTCAGAAATAAGAAAAAACAACGTATGTATATTATACAGATATGCATTGTGGAGTATAACAATGAAGTATGCAAGAAACTAAAAGGAAATAGTTTATTATGTAAACAAAAACTTAATCAAAAAGTTTTCTGAACAAATCTTATAGTTAGTTACATAAAATTGGAAATTTCAATCTTCAATCTTAAGTTTAGATATTTTTCTTTTATTTATAAATAAAATCGGTTACAAAACATGAACTAACTCTTTCTTAAACTACATGTACGTTCGTTTACGTAGCTAGCAAAAAATCCAGAAATTTCTTTACAATTTCGTTTTTACTGCTATTATATTAAAAATAACTTTAAAAAACTAACAACTTCTCCACAATTTTTATTTTTCGTTAAGAGAAAAGTATTATGTCATATATATAAAAGTGTACAATACAAAAATAGCTTCCACTCATAAAAAGGCTCTATTCTATAAACAGGTCATGTTAAATGACGAGACAATAAAAATTTCTTAGAAAATTGTCAAAATTTAAAAATGAAATGCTTTGCAATAAGTACAACTTTGTATTGTTAAATTAATTGTGATACTTTTGGAGTAATTTGTTGTTTTGATGTCACATAGTACATAGAAAAATTGAACTACTACTACTACTATGTAACGGAATTTTATTCCGTTATCACATCAAACACTCAAATCCACATAATTTCTGTCATCCAGGTAATTTCGCCGTAACCTTGAAGATCTTATCTTCACAAAAAATTCATTAAACTTTTTGTCATGCCGAAATGCCATAGTCTTGTTTATGTTTGTTGTTGCATTTGTGTACGCAAAATGGGTATAATATGCAATACGACAAACATAAATATATTTCTGGTTTATGCTGTCGAATTGCGAACTACGTCACTCAATGTATATTTAGGGTTTTCCAATAAGAGTGATATAATTTCTTTAAAAAAAATTGTTGCACTTGCTGTGTGGCAGGTAGCCCCGTTTTGTTGGAACCAAATGTTGGATCAACTTCTTCCAATTTCGGCCATAAAAAGTTGGTTATCATCGATCTATACCGATCTTCATTGACAGTAACGGTGTTACCAGCTTCAATTCGAATTAAATACGGACCGATGATTCCACCAGACAAAAATCACACCAAACGGTCAATTTAGGTGAATGTAATGGTTTTTCATGAATAATTTGTGGATTTTCTTCGCACCAGAATCGACAGTTTTGTTTATTTACCGCACCACTCAGATGAAAGTGAGACTCATCGGAGAAGATTATTTTCTTAAAAAAATCGTTATCGTTTTCAAGTTGTTCCAAGGAAAACTCAGCAAATTCACGATGTTTACGGTGGCTTCAGTTCTTGAGTGAGAAGAATTTTATACGGATGCAAACAAAAAATCCTATCTCAAAATCCGCTAGGTTGTGGTTTGAGACAGTCTCAATTCTTGAGAACGTCTTGGAATCGACAAACTGCGGTCTTCAGCAACACTTGGCTGAACGGCAGCAATATTTGCATTACATCGAGCGAATCTTTGTCTTAATAGCGAGCACACTTGGACGATTATTACGACTACAAAATGGCAAAAGCACACGAAAAGTTGCAATTGGAGAACGTTTATTTTGATAATAAAGCTGAATAATTTGTAAACGTTGTTCTTGCGTATATCTCATTATGATGAAATAGTAAACATTACTGAATACAATGAAACAAAAAATGACAGATCATGACATATTACAAATGGCCGAAACGTCACTTAAAAATCATATCATTCCTTTGTATTATGAAAAGCAAACGTTCTACATAGAGGTAATTGAACGACCTGACCTATAGGTAGAAATCTAAAACGTTGCAATTTTCGTGGCATATGTAAATTCCCCACTTGGTTATTTTATAACACTTTTTAAATAGGCGGTATTTGTGCAATATTTGTTAATATTGCAAAAATTAAATTAATTGATGGAGAGAGAAGTACATTTCTTGTACTAAAACTTCCTCCTCCCTTCTGAATCGATCACTTAATTTTTGTATAAATACTGTGCCCAAATTTATGCTGTATAAGATAGCAGAAAATTTCCAGCAGAAAAATGTGTTTTTGCTATTCACCGCTAGAGGCAGCACTATCACAAAAAGGAAATTTTTCAGCTGATATTTTTTGAAACCAGCAGAAATTTTTTGAAATTTTTAAGCAAATCAATAATTCTGAGCAGAAAGCATCCTAAATTTTGGTTTGGGAAGTTAAGTTTTGGAAGCAAGACATACAACTTAATTAATCACAGAGCTTAAGCCGTGATAATTAAGGTGTGTGATCAGTCCTAAAATAATTTAATTAGTTGGTCATTTAATTTATAAGTGTGTAAGTTAAAATTATAGTTTGTTTAGTAAATAAATATTTTAGATTGCTTTTTTAATCAATACTTTTTTATTTGGTAAGCATGCATCAAACTAATCAACCTACTAACTAGCGGGCCCAATTCGTATAGGGTCTACCAGCTACTCCATTAGAGGCGGAAATTACGCAAGTGCGTTAGCACGCGGGTTTCCTTCTGCTGGTAACGCTTTACCAATTAACATTATTTAATAATCTTTAAGGCCTTGAGCCAAAATTTTTTTTAATTCAATTTTTTTTTGTTTATCTTACCCCATATCTAATTTAAGGTAATTATGTTACCCTAGATTATTATAAAAAAACACGGCATAATCCATGCCGTCTCACCTTATCTAATTATCTATGCGGTAATCTAGGTCGTGATCTGGGTACCCCAAAACCCACCCCGTTTTCCTCTACCGGCTTGAGCTGCGGGAAACGACGCCGCATGGGGTACCTTTCAGATAACGGCAATTCTATGAAACTGGGATGCTTTTACGCAAGTAGAAGTTATTCCGTTTCAACTATCAAAAACTAATATTTTATCGTATCAAAATGTAACATGATAACATTTTGAGATATTTTCAAATAATTAAGCAATACTTGGTTGCCACACTACTAACAGTAGCATGGAATTTTGATGATTTCAAATTAAACTGTGGTCAGAATACCCTTGAACCCTGTTTTAAGATTGGCAGTGATATTGAGGTATGTGTACATATAGTAAACCTAACAGAAAATAAGGATCGAATATTTGGTTAAAATGTGTAATTAATTCTGTATGAACCTTTAATACATTATATATATCTTGCTACGGGTGAATCACGGAGCCATACAAATTATTGCAATTTACACTGTACTTAATTGTAACATTCTAATTATTTTATAATTAAGGTTCATGGAATAACATCGATAGCAACTGTTTGCCTCTTAAAAAGTTGAATAGAAATTCAACCAACGCAGCCAAAAAAACTCGCGATCAATTTGCCGATTATTTTTCTGGAGTCGGGTAGAATGGCAGGACTCACGAATATAAGAGGACAATCACTAGGTTTAAACAAGGATTAAACTAAAAGATAAGTATCGTTTCATATTTTTAACTAAATTTTCTAAATTTTAAGTATTTTTTGTTGTTTTTCTAGAGGATGTTCACAAGAGCCACGCTAATTTAAGTTTATGATTATTAAATGAAATAATAATTATTATTATATGTATTGTGATATACATTTCTATTCTCTAAATGTTTATTATATATATTTCAAGTTTTTTCGAAAACACATTTACATACTATAAGGTTTTTATGCCTAACGGATAGTTCATTTTTATTAGAATTTTGTTATGAGTCTCCGTATGTGCTTTTCCTTATAATTAGCATAAATAAATAAAATATAAAATTCAATATTTCAATTAGTTTAATTGTACTGGATTAAAAATGTCGGAAACTTCATTAAGCCTAAATCTCAAGCCCACTTAAAAACACTTCATTTTAGGTGTCCGAGGACTCATGTCACAATCTATCCATTCTCTCATTCAGCCATAAACTATACAGAGACACCATCTACACATAGCATATTTCATTTAAACTTGTATTGGAGCTTTATGACCGCAATCAGTATTGAAATCAGGGGATAACAATAATATTCTGGCTCAATGATTCACGAATTTGTAGTAACGTGAAATTGTTTCGTATTATTTCATAAGTAAAAAACCCAATCGAAGAAACCAAAGCAGTACACGTATTACGTTTTCTTTAAACAAAACTTGTGTTTAAAAATAAATTGATGCAACAGTTTGGTTTTTATTTCAAATTTTATTTATAGTAAGGAAAATCACTTATTGAAGACATTTTGCTAAATTCATATTAGATAAATCTCAATTAGGCATAAAAACTTTATACCATCAAACTAAAAAAGTGACAAAACATAAAAGTAGTAATGTAATTTTAATAGTTGAAATATTCACCTACAAAATCTATATATTAAATATTATAATAATATAATAAAATAAAATAAATAATCTAAACATATAATAAAACGAAATAGTTGATTCATGCATCGCTCATTAACAGGTACCCGTGGCCGACGATTTCCTGAAAAACAAAAAATAGCTAAAAAAATTGTTATATTAATAAGTATATGGAACAGTACTTATCTATTGTCTATTCTGCTTTATAATAGCATCAGACAAAACTTTCGAAATGTCCTGCTGTGCTAAAAGCCTTGGCAACATTTCCAGTTCCTATAAGTCAAGGGCTTCAGAGACATCAGGAATCCTTCGATTGCGTTGGGTTCGGGTGGGCCAATATTTGAAGGAGCTGTAGGTGCTGCTATAAAATATTTTTATACTACTTTATTTATTTATTAAAAACCACGAATGTTCAAAGCTAAACTGCAAAGCTAATAAAAAACAAACTGACATTTGACTATAAAAATGGCGAACGATTTATTTTGTATGAGTGTGTAGTAGATGTGTTAACAATGCTGCCATAAAAAATACTTCAGTTTGCATTTTTTATAGCACGTTATGGCAGCACACTAACACCATGATACTTATTTTCACAGTAAAATTTTACTGACAAAATTTTTTGTTTCGTACACAACCAGTAAATTTATATTTTTTTCTCGTTTTTATTTTTACTGTCAGTAACGTTTTTCCATGTTATAGGCTCTTTATTTTTATTTAAATAGTACAAAAAATAGTATATAATCTTGAGAAACTGTCCGTAGCTTACTATATTTACTTACTTACTAAACTTTCCACTCGCTCTGTAATGTTGAAATTTAATTTTTAATGTTATGTACGAAAAAATTGGCGTTTCGCTAACTTTTGTTACTTATACCACAGACGTAACATATCCAGACGTTTTATTGTGAAAGAAAGTTTGGTCGAATACCGTGGCTCCACTTTTCATATTACATTATTTTTTGATATCTAATCGAGGAACCCAATATATTTTATAAAAAAATTTCATTACCGCCATCTATATATACATAGCAGAAACAGTCTCAAATAATTTCATATTCTAACCAATAAAATACATATACATAACCAAACTACAAAAATAAAACAAATATAAATATTGGTGTGTATGTAAGTAGGTTTCGTCGACAGTTTTCAAGGTTGTATTTACGTTATCCTTTTCATATTACAATAAATTTCAGTGAGAAAAATTATTGCTTGTAAATGGTTCTAAATTTATGTTTTCCGACTTGCTATTTCATTAATTAAAACTATTAAATATCGACAATATACTTTAAATAAAATTCATTTGATTATACATTAATTAATATTCATCAATAATATTCTTCTATCTTTACAATTACTTATTCTATACGTATTTCCCATTTTATTGATCGTCAGTTTTTTTAAAGATCGTTCCACAATGAATCGTGTTAAAGTGGTATAAAATGTGCAGTTGAAACCTGCCGTTTAACTAAACGACAAAATATTCGTTTGTTTAAGTTGGTGGCCCACCACAAGAAATTTAATGATTGGGTACTGAATTGTAGATTAAAAGATTACACAATTAAAAACATTATGGTTTGCGAAAAACATTTCGAAAAAAAATATTTTACTAAAAGAGGGTTAACAAAATATGCTGTGCCTACACTAAATTTATTTGAAAATGATTCCGGCAGTGATATTTCGATAGTAACTATTTTATCAATAGAAGATTGGTTGGAACGTGAAGACGATCCAACTACAAGTGATCCAATAGTGGCTACAGACAATTTGCGTCAGGATAGCTCAGAAAATATGAGTCAAGCACACATGCTCAGTATCTACCAGAACCGGCGATGTATAAAAGTGACATTGAACCTCCACCATGTAAAACGTGTTTACGAAATATTAAAAATGAAAACTATTATCGATTAAACTATAATAAATTATTAAGAACAGTAAAATCAAAAGACAGTGAAATAATGGGGCTGAAAAGAAAATGTTATAATTATTTAAGAAAATTTAAACGAATGAAAGTGTGCATCCAAAAATCAAAACCAAACATTAACGACCACTTAAATAATTTACTAATTGACGAAAACGCAAAAAATTTTTGTAAGATGTTAACAAGTGGTCGATCCAAAAATCAAAAATGGCCGGAAGAGCAAAAAATAATCGCACAGAACATATTTTATCGATCGGCAAGTTCATACAAATACTCAAGAGAGAGTTTAAATTTTAATTTGCCATTTAAATCATCATTAGTACGATGGCAACCTGTTAAGTATCTGAGCCCTGGCTTCAACAATAATGCACTTACGAAAATAAAAGAAAAGCTTAGCATTATGGGCAGCGATTCGAAACAAGCTGTGTTGTTATTCGACGAAATATATATAAGAAGCGATCTTGTTTACAATATTTATACAGATCAAATCGACGGATTTGTAGATTACGGAAAGGACAGAGAAGCTGAAATTGGTAAATTAATATATTGTTTTATGATAAGAGGGTTATCAGCGAATTGGAAATTTGTTTTAAGTTATTATGTTTCCCAAAATAGTATTCCAGCTGATAGGTTATTTTTACTTATTCAAGAAAATTTGGACAAATGTTGTGAGTTGGGAGTAAATATAACAGGCGTAGTTTGTGATCAAGGGCCAAATAACAGAAAGTGTTTGAAAATGTTTGGTATAACAATTGAAAAACCTTATTTCTTATATAATGATGCTAAAATAGCATGTATTTATGACGTGCCCCATTTAATAAAGTCAGTTAGGAACACGTTAATGAAATCCGATATAAATACGCCTGACGGTTTGGTAAGTTGGAATGTAATACTAGAACTGTAGAACTTAGAGGTAAACTCAATTACCAAATGTTGCCCTAAAATCACGGCTAAACATATTTACCCAAACAATTTTGAGAAAATGAGAGTCAAACTAGCTACACAGATTTTTAGTAGAAGTGTTGTAGCGGGTATCAAAACAGCGATTCAATTGAATAAAATATCATCTCGTAATAAAGCAGTTGCATGTTCTACGTATAAATTTATTGAAAAAATTGACAAACTCTTCGATTGTCTCAACTCAAAAGCAAAATACGAAAAAAATCCATTTAGATGTGCCTTTATTACGAATAATGAAGTGGATACATTTTTAGAATTTATGGTTAACTATCTTTCACATATTGGTTTAGTAAAAAAAACAACAGTTTATTGTTTCAAGGGGTTAATTCAGAGCATACGAGCCATTCAAGCCGTTTCTAAAAATATACTGTTGGAAAATATTGGAATTGAGTATATTTTAACGTCAAGATACAATCAAGATCCAGTCGAAAATTTATTTGCCCAAATCAGAGCCGCTAACGGAAAAATTTTATCACCATTCTAAAATATATCAAATTGCGAGGATGACACAGACGAAGTGCTTGAAACGACGGAAAATGTACAAGCTGAATCAAATGAAACCGTTAATACAAGTTCAATTGAAATTGACCATGTTGATGACATATCAGATATATCTGAAATTTTTTTTAATTTGGATGTACCTTTACAAGAAGCTTCAATGCGGTATTTTGTGGGGGCTTTTGTGGGCTACGTAGCGTTCAAAATTTTGAGAAAAATTAAATGTTCCCGTTGCGAAAACATCTTTATCAAAACTGATGAAATTTTGGAGGCTCCGTCAGAATATTTGATTAGCAATAAAAATTATGGTGATGAAAATAAGATAAACCTTAAAGCCCCGACTGATTATTATTTCAAAATTTGCAAAGAACAAATTTGTTTATTTTCCCGGATGTTTTCAGAACGCGCAAAAATGAAAGATTTGAAGAAGAATATTGTCCAACTTTGTATTGTTAACACCAGCATTACCTGCAAAGATTTGTATGTCGAACAAAATCCATGCCATGAACATAACAAGGCAGCCTTAAACTTCATGATTTTGGTTTTAATCAGGAACCATTGTACATGGTTAGCTGAAAAACACATACAAACAAATTATAAAAACGTACGAAATCCCAATTGGCGAATACTATTGCAAGGCAAATAATTATATAATGAAACGTAACGCACATGGGTTTTTATTTTATTTTTAAATTTTTTTAAGAAAATTTTTATAAAATTTTATTTTTGAAAATTTTATTTTATTTGTTTTATTGTTATTGAATTTGACTAAACTGAATCATGAAATAAATTAATGACTGGTAAAATTGCTGGTTTCATTTTTGGTACGAGCTGAATTTTTTTCTTTATCTAGTGGTAATCCAAGTGAAATTTATTGATCGAATATTTATATGGACGATTTGTGGTGCCGATGATCAATACTTAATCATCTTTCATTTGATTCGATAATGCGCCTAAGCTGCTTAATAATTGTGTAATAATTCGTCGTTCCATACCATTTTTGTTATCCATATACATTACATAGAATCTTTTGTATCGGTCATAGCTATTTCCGATCATCAAAGGAAAAATTGTTCAACATAAGAATTAAAACAAAGCAAAAAACAAACATATATTTTTGTCACCGCGCTACAACATTTTTTATTGTATGCATTTTGAAAATACCATCAAAAGCACAAAACTGAAAAACGAAAAAAATCGTGCTTGTGATTGAGAACGAAAATGCAAAACGAAAAAGAACCTTACTTGTACTTGGGAAGAAAACAATTTGTTTGAATGAAATAAAATAAAATGTGTTTGAACGTAAAGGGTGTAAAACAAAAATCTACCGGATTCAAGTTACCCTAGTGTACATATGCACACTGTAATTTTCTCAATGAATTTTCTTATTGATCATGGTAGGTATGCAAATAAACAATATCAATATAATTTAAAACAACCAACATTGTGCATATGCACAACTTGAATACGGTACTTTTTTGTTTTACACCCTTTACGTTCATGCAAGTCAATTAAAACAAACAAGAAAAGTAATTTAAAGTTTTCACTTACAAAATTGTTTTTTTTTTTCGTGTGTCTGCGTCACATTAAAATTGTGATACTTTCGACTACGTTGATGATAGTGCCATCTACTAGTAAGTAGATGTCAAATGCATATCATAATAGCTAATTGGGTTCCTCGATTGTGGTTTAAATTTTTCTCACCACCATTGGCGCAATTATCAGTCAATTTGATAAAACTATGTCTTCATTCGCCAATAATTCGTCTGGGTATATTAAGTTTGTGCTTATACCATATATTATATAGTATATATATAAATATATACGCTACTAGGTGGACCAAAATTTATTTGACTATACCCCTTTTGAATTGAAAGAAGTTCAGTATACAATTATTTGTTCAGTGCAGAATTTTTTGTTGAGTTTTGAAATAATTAGCAGTGTGAACATGACTATAGTTGTCAAACATCAAATCAGTTTTGTCAAATTATTTCCGTGTGTTTGCGTTATAATATCCACGAGTAAGTAGCTCTTTATAAATTGTGTATATGTGTTTATTAAAAAACTTAATATATATTTCGTACATTAAATTTAAATATATTCTGTGTTTAAAATTGTGTTTTTAGGTTAAACAAAAATGTATCTCAAATTTATGTAATGGTTAGAATATAGTTTAATGAATTAAGTTATTTATAATTTTATTTTACAAGTAGATAGTTATAAGATTTTGCATTATTATTATTATTTTTATTCAAACAATTACAACAAATATACATTTTCAGAAGTCTATGTTTTTTTTTTTTTTTTTTTTATTTATCCCTGCTATCTGTTCTGGGGCCAAGGCTCTCCCAACTCTTTCGCGGTTTGCTTATTTACGTCCTTACTTTTTCGCCAGTGTAGGCCAATTCGAGGACGTACGGATATAGGTCCGATTTTATCACTATCTGCACATTGCATAGCTCCATGTCAGCCTATACTGGCATGGAAGATGGGTCGGTCCATGAGTTTTGCACTCCGACAGGGGGTCATAGATGTGTTCCATTCCATCACAAATCGTAATTTGTTAATGAAAATTCCCTTTGCATCCTGCCCCTATCGGGATTCGAACCCGGTACCTCCCGATCCAAACGCCAAAGCCTTAACCACTGTGCCATTTGGTCGGTCAAGGGGGTCTATGTTGTGGTTGTTTTTTTTTGTAAACTGTTTTTGCATATGATGAATTCCTGAATTAAGATATATTTTGCTCGTCAAAAGTAGTAAGTCTGTAACCGCACATCGGTTACACCCTGATGCATTTGAATTGATAAATCTGTAATAATATATATATAAGAATTTTAATAAACAATTATAATAAATCCACTTTTTACAGTACTTATATCGTCCTATTGAGTTTAAATAGCCGCATCATTTGGATTCAATTTTGAACCATAAATTATTCAAATATTCTGGATAATGAACAATTGGTAACATTTTAATAATTGCTCACGGCACAATTGAAATCAAATGGCAAACAACTTGAATACTTAGAAACTTATCTTCAATTCATCGCATTTTGCAAATTGGCCTGTTGACAAGAAATTAATGTAAAATACCCATTAGGTTGGTTTAGCCGAATATGCTATTTTCCGCACGCCTTGTAATTTATTCTGGTTATTTTCATCACTAAAATAATATTAAAATGCAAGAGAAAAAAATGGTGAAGTGGTGAAGAATACTCACGAAGTGTAATTCTGGTTTCGGGTCAGCAGCCGCCCGTTCCGACTGAGGGTTAGAGATAGGCCATTTATGGACCAGGATGAGGACTTGTACTTTCAACAAAACGATCCGTGAGTATCGATTACATTTTGCACAGTAACTTACGTGACTTACATGACGTATCATAATTTTTATTTATTAGCTTTGGATAACAGGCGCTCGTGCTTTACGTTCGATTTGTGCCGTGAAGACAAAGCTAAGTTTGTCCAGTTCGATTTTTTCTGGCAGTAAGGTATCCATAATATAAGTAGCTGATTTTGCAAGCAAATTTAATCCAGCTTCTCCTATGTGTGGTATTAATGAGGTGTGGTATAATCTGCCGTAGTGAATGACCTGATTTAAAAAAATTCGAAATGTTTCGGTCGAGTTTCGGTCGTCTACGTCCGGTGCCAATATACTCCAGTATCTGCCCCATATGCATCTTACAATTTTCTTACTAAATTACTAATTAAATTTTCAAACTATTATTGAATCGTGAATAATTTCGGAAACCTTCTAATATCAAATTGATTGAAATTATTTTGACAATAAAAAAGAAATGATTGAGAAAGAAAAAAGATTAGTACACTGTTACGATTTTTGATCGATTTTTAATTATTTTTATTTTTAAATTTTAATCTATACTTTTTTTTAACTAACACCACTATATTCTACTGTTCTCCATAGAAATCAAGGATAAATAATGTAGAAATGTTTTCATACAAAAATTGAGTTATGTTCTTTCTGTTTGTATTCTGTGATTATACCATTTGAAATTAATAAGTTGTTTTTATGAGAACATGAAAATGTATATTATAAAATTGTGTCCTTTTTATCGATGCCAACATTTAATTACTATTTTTAACAAAATAATAGATTTTATGAAATTTCGGCGTTTTTCTAATTCTAGTATTATGGGTAAAAACTGCCGAAAGATTCGTTGGTTGAGCCTTGGTATTTGATATTAAAATCTAGTTGCTTGAGTCGAGGTGAATTTCACAAATACCGTCACACACCCTCCACCTTTGTTAATCGTTATTAATTTCAATAAATATTTCCAACTTACTTCTAATTTATATGTTATCAGAAGGAAATTATCAATGCTTTTATTATCAAGTCAGTTACATTGAACCAAAATACATTTTCTCCACTCCTTCCGATCAAAAGCAGCACCTCACTAGTTCAAAAATCGAAAGAAAATGAATCAGTACAACCCAGCACAAACACACATGCCACAAGCTGTATTCCACTCCCCAGGGACCAAACCATACTGGTTACCAGAAATTCAACCACAAACATCGAGAAACGTTCATACAAAATTGTCACTTGAAAACTTGAATTCTTAATGAAAACTCTACCGCAACATAAAAACCTCTCGTTTTTATTATAAGACAAAATAATCCCACTACACGGACTACTTGGCAGAAACATCCCGTTTTTACTCAAAAAAAGGTCGGTTGACCTTCAGTTTCAACTTCTTCACTCGAATGACAACACAATCTCCTACCTCCCCTCCCTGATGCCACATTATGGCGATTTTATATTAAAGTCTGGTAAAAAATCATTTTTCCTCATTCAAGCAAAATCAAACCAACCAACGTTTCATTAGTTCGAAACCAAACTTCTAACTTCTTGGTAACCTCACCTCGATGTAAAAATAAAATCTGGGTATCACCCAGAATAATCTAAATTTTAATATAAATTATATTTAATAATCAACTATAATTATATGTGGATGATACTTATTTGTGTTAAAGTAAACAAACCGTTCGACGTTGAAAGTGGAAAAGGAAAATTAAATTTAAGCTATTTTCTCTATGTAGTATTTGCTATCCATCCAGCTATAAATTTAAAAACAAAAAAATACCGACGGAATTTTATCATCCACTTTATTCGATATTATCTCAATCGCTCGACTCAAATGGAAACCGAAGCAAAATAATAAAAACGCTTTTCTATTTTAGTTCAGTTTGGTTTACCCATTTTTTTATATTTTAGTTTTTATTTACAGTTCAGTGGATTTTTAATAACGTTTTCTCTTTGGTCAACAAACATAAAAACACAATAATAAATGAAAATATTATCGGTTGGATTTAAGTGGAGCAGTTGTATTATACCAGAAACCAGGGTGATTTAAACTTTCGTATTTTTAAGCAGCGAAACGCGCGATGTTATAAGTACGAAACGTCAATGGCAAAGTCGATTTAAATACTAATTTTTAAAAATCATTAAGCCGATATACCATACTATGACTTATTGTACTGTACGTGTAGAATGTACTGCAAAAAATATAGGTTTATATCAAATAAGTCAGAAACCTAGAAAAAGTAAATAGATTGTTATACTTTATTACAACCAGACACAGTATGAGTGTGAAAAGTCGACATTGTTGTAGAAGTCTCCTGTGTATCAAAACCTATTTAACAATATTCTAACAACCTCATATAATTTTTTGTACATTCTTGACTTTATATACAAGGATTCAACTAACCTACATGATTATCTTGCCTTGAACGGAGTGTGTTTTAAAATGTGCCTTGTGTAGTGTAGTTATACACAAAATTTTCCAGTTTTTTGTATATGATATTTTATCAGTCAGTAAAATACCAATCGCCTGTTCTACAATATATCAAAAAAATTCCCCAGACATTGAAACGAGAATACCTCGATTTTTTATTTTTTCATTTCACATAAAGGAATCGTAATATGTTCTATAGACAGATTGGAGTGAGGAACACTCAATAAAACGAGTATGAGCACGTACATCTTATGGTAATTTAATATTTACGCATCTATTTCACTTACATAGTTATATATATATATATATATATATATATATATATATGTATATACATTTCAAACAAGCATCCATGATGAGAAAATCAATATAAAAATTAAATTTCATCAAATTTGTGACGGTTGACATGAACAAAAGTAGGGTATAAATCTCTCTAAATTAAATTCGCGTATATGTGTCATTGTACTTCAAACGAATTTGCCAATTAAAATTTATAATATCCAAACAAGAAAAGAACAACGGCAAAAAACGTTCAATAAAATTTCATAATTGCCCTTAATCTTTTCATTTTCTTATTCACTGGACATACAACCGGCTATTTATCAAACGGTAAAAAATCCAATAAAATTAAAATTATCCTTTTATAGTTTTATTCGTTTTTTTCTAGTTTGGGGTTTTTATCCTGTATTTATCAGACAAAGGAACTACTTTGAAAAAAAAATTCAAGAAGAGTAAAACCGTTTAACTTTAATTCCATTATAAATTTTCCAGTGTTTTTTGTGGACTGTGGATAGTCTTCTCGTTACTCCTAGTTAAAGGGAAAATGTGTGTTGTATCCGTTTTGTTACATTGTGTGTACTTTAGCATAGAATATTGAAAAATCGACGATTATGCTACGTTATGTAGCTTTAAATATAGTATACGGATATAAATATATTTGTAGAAAGCACAATGGTCGCTTTGAAAAGTTACTTTTTATAGTAGTTTGTTGTTGCTCGTAATTTATAAGTAACGTCTAATCCTGATTTTTTATATCAGTTAATGCATTTCTATTGGTTCAACGAATTAACTTATCGTATGAAGACATAAAATAATAAAAAAGCTAACAGATTAATTGGATTTTATTACACAGCATGACGCGAACATAGATTTTTACAATTTATGTTTGATTTAAGTATAGCAGCCCATACTGAATAGCTGGCATATACAATATTGGTTTTATTATGCTTACTAAGTACAAAATATAACACATATGCGTATTTGCACTTAATTAAACTAGGTATCTTTACAGAATACAAATATAGCTGTTAAGTCCTCCTTTATTCAAATTTGGTGCATCCGTAATGTTATTTATAGAAATAATTGGTTTTACGGAGGTTATTAAATAAATTACTAACTTTGAAGTGATATTGTGGTAAAAAACCAACCAAAATTTGAAGGGTTTTCTACTTTAACTGTCTCATAATTTTAAATCACTACTTGACTAACTTTATTCTGATTTTTCAAAATTTGGTTAGTTTGCTTTAATTATTCTTGCTTAGTATAGTTCACGTTAAGCTTAGTAAGTAAGAAACGTGAACTTGTTTTAAAATCGCACCAGCAAGGTTTTATTTAAAGTAATATTTTTAAAAGGCTGCAGCTCATGTTCAAGAAGTGTTCAAGAAGTGTGCACACAACAAAATTAGTGAAAACTATAGGAGAGTGAATTCGTGGAAATCCTATCCACATGAAAAGCCAGTCTGAACGTGAGATCTTCATCAATGTATTGCATACTCACCTAGAATGGATGGCACTTAAAAGGATACCAAAAACAAATTATTAAAAGATGAACTAAGGTTCAGAAGAAAACTACGATCGCAAAATCTAAGATGTTACTCTCTTGGCATAACGGTGATGAAATTTTATTTTCAGATCAAAAGATGTTCTTACAAGACGCAGCCGTACAAAGATTTCAAAAAGTTTCAGCCGGGAGCAATTACAGAAAAATGAAAATTATCGCTGCTTTTTATCGAAAGGAGTGTTAACACTAACACCGAGTGCTAACTTTATTGAGAAAGATTTTAGCAAAATCGTTTGATTCTCGATACCTAGGCGATGCAAAGAGTGGTGCCATGGCAATTTACCTGGTTTTGTACTATCGGAAGAATGGCCTGTTGCATTTCCGGACCTAAACCGTTTGGATTTCTGTATTTTGGGCAAATGCTTCGCAAAATTGACAATACAAACGATTTGAATTTGTGTTAATTTAAAAATCTATTGATTAAAATATGGGATGAAGTCCACAAAATGTAGTGCGGCATGCGTGTAAAAGTTTTGTTTTTAATATTATGAACGTTATCAAGTATACTGGACAGAGATATGACTTGAAACATTATTCTTAAAAATTTGAAGTATTTTGAATAATATATTAAAGCTTTATTGGAATATTTATGATTTGTTATTGCTTTATTTAATTTGTTCTATGGGCCGTTAATCTGGAGAACCCTGTATATATGGAAAACCCGGTATGTGTAACCGCCTCTTTGGCACGTCGCATCACAGCGGCACTTCGGCAGGCCAATTTTTATATAAAGTATATGTAAGCATTTTATGGAAAATTTATTATTTCTGATAGGCATTTAAAATGCTTACTTCTAGTGCACAGTCAAAGAATTATTACTTTTTTGCCAAATGGCCCTTTTAAATTGACTTTTTAAATCTTTTAAAAAAATGTCATACATATGAAAATTCACACAAACATTTTCCTCGACTTACCAGATGGAGTAAGCTCGACAAGAGAAATCCATAGTTTAAATAGATGAAAGATAATAATGGACACTTGTATCTTCTACGTTTTCGTATCTTCCCAAAAACTTGGATTACACTGGATCATGTACAAAATATGATTTGAAATGATCATGCGATCTTGTGTCTGATCATTCACGGTCATGCAAGTATTACAAATACATTCGTTTGGGAAGTTCCATCTTTTACCTCACGAGCTGAGGGCTCCGGTGGGATCAATTTGTTGATCTTTATTATATTGGGAGTACAAATTAATTCGGTCCGTTTTTTTAATTTTAAAAATATTGTCCATCGCTGCTTACGACTTTTTCCCACCTCTCAGGCAATTTTCGAATCCCATCTCGGAAAAACGTTTCATCTTTTGAGGCGTTTGAAGCCAATTTCCAATTTCTTCGAAAGAAGTGAACCGGTGACCTGCCAAATCGTGTTGCATCCATCGGAACAACCTGTAATCAATAGGAGCAAACAGGTTTGAAGCAGCTGCTCGCAAGAACGAAATCGCCTTTCCACGTCTCTTGGTTTCAATTCATAAGGAACCCAATTGTCTTGCTTTTGAATCATGCCCATAGATTTAAATCGTACGGAAACTGTTTGTTGGGTCACCCCAAATGTACGGGCAAGCTTTTCTTGCGTTTGAGTTAGATCTTCATCGAGCAATGCCTCTCATTCAACGTCTACGAATTTTTGTTGGCTGTCCCAAGCGAGGTTTATCTTCAAAACTTAAATCATCATTTTTGATGCGCCGAAACCATTCTCTACATAATTTATCGGTTGGGTATTGTCACTGTAAACCTCCACAAGCATTCGATGTGCTTCAGCTCCACCTTTTTCCAATTAAAACAAAAATTTAACACCTCCCGCAAATGCTGTTTAGTTATCACAAAAACCTACATATTCAACACCTTATAAACACGTTTTGTATGAAACTCAAAGCAATGCAAGCTGAATGTCAACGGCAGATGTCTAATCTACCTGAAACAACGGAAATCAGCTATCACTATAAAAAATATATTATATTTAGAGCCTCTTTTTGAAAACCAAATTAATTTGTATTCCTAATATTTTATTTTATTTTTTATTAATTATACAACAACTTAAAAAACATCTTGTTCGGCATGGTTGGTAATAAACTTAGTATCAATAAACAGAAAACAAAAATGTATCGGTTGCCTTTTGGAAAATTTACCAGATTACTCATTCTACAATTCTAGGAGCAGACTAACAAATTATGCTGTTCTGACTTACTAGATTCACAAAATTAAGTTCATTAAGTATCTTGATTGCATGAGAGTTGAAAGTAGCTTGAGTTGGAACTACCTTTCATGAAAACAAAGTAGAGTTGAGTTTTCGTTAAGTTAATTTGCACTAAACAAATTTAATGGGATTGAGTAGATTTTAAATTCAAAATGACGGCAATGAAAAATTTTAAATTCATAAAATATAAAAATATTTTAAAATATCTTTCAGAACATATAAATATATAAAGGATTATTACGCACGAATACAATTAAATTTACTAAGCAGTTTTCAAAATTTCATCTCAGCCTATCTCTACTCCATGGAACTACTAATTTCAACTCATCCTAACTCCAACCTGGTTTATGGACACAATGTAAATGTTTGATGTAAATAAAAATAACTTTTAATATTTACAACTAGTAAGTTTATGAAACAACAGCAGAACTCGCAAATCTCAAGTCACGGATTTCAAGCAAAATCCGTACACAAGGTTGGCGAGCGAAGGCACCCGCTTCAAGCCTAAAATTATTTTACTGATTAATGTGTAATTTATTTTGAAGAATCTTTTAATAATTGGGTTTGCTTCCTATTAAGGGCAAGTAACTAATAAAGGGTGTTTCATTTTGAGGTATAAAACTATAACTTGACAACATTTTTTTCAGGAACAGTCGATTTGACAGCTTAAAGTTGCTGTTTGATTTGTGTGGTTTGCCATTGCATAATGAATAGACTCACGCGTGGACAACGTTTGCAAATGGTTCAAATTTACTTTGAAAATAATGGTCAGTTTGTGAAACTCATCGCGAGAACGAAACCCATCAGAACAGTTAATTCGATTAACAGGAACTAAAACCATACGACCATCGTTTGTCCCGCCAATTCGTGAATGGGTTGAAGCCAATGCAAACTCGACATCGATGCAAACTTTCAGACATTTGCATGTTTCAGTAGAAATGCTACGATGAGTGATAGAAAATTGGATTAGATTACGTGAAATCATATTCATGATATCATTAAAATTATTTTTCTGTGCTTTATTTAAATTCAAAGTTCTATAGCTCGAAATGAAACAGCCTTTATATTATTGTCTTTTTTTTCATTCATTCGCCACCGATTCACCTGTACGATCGTAATCAGCTGAAAAACAAAGCTTTTACACAATTTTTAAAATTTTACAATAACATTCAAAGTGGAGGTTACTATTATAATAGAAAAAAGAAGCAATTCTAAACGATGGAGATAGTCATCATATACTAGAATTAACTACGACATCAATCATCAACGCATGGAAATTGGTGGCCAGAAGTATAGAGAAATGTAATATACACAGAGGTAAAGCTGCATACTAAATTTTGACACAATTTTTTTTATTGTAACCCCAAAAGAATTTCCGACTATGCGAATTTACGTTTGGTGTTTCCTTAACTATACGTAACATTTTGGTTTTTACGTTTTTCGTTTAGAGTGTAACTGTAATCTTGTATTTGGTCAACTTAAAACCGTGTCGTAACTCCAAATTTTACTATGAAAAAATGAGTAAATATTTTGTTTGCAGCTTTAATTCTGTTTACACTTATTTTTTCTGTGCCTGAAGTGTTCGCGAATACAACTAAAGGGTGATTTTTTTGTGGTTAGGATTTTCATGCATTAGTATTTGACAGATCACGCGGGATTTCAGACAAGGTGTCAAAGAGAAAGATGCTCAGTATGCTTTGACATTTCATAATGAATAGACTTACTAACGAGCAACGCTTGCAAATAATTGAATTATATTACAAAAATCAGTGTTCGGTTCGAAAAGTGTTTCGCGATTTACGTCCGATTTATGGTCTACATAATCGACCAAGTGAGCAAACAATTAATGCGATTGTGACCAAGTTTCGCACTCAGTTTACTTTATTGGACATTAAACCAACCACACGAATGCGTACAGTGCGTACAGAAGAGAATATTGCGTCTGTTTCTGAGAGTGTTGCTGAAGACCGTGAAATGTCGATTCGTCGCCGTTCGCAGCAATTGGGTTTGTGTTATTCGACGACATGGAAGATTTTACGCAAAGATCTTGGTGTAAAACCGTATAAAATACAGCTCCTGCAAGAACTGAAGCCGAACGATCTGCCACAACGTCGAATTTTCAGTGAATGGACCCTAGAAAAGTTGGCAGAAAATCCGCTTTTTTATCGACAAATTTTGTTCAGCGATGAGGCTCATTTCTGGTTGAATGGCTACGTAAATAAGCAAAATTGCCGCATTTGGAGTGAAGAGCAACCAGAAGCCGTTCAAGAACTGCCCATGCATCCCGAAAAATGCACTGTTTGGTGTGGTTTGTACGCTGGTGGAATCATTGGACCGTATTTTTTCAAAGATGCTGTTGGACGCAACGTTACGGTGAATGGCGATCGCTATCGTTCGATGCTAACAAACTTTTTGTTGCCAAAAATGGAAGAACTGAACTTAGTTGACATGTGGTTTCAACAAGATGGCGCTACATGCCACACAGCTCGCGATTCTATGGCCATTTTGAGGGAAAACTTCGGAGAACAATTCATCTCAAGAAATGGCCCGGTAAGTTGGGCACCAAGATCATGCGATTTGACGCCTTTAGACTATTTTTTGTGGGGCTACGTCAAGTCTAAAGTCTACAGAAATAAGCCAGCAACTATTCCAGTTTTGGAAGACAACATTTCCGAAGAAATTCGGGCTATTCCGGCCGAAATGCTCGAAAAAGTTGCCCAAAATTGGACTTTCCGAATGGACCACCTAAGACGCAGCCGCGGTCAACATTTAAATGAAATTATCTTCAAAAAGTAAATGTCATGGACCAATCTAACGTTTCAAATAAAGAACCGGTGAGATTTTGCAAATTTTATGCGTTTTTTTTTAAAAAAAAGTTCTCAAGCTCTTAAAAAATCACCCGTTACATGCAATTGATTTACAATTGCAATACGCATATTGCAACGAATACAATAAATGGAATAATATCGAACAGCACTGGACCAGTATAAGTATAAGTGAACAGTACAAAGTGACACAGTTGTAGTTTAGTGGTTTGCAGTAACAGTGAAACAGTGGTAAAAGTGAATGAAATAATTAAATAGTGAAAAGTACAAAGTTACAAAATTAAGAAGTACAAAGCATGCAAAGAAATAAAGTTTGGAACTTTACACAGTGTGTTATTATTTGCAATATCTATTAGGAATCCTAACGGACACTCGTAATTCGTAACACCATAGTTTTCATTATTCCGTTGGAGAATTGCCTTTACAAAATTTGTTAACAGCATGAATTAGTAAATCCCCACTATTACAACTATCTTGATGTGTTGGGGATGTTTGCAGGAACTTCAAATTTAAATTAAGGTTCGTTACATTTAGGTTTAATTGGTTCTTAAGAATTTTGTTGTCAAACATAAACTGGCGAATTGTAATTTTTAATTGTATATGAATATTTGGCGGGTCTTTAATTACAACGGTGTGATCACAAAGATCGACCGTTACCCTGCAAGAAATGTTTAGTAAATATGGTGTTTAAAATCAAAAAAATCCAGTTTTTTTATTTAATCTTCGCTGGGGCCGAAGCTCCAACTCTTTCGCGATTCGCTTTTCGCGTCCTACCTTACGCATTCCCTGCCAAATCGAGGACGTACGGCTATAGGTCCGATTTATGTAGAACCCGCACATTGTATAGCTCCATACCAGCCTATAGTAATGACATGGAAAATGGGTCAGCCCATGTCTTGCGCACTCTGATCAGATGATGGAAAACCCCTTTTACAACCCGGTACCTCCCGATCCAAACGCCAAAGCTTTAACCACAGTGCTGTTTAGTCAGTAAAAAAAATCAATTTAAAAAATCGCAACGTCTGAGTGTGCAGACAAAATAGTTGTTTTTTTTAATAATTTATTTATTAAATATTACAACTGGTTTAAGATAGATAAGTTGCTAAAGATCATCTAGCAACTTATCTATCTTAAATTAGTATCTTAATTTACGATGAATAGCCTAGTGATTACTCGTTTTTCAATCATTTTTTATTCTAATTATAAATGCCCAGCTCCAGTGGTTTCTACCTTTGGAGTCTCCTCGCTCGATTGGTGGTGCCCACCATATATGAGATAATCACTGTAGGTGTTTCCGTGCTTGTTTCTTTATTTAATCGCTGACGTATATCGCTTTATAGTCCCTATAAAGGTTGTCGTTCCTAATGTACCATAGGACTTTCACAATCCCTCGCAGCACTTTATTTTGGAAGCATTGTATCATTTATACATAGGTTTTCTTAACCCAATCCCAAAATTGGTTATCATATGATCATACTAGTTTTAGCATTTGCTTGTATATAAGCAATTTGTTGTGTGTTGAGAGCTCAGAATTGCGGCGCATGAGCCAGTAAATTTTCCTACAATTGATGTTTAACTTTTCTTTTTCTTCTTGACGTGAGCTTTTCATCTGAGCTTAGCATCGAGAGTCATGCCAAGATATTTAGCTGAATTTACTAATGAAGTTTGGTTTGTAAAGTTAGCAGGTACTGTATTTGACTTCATTTAATAAGATGCGTCATTTTTTAGTCCAGTTACTCACAGTGTTAGTTGCTTTTGAAATTTGCTCGCTAGGATAGCTATATCATCTGCAAATGTTGCCAGTGTAGTACCTTGAATATTCGTTAAGTCTCTCGTATAAATAATAAACAGATTAGGTTCAAGTACGTTACCTTGTGGTATACCTGCTGATATTATTTTTAGTTCAGAATACTCGTTTTCAAATTTGATTCTAAAGTGTCGGTCTGCTATATAGGATTTAAGAATTTGATAAAATTGTTTAGGTAGGTCTTGGTGCAGTTTAAATTCGAGCCCTTGGTGCCAATTTTTGTCGAAAGCTTGAGCTACATCTGGGAAAATACTGGAGCATATCTTCTTATTTTCAAGTGCATCCTCAATGACATCCGTTATTCTGTGAACTTGTTCAACTGTAGAGTGATTTTTGCTGAACCCAAACTGGTGTGGTGGAACTAGACATCCCTCTTCTAATATAGGTTTGAGTCTCTTCAGTAATAATTTTTCAATAAATGCAGTGACAAATTCTGTTTAGTTCTTTTTCGCTCCCTTCGTTGCTTTCCAAAGCGAGCAATCGTCAGTCTTTCTTTCAGAAAGACCTGGAAGACGCTTATTTATGTTTTCGTTATTTTTTCCTTAATTAGTTGTTTTAATTTGCTGCAGATTAAACCGAGGATATTTTTGTGTTGCGAAGCACGAGTCTGTTGCCAGATTCTAAAGAAGTAGGTGAACTTTCTCAAGCTGCTTGTTGGATATTATTATTGAATGCTTCTAGTTCATCTTCCAGCTGTATCTCTGTTCTAATTGGTTCGCCGAAATTTGATCGCTCTTCCACTAATATCTTGAATAAATCCCAATTGGTTTTATTGTTTGTTAATTTAAGCAAGTTGTCTTTTTTATTATTGTACTCAAAGTCATGATCACAGGTGAGTACTAAAATGACAGTTATTCACTATTTTCGTTGTTCGAGTAGTCCTCTAAAACTACTTTAGATACAAAAAAGTCAACAAAATCTGGGATTGTATGTATATATGTCAGCAGGCCGATATATTGGTTTGTCGCCAAAGTGAAATTACAGCAGTTTTCGCGAGCTGCATTAAATAAATCTTTTTCTTTAGAGGTTGTAAGTCTGGATCTCGGAAAGGTATTCTTTGCATTAAAATCACCGCCTATGATAAAATTTGGTACTAGCGATTAAAAAAGTCGCCTGTAGTCTTCTTTTTTTAACTGATGGCGTGGGAGACAGTAAATAGTGGAGATACTGAGATCCCAATTATTGATTGGTTAAACTTTTATGGTTTTAACTTGCATAATTTCTGTTTTAATACCGAGCACTTCATAATCTTTAATATCATTTTTAATAATTACGGTAGATCCACCTCTAGCGTTTCCTCATAGATGAATACCATTGTAACATTCATATTCACGTCAAATAAAAATTCTAAGTGTTCTATTCATTTGGTTAATATAGCAGACAAGCGTGCTAATTTCATTATATCTAGTAAGGGGAGTTTCTAGAACTTATCAGCCTGGTCTTCTTCAGCTCCTCAGTTTCTTTTATTTCCGCTTTCATTGCTAAGTTGTAATACCACATTTACTATTTCACTTCTTCTGCTTAGTTCGATATTTACGATTTCATGTGACTCAGCACACATCATTTCATGTGATTCAGCAGAATTGTGTTTTTCTAGGTGGTGATCTAAATATTTTTGAACTTCGATCGAATGGGCATTGCAATGGCTGGCTCACCCCAAAATCATTTGAGCCAGTTGATGAAGCTATCGAGATTTCAAAAATCAATGACCGTGAGAGCGAAAGAACTGATATATTCTCGCGAGGAGTAACGACATAAATTGCTGCTGAATGACACAATGATTGGAATATTAATTTAGAGAATAACGCTGTTTAACAGAGAACAAAAATGTTGTTAATTAATTTATTTATTTATAAAGAAATCTGGTCCGTGACTTATATGTATGATTTTAGATTTAAAACAGAACATTCAGTTTAAAACAAAACTCAAATTAAACCAAAAAAATTCAAACAAAAAAACTAACAAATAGAAATCAAATTTTCATTTAACATTTAATAATTTTTAAAATATTTCTTCAAGCTTTTTATTTATCCTTTGCTAAATTAAAGTCAAATAGGGCATCGATAGATGTAGAATGATTTAGACAACCTATTAATGAGGTTGTTTTCTCCATAGTTTGTGGAATGGTGTTCTAGTGTTAAGCACTCACGGTTTCGAAATGTCCTGCATGGCACATGAATTGATATGTTTTCCAAAATGTAAGCTAAATCAATGTAACCAAGCAAAACATTACCAATAAAAGCCGCGCCCAAGAGAAGTCGTTCATTTTAAATAGTGCATATTTTGTAATCCCCGCATCTTCTTGAGTATGGAGGTAACAGAGCTACGTTTTCATGTAATGATAAATTTTGGTCATAATTCCAGTCATTTTTCTATATAAAAAGATCAGAAACTTCTTTTGAATGCTTCCAAATCTTTTTATGTGCGCAACATAGTATGGATTCCACACCTTTACAGCGTATTTCAGTTGAGATCGAACATAAGTGAAATCGAGTAAACATACGGTTTGAATATCTCTAAATTCACCTGTCCATCGCTTAACATATCCGAACATGACATTCGCCTTTTATTACTGTTATTAGTCCAGCCTTTTAAAAAGTATAAAAAACGTAAAAGACACTTTTACTGAGACCAAGCCTTCTGCATTTATCTCGCTAAATCCAATACATTTCGCGTCGTTTCAATTTGTGCTGTTCTGTTGGAACACTTTTTGTGATTACATCGCAAACTGCGGTATTGGTGTACTGCAAGTTTTGTAATGGTTGTTGTAATTGGTGTAATTTTTTTCTTTTTCAAATGATTTGTATCACCTCTAATTTTACTTTTATATCTTTGGAGACTTATCATTTGTAAAGCTTTACATTTGTAATTCTCGTTACAATTTTTGTTTAATTGTGATAATTAGGATGATATTAGAAATCTTACACATAAATGTTAATATAAATTTCAATTTGATAATTATTTTATTTTACATAGTATCATACACATTTTCGACCATGTGGTTTTTGAAGATTTACCATTCGCTATATCGCCGAATTCAAAAAGTTGTAAACAAAATATGTGCAAGTGATCTGCGCTGACTAAAATTTTGTGGCCTCTCCAAAGTCCAAATGGGGCGCCAGATCGTGGTAAGGGACTTAAGTGGTTAGACGTGAGTTTTTTTCCATAAATTGGTTATCCCAGTGATTTTTGGCCAAACCGATTCCCCAGAAGTGTTCGCTTCCATAGGAGCTTTTTGTTTCTTGCAATTACTTTGCAAAGTTTATGATAAAACGACAATGAACTAAAGTATTCGAAATTAATTGATTAATTAATTTGCAACAATATCGGTGGAAACCAGTTTTCCAAAATTTAATCGGAATTTACGGTTTATGACAAGGAAACTGTTTTTGAACAATAAATCGAAACCGCTCCTCGGAAGTCATAGCATTTTCGTTCTTTGCAAATATTTTGAAAATAAGTAATATTTACGGAAACCCAATTAAAAACAAAACGATTGTAAATAAAATTTCAAACAAAATTAGTTCAGATCATTTTTTAATTGTACCGGAAATGACGAGTTTTGAAAACTGAAATTTTATTTCACTAAAATTTGGTATCTCTAAATAGAATCCATGCGGCTTGGCTATTCGGAATAAAACTTCATGCATAAGCTTTCTCTATCAATTGGGAAATCGCTGCGAAATTTACTGGAAATGTGTGTACTGGAAGTTACAGCTTCCGTAGAGTCTTTTCAAGTTTTGCATTGTCGTTGCAATTTACAAAAAATAACAAATCAAGAGATTCATTTTTGGTAACACCGTTACTGTCAATGGAGATGGGTATAGATCGATGATAACCAACTTTTTATGGCCGAAATTGGAAGAAGTTGATCTTGACAACATGTGATTCTAACAAGACGGGGCTACGTGCCACACAGCAAGTGCAACAAAAAAATTTGGATCATATCACTCTTATTGGAAAACCCTATATAACCCGACAAAATACAACATTAACGTTTGTGAAGAATAGTCACTGTTAAAACATTCCACTAAAACCTAGTACCTAAAGAGATTTCTATAACTATAATGAATTTCAAGTCGCAGCAGTAAAATATGTACCATATGTACCAGCAATAGTTGAAAAAAACATTAAAGTAAAATTAAAAAACCACAAAAATGATTACAAAGTAAAAGAACTGCTATAAAATAGCAAAGACCAAAACGCAAAAACTAAACAGCTTTTATATAACGAACATTTGTATAAAACACCTCTTCACATATTTTCCCCAAATAGGTTTTTTTATGCTTAACACGTAAACACTAGAAATAAATTAAGATGAAAGCTAGTTAATTAATGGTAATTCCATCATAGTGGAAACTACCGTACAACAATCTCAAAGGTTTTGTTGAAATTTTACAATTATAAATTTACACTAGGATAATTTTTATATACCATAATCAGTAGAAAAAAAATTATACCAGTAACGGAATATTCTAAGTTAAATTGCCGCCCACCAGCGAACAAAACATCCAATCCAAATATTGATGCTCTTCTCTACAGTTTTAAACTTTTACATCTAAAATAATACAAATTTTTCATCAAACTTATGTTGCTACACAAGTCACTTTTATTATTACACGTCTCTGGTCCCTTTCATTTAAAAGCGAAAACGTAGAGGAATGCAAAAAACTTAAAGCTCAAAGTGAAACTTAAATGTTTGTTGACTTCTAAAACCGGTTGCGCACTCGGTAAAAAATAGCAGAAATAAAATAAAATTTTCATTTTTCTTAAATGACTTTTAATGACATTTTAATTAAAAAGCAAAAATAATAATAACACAGAAAAAGAAAAAACGGAAAACCTGTTTTCTCGGTTATTTTTTACTTTAAGGAAAAACTATTTTTACCTTTTTTATTATTTAATAATCATATATAAATTAAAACGGCGAGAAAGGAAATACAAGAGCTTGAAAGAAATGGATAATTTAGGGAACGAAAAAAGCTGAAGAATTACGAAACAAAAAATTTAATTAAAAGTTTATAATATTTTCTCATTGTATGGGTATTTTGTTCGTCTTAGTTGTTGGTAATGTTGTGGCGGAATTTTTCATTTTTCATTTCCACTGTTCGTTTATAAAATAATGTTCCTGTTTTAGTTTAGTCTAAGTGAGTTAAGCACTTTGAAAAGAAATTGACAAATGTTGCTATGAAAAATAATTATACCCCAAACATATTTAAAAACTTATGTTGCTAGACTATTTTGGGGTAAAATAATGTGTGGTAATGTTGAAAATTATCTTTAATAATTTGATGTATATAAATCTGATTTCTATAGCCGTCTATGTACCTGAATTTTACCTAAACAGAATTAGGAATTTAAATGGTTACAAGTGGTCGTGCTTTTTAATTAACAATAAAGACAATGAGAATATACACAACTTTTCGTTAACTCAAAGAACGGTTGGGGAAAAACAAGGACACTTTGTACAATCTCTGCCCATTATAAAAACAAAATAGATCCGTCAAAAGATAGAAACTTGGTGGTTTCGAAGCAAAATAGTCATCGAGCCATTTTGGCACATCTTCAACTTTCGTGAACCGCCCAGCTGGTCTTTCAAATATGATGTGACCGATCTGAATAAGTGGCAATCAGAGGGAACCAAGTCTGGAGAATACGCTGCGTGCTGTAAAATTTCCCAGCCTAACGAGAAGATGGGTTCTTTGGATGATTATACTGTACGTGGTTAAGCATCACTTAATTTGATCAATTGGGCCTGCTAAAGTCCAGCTGAAACAGTTTGACCAGGTTCCAGAAGCTCGTAGTAATTTTTTCAAATCCACCAGACACACAGTAACACTTTCTTGGCATCCATATTCAGTTTTGCAACTGATGTTAATGGCTAGCCTGGATCAACCCATGGTTTTCTGCATTTAGGATTCTACCTAGTACAAAATCCACTTTTCATCATCCATAATGATTTTTTGCAAAAACTTCTTCTTTTTGTACCGAGAAAGCAAATTCATGCAGATGTTAACTCTTCGGTTTTTGTTTTCTTCGGTTAGTTTATAAGGAACCCATTTTCCTTCCATCCGTATTTTTCCCATTGCATGCAATCAAAGTCATATTGCTTGGTGAGTCCTTCAACTCCTAACATGGTCCTACATCGTCCTCAATACTAAAATTGCCATTACGAAATCTTGGAAACCATTTTTTACTGTTGAATGACTCACAAAATGTTACTCAAAATCGAATTAATCAACACACATCTCTTAGAATTGCTGCACACGAAACTACAGCTTGTAAATGATGAACGTATGTCATAAAAACAGCAATGTCTAAGCTACAGATGTTATATCCAAAACGGCGAGCGATTTTGATGCGTTCAAATATATTTTAATGCAACCAACTTCAGAGCCGAGTTTCTACTTGCACATCTAATATTATTACTCTTACAACTACTACATTGCTGGTAGATAAATCAGACACTTAACCTTTTCTGCAACAATTTGTTATTAAGGTATTTATTATCCAGTATCTAGTTATGCTGTACCTTATAATCTAATATGCGCCAACGCATGGATATTGCGCTCGTTCTCGTCCATCCGGTGATCACTGACTAAACCTTGGTTCATTAGTGAATAACATTAACTTTCAGTCGTACATCGTCAAACTGGCGTGGTTACGTCCAAAAGTCCCATCTCTTAGACTGCAGTCCATGTTCATTAAACCGCTGCTATGGTGTGCTGATCGAAATATTAACACTGTCGTCTACCAGTGCAAATCGATCAGCGAAAAGTAGACAAACGATCTCATTGTACCACGGATACCATACACTGATCGTCCGACCCGTTCGGGAGAAGCTAAGCAAATGTATGTATTTACTTGTATTAAATTAATTAAATTGTTTCACTTTCAGTGAAACATAACCTTATTTATTATATCAAAAATAACCAAAAGCGCCAATTTGAATTGATGGGAGAAAGACAAGGATGAGCGTGTAAATATATTGCAACACAAGATGCAAGAAATAGTATAGAAAATTTGAATTGAATCTCTTCACGTTAAAACAATACTAAAATCTGATAAAATAATTTTAAAAAGATACATTTCTGTCGGATAACTTTAATTTAAGATGATATTTTGGAAAAGTGATGATGCATGAGAGAACACTCTTTTTAATTTATAATGAATTTTTTTCTAATTTATGGAGTTAGATTTTGGAATAAACGCCATATTTATGATAATTTAAAGGATTTGCTTCATTTGGTTTAAAAATCATAGAGCAAGACATTTACTGAAAACATTCGTTCTGAAAATGTAATAACAAATGATTTCTGTTTACAAAACAATTAACGGGTGATCAAATCAGTATTATATATTTTTTCAATAGTGTTAACGTAACAGGCTGGTAAATTATGTAAAAAATGGAGGGATGTAATTTTTGTGGCCAACACCCGACTTTCTTTTAAGACGAAGTTACAAAGGTCTCGAGTACACTATACTTAATTTGTAAATCGAAAAATTGAAGCTACCGAATTCTTGATAAAAAATGTCTTGTATTCTCAAAAAAAATTATTTTTCTCGCTTATATTTCAGAAAACTAACAAGTCATCCCTTGTTGAAAATATAATCTTCACTGTAAATGTTGAAAAAAATAAATGAAACAAACACTACCGGTTGCAAATTTAATTTAGAATCGTTTAGTTCATACACGCTTTTCTCGTAAATGATATACTTTTCAAAATATTTGCAAAAAACGCAAAAGCTCCTATTGAGGAGGCCACCACTTCCGGTAGACTAATTCCAACTAAAAATGACTTAGAACTCACAATTTGTGGAAAAAGCTTATGTATGAAATTTCAGGTTCATTTATTTTCCTATGTACAGGGCAGAATTTTTATAATTTTTTACTTTTGTTTTCTATTGTAATGGGTTTTATTGTGATTGTTCCGGACATTGGTCTATCTTCAGTGCTCTCGAATTAAATACACAGTCATAGGAACTTATTCCATTTTTAGCGTCACGACTATGATAATCGACATATACTTATACACAATCAACTTCCCAACCACCCCATACTTTTTCGTTCGTTATCGCTGGACCACGGATGTTGGACAATTTGTAAGAATCCCAACAATCAGTTTCGAACGGATGAGATTATTAAAAGGATGGGGGAAGGGAAAGTTGGAAGTTGATTGTGTAAGTAGGTGTCGATTATCATAGTCGTTTGTCACTAGATTGACGCTAAAAATGGAATAATTTCCTATGACTGTGTATTTAATTCGAGAGCACTGAAGATAGACCAGTGTACGGAACAATCACAATAAAACCCATTACAATAGAAAACAAATGTAAAAAAATTATAAAATAAAATTCGTAAAAAACACGAAAAGTTAATTGTGAGAATGAAACATAGAGGAAAAATATGAAAGAATCGATATCGTTAGGCTAGCAGTAATTCGCTAAGTCTAAGTAATACAACATCAGTCGTCGCGACCTGATGAGAGACTGATTTTTCTAATCAATAATCTCATCCGTTCGAAACTGATTGTTGGGATTCTTACAAATTTTCCAACTATGAGCCAGGAATTCAAAAGCAGAATTTTGGTTGAAAACAACAGTGGACCGATATTATTGCAAATTTACAAAACTTCCGTTTATAGAGACGAGTTACATTTTATAAATACCATTTTAGTACATATCGGAAATTTTACAGTTCCAGAGCTTACATACAGTTTGCGAATTAGACCATTAATTTAGAATCTATTAGTTCATGACAGTTTTTCTCATAAATGAAAATGATATTATACTCATACTTTTTCGTACTATGGAGGCTGCCAATACCGGTAGGCTGATTTCGGGCAGAAATCATTGGGATCTATTAATTTATGAGGAAAGCTTAAGCATGAAGTTTCATCCCGATCAGTCAATCTGTCTAGATGTCTGTACAGAAGCTACAGACATTTAGTCTGCACGGAACCACGCACATACAGATTTTCTAAATACCACGTTTTATGACTTCGGCGATCACTGTACTCTGTTTACTATGTAAAACTGAGACAATGTCCAATTTTATACTATAGAAACGGGAAATAAACTTCACTAAATTACCGAAAATGTGTTGGTAACTCAAACTATCTATAAATTTGCAAATTGCAGCAAAAGGTATTCATCAGGCTTATACGAAACATCTGGCGATGGATGAGGTCTGGATGATATACCAGCTTCATTATTAATAGGCTACAACAATTTCTTAATTCGTATGTACCTGCTTTTCAATTAATCATTGAAACAAGAAATTTTCCCCGAAAAATAATAAAACTAACACCAATATTTAAAACCGGAAGTCTGTCGCTAGGTCAACGGGGTTTTTTGTCAAAAATCCACAGTAACCAATCTTAGAGAGTTCGCCAGTAGCACGATTAGACAAAATGTAAATCACAAGCAGATTGATCTGATATACACATATTTTACAAAGGTTTGTGACTTCACCGGTTATCATAAAACTCTAGAATACTTTTACATCAAATAAACTTTTTGTTAGATAAACATTTTTGTCACAGTTCGCAAAACTAAAGCACTTTTGGGTCGTCGTGAATCACCTTCTCGGCCGGCAATATTGAAACTGGTGGATAAATTTGAGCTGTTGGGACAAGTTAGTGATGTGAAGAATCGAACCGTGTGCGTCGTTCAAGAACAACGAGAATATTGCTGCTATAGCCCGTAGTGTTGACGAAAACCCAGGTTTGTCGATTACTCGTCGATCTTTGGAATTAGATATTCCACTAACGACATTACACCGTAATTTGCGTAAAGACCTAGGTCTTAAGGCTTTTAAACTTCAGTTAAGACAAGAACTCATGCCGGTCGATCACCATAAACGTCGTATCTTCGCTGATTGGGTCCCTCAAATACATCAAAATGATCCGGATTTTCATCGAAAAATCATCTTCAGTGATGAGGCCTATTTTCACGTCGGAGGCTGCGTTAATAAGCAGAATTGTCGCATTTGGGGCTCAGAAAATCCAAGAAGGATTGTTGAAAAGTCTCTCCATCCTCAACGTGTCACTGTTTGGTGTGGTTTTTGGGCTGGCGGTGTGACTGGACCTTACTTAGTTGTAAATAAGGCTGGTGCAACTGTTACGATGGATGGATTGCGCTACCGAGCTATGATTAATGATTTTTTATGGCCGGAATTGGAAGATATTGATGTGGATGACGTTTATTTTCAGCAAGACGGCGCTACGTGCCACTCAAGCAACGAAAAGTTTCCTAACTTGGTGATCACAATTGGCCATCGAGATCTTGTGATTTAGCACCTTCAGACTTTTTTCTTTGGCGCCCCGTAAAAGATAAGGGCTATGTCAATGCTCCACAATCGATTCAAGACCTTAAAGATGGAATTCGTGAAGTTATGGACATACAGCCGCAAATGTGCGAATTGATCATAGAAAATTTCATGAAAAGTATATGGTTCTGCAAGCGTAGCCGTGGCGGCCATTTGGCTGATATCGTTTTCAAATGTTAATGGCATATCTTCCTCTTTACAATGTTCAAAACGTTCATTGATTTCTCTTAAAAAATACTCGTTTGATTTAATATCAAAATGAAACCTCTTATTGGAAAACCCTTTATTGAAAATAAAGAAAAATTTGAAGTAATGCGATTTTTGAATTTATTTGCGAATTGAATATCCTCTAAAAACGTCGATAAAGAGTTAAATTGTCGAACTAAAAAATTTATTAAACAAGCGCTAAATCTGTAAAAAGAATGTGAGTGTTGAAAAAACTAAAATTACTCACTCGCAATTTCACTTTTAATGCGAGTACATCGGGTAACTCGCGTTTTCAAGCATGTCAAAATATTTATATAATTGTGACAGATAAATAATTACATGCAAATATTTGTTTAATTTTATTATTTTATACGAATTTATTTGCCAATAGGATATCATTAAGTAACAACAATGTTCAGGCATAATTAGCAGCTTTTTATAATGTGTTAACTATTCCATTCGATAAAATATCTATTCGAAGTTAAAAGGACCATAATTTGTTAGTGTAAAGATTATTGAAAAATGTATGATACTCGTAACTGTTATTAGATTTGACATCGAGTCAGACAGACCTGTTTCGATTTTTCGTTCATACAATATATATAAATTTAGTATTTCCATTAAGAGTTAATAAACAAAATGTTAAATAGAAATATTATTGCAAATTATTTAATTTTTAATTCAAAATTCTGACAGTTTTAGAGTATTCACAATGCCTTATAGATGTCGTAAGAATCATAAAAAGTATATCAAATATATTTAATGCATGTTCGTTTGATGTAAAACTGGCGTAATTGTATTAAAAAGTTCGTTATACGTTCATAATTGATTTTAAATATTGATTCTATATCACGACAATCAAACGGGGATTAAGATTTGATCGGTAGTGTAAAACATAATCCATTAGTAGAAAATGGAACCACCGAACCGTACCAGATAAAAATGTGTTCGTCTCGTACCAGTCGAGGTGAATGAAGAGAAATGAATACTAATAAAGACAATCTAATTAAACACCACGGCCTATCGCATTCTCAGTATTCCGTAAAGATTTCCTTACAACATTTATAGAAAACAGAAGTTAAAAAAAATTACCAAATCTCGATTTTTTTTTATCTCGGAAAAAGCACGTTTCAAGTGTGAGAAAAATAAGATTAAACTTTTTGTGTGCGTTCTTTTGTTTTTTTGGATTCTTTTTTTTAAATTAAATGAAAAAGAAAAGATTTTTATCTTAATTAACCAATTATGTGATGCTAAATAATAAGGAGGATACACATCTTCTTATTACAAGCTTCTTTTTCTTTTTAATTTTATGTGTCTTGTTGTTGCTTTTTACTTCTGTTTTGTTTCTGTCGTCTAATTTAATTATTTTAGTAATTAAATTGATTTTTGGGGGATGAAAGCTAAGGCGACTGAATTAACGTTTGTGATGATAACATTGTTTTTTACGATACGCGGAAATTATGCAAACATGTCTTTGATTTCTTTATAAACATTTTGTGGCGTAAGACCTTGAAGTTTTAAATTTCTGAATAAAAATAAAATTTTTTGCTCAATTGCAGTTTTGCCATCGCGTGTTTTTTATAATTGAATAAATTTATACAATGAGATCATAAAATATCGTCGCGGCAATTTAATTTCCATTATGTAAGGTTTATAAATTGGAATAACTCGGTTTTTATAGGGCGAACTTGTATTTACTAACTAAATGTTCTATAAACCAAAAGTTTTGACCTGATTTTGTTAATAATATTATATATAAATTCCATACAGTTTAATATTTTCGAGTAGTTATTATTTAATTTGATATGGAGTCAACAGATAAATTGACCGGTCGCCGACGCATAACCCTTCAAGAATATCGCCAACGGCAAAGGAATCGTACGTGTCAGACCAATAATCAAACCGAAACACTGTACCAACTGCAGGAGAGAATACGAGAACTGGATCAATTAATGTTAGTGGCGAAATCTACAGAGGAACGGGAAATATTACGTAATGAGTTAAGAAATGGCCTAGCGGAAATTCGTAGTTTTCAAAACTATATGAAGGAATAGTGATATATAGTTACAATTATAATTATTTTTTATTGTATACATTTTTAATAAACTGAAAATATTTCGAGAATTTAATTATAGCTGTGGATATTGCACTGCCCACAAATATTTTTTGAAATGCAATAACGAAACAAATCATGTTTTATTTATATTATAAATTTTTTTGTACTCGTAATTAAATTTTCACACGAACTTCATAATTTAATTAAAGTTTTATTTTGCAGCCACATTAACACATAGACCATAGAAAGAACTATTTGAGAAACAACGAGAGTAAAATTTATTTCTTTTAAATCATTCTTCAATTCCAACTACATGATAACGGCAGCACACCGTTTTGTACAGAAAATTCATCGCCATTTTTTGAAACACATAAAGTCTATACAAGTCAGATGCAATTGAGAGAAAATTAAATTAAACTCGGGAAAATAACTATAACTCTCGCATACAAGACCGCACCAATAAAACAACACTTTATGTGATAGTGCAGTCCAACAAATGTACGAGTATGTACTCATATGAATCTAATAAAATATGTACAGTGTTTTGCTGTGGTACTACAACATCGATTAAAATAATTCGACCGAAATTAAATTTTCTCTTCGTATTGTTACATAATTTTTCCGAAACTGGGAAACTGAAAACAAAAACTACAAGGAAAATTTGCTATAATCATCAGTAATGCAGATCAACAAAAATATCTATCTGTGCGCTCTCTGACCATGTTTTGTGTCCGTTCATTTTATTGTTGTTAAAACAATAATTTCCTAATTTTCCAGTCTTGTTATTATTTTCATTTTTTTAATTCTTTGTTTTTCCGTATAATTTTAGCCATTGGGTTCGATTTTATTATTTTTTGTCCGTTTGATAAAAATAATACTACTAGTGATATGGATAACAATAATGATAATGATGATTGTTCTTATATACAGCAACTGTATTTGTGATGTTTTTACTAAACGAACATTTGCTAGAAGTTGAAAATTACTGTACAGCATCCTTATAGCTAGAGCATATTCTGTATAACAAAAACATACACAGAAGGAAACTAAATGAAGGAAAATTAAATTAAAATTGCGAAAAATACGTGTTTTGGATATTATAAATTATATATCTATTTGTGTATTAATTCTTTTGTTTTAGTATGTATACATAACACGAGTAGTTTCGTCATACCACCACCATTCACAGTATTTTTATGCTTAACGTCATTAATTAAATCTGTTAAATAAACAACTACTGCTCTTTCAATTTAGTTCTGCTGTGTCCCCCCATTACATCTAAACCACTGTTTTATTTCTCATTGTCAAATGTACTTCTTCTTTATACGACAATAATCATGCAATTTATATGAAGTTCTTCAAAGTCTATATCAGATTACATATTTATATCGTTGTAGTCTTAAATATGCATTCCATTATTTTTGTTATCGTTTGACTAATCACTTATCGTGATCATATTGACAGAAATAAATTGGATTGCATCCGTTTAACTTAATTCTCAAAATATTTGTTGAGTGGCTTACATACATTAAAAGTCAAAAGGGGATAATATATAGTGTACGCGTACATCCATGCACACCGGATTAAATTTCAGTTAATTATATTCTGTAGATATGGGGAGCAAAAGTATAAACAGCATAAATCTTTAATTATTTTTCTCCCTTCTTATAATTAATAATATATCATTAAGTATACGGTTTCGCATCGTATCAGTTGGACAAGAGGTTTGGACATAGATAATATACTTTTATATACGTTTACTTAAGTATAATTTTGAAGTACAATTAAATATATATAATTGTATTCAAGCGTGTTTAAACAACTAGTTAGTAGTAGTTTAATCTCAACTATTAAATTAATTTTGAACCTCAATTTGTTCACTTCCATTTATTCAAAATCATTTCTTAGTACATTATCTTGGCCGGATCCGTTTAAATGGCAAACGACATTTGAACAAATTTCGTTACACCAAAATTTCTTTGTCTGTTTCTCAAATTTTGAAAGAAAAATCAACACTGAAATGCAAATGTATGTTGAATAAAAAATCTATTTGATATAAACATAGTATGGTTAGCCAAATTACAATTTTTTTGCATTACCAGAGCATGCAAATACCAGAGGCAACCAAAAGAAATATGTCATCCTTTGTTAACGTAAAATTAAAAACTGCGTAAACATTTATTATGAAAACTTGCACACAATTAAAAATATTTTGTTTTTTTTTTTTGCATATATATACGTATACGCAGTGTAAAGAAAAATCACAGATACAACGATGACATTGGAATTATCAGAAATAATTTTGTTTTACCTTTTTTAGTGCAAATGAAAAATCTCATATGATTGATTGTCTGTGATAATATTTTTTGTGGCCGGTTGCACAGAAAAATGACTAACGTGCGGCTAGTTAGGAGCCAGTTTAAAGTTTTATGTGAAATCTGTTTTCACAATCAGAAAACACTCAACGCAAACTTGATAACAATTAGTTAAAATGTTATTCAATTAAAACTGGTCGTTTAAATATTTATAAGCAAGCTAAATATTTCCACGGAATAAAATATATTTAATCAAGTTTGCGTTGATTTTTTCCGATTGCGAAAGCAGATTTCATAAAATTCTGGAAATACACGAGTAGATTTTCCGCCGGCAGCGCTGCCGTTAGAGTTCCCAGTGAACTACATGACCGTATTTTATGATAAGCAGAATTTTTTTTATTGTGTTTTGAGTCTTCATATAGTTTACAAGTGTCATTCAAATGATTTTTTAACAAAGAATTCATTAATCAAGTTTGAATATTTTAATAAAATGTTACTGATATATTTATGCTGTTATGCATATTTTATTGATTACTTAATGGTAATTCGCCAAAAAAATGAAGTAAAAATCGCATAAACATAATTGCGATTGTTAGATTTGTTTTCTTCTACGTAGCGCAGCCTACTGAGAGGCAGAAAAATTAGAAATAGAGACATGATTCAGAATTCTGATCGCAAGGCAGATATTATATTTCACACCATATAAACGAGTGTTTTCTAATTATTCTGAAAGAATGCTCCCGATGTAATTCCTGCATGAAACTTTTAACTAACGCACAACTAACCCGCCGTTAGTTATTTTTCTGTGCAACCGGCCATTAGTGATATAAAGTTGGCTATGGCAAAAGTAAAGAGTGATATATTTGCCTTTCCACAGTTTCCGCGTTTTGCAACAAAACAAGCAGCACTTGTCTTTCCACGCAAAACTCAAGTACGGCACGTGTTTATGGATGTGTAAAAATATTTTCATTTTATATTGGATGCTTGAGCGAAACAGAAAGAAACCAAACAAAATTCAAAAAATCTAAAGGGACTGGAGAAATTAAATTTAGAATTCTACTCATTTGCTTACGCGTTTATTTTTAACCTAATTTCATTTTCACACTAATCGCGTAAAACAAGAAAAAAAATTCTGACAATAAATTTTTTTTGTGTTTTTCGTTTGTGTTAGTGACAATAAAACACGAGCCTCGTACATAAAATTGTTGCTGCAAACGTGCTGCAACAAAACCACTTTAATATTTTGTTTATAGTCGAAGAGACAAGAGACGAACAAAAACGCATTGTATTGCCGCAATGTGTGGAGAGCAACACATCACTCTGAGAAATTTGTATTGTTCATCCAATTGTGTTATTCATCTGTGAACCAGAGCATTTGAGAATAAACGGTTTCGTTTGGTTTTTTAAATTTTTGAGTTATCAATTCCTGAAGAACAATTTGCCATTCATGCCGTTTTGGTAAATAATATTTTGCCAGACTTCTGTGCCACAGAATTGTTTCCAAAAGTTGTTTACTAGTAAAAGTAATTTTATCAAGCTCACATTTGCAAAACACGTTTTGATCAAAAGTCATATATCTACCTTGACTTGTACCAAATAATCGCGGATAAAAACATAACAAATTATTTTCGATCATTAGAGGTTCCGTAAAATGGGATTCTATAATAGTACCTTATAGTAGGCTATTAAACAGAAATCCTTTATAAAATTATAATAGTATATATAAAAGCAGAACTGTCGTTTTTATTGTATCTCACTTGTAAGCCTAGAGATTAGGTACTGCGCGTTTCGAAAGAAAATTTTATATTCGGATTCGGAAATTTTAAGCTATAAAATATGAATTTTGAATTTTATTTGAAGGGTTGTTAAAATAGTTAAAACAAAAATACCAGTAAAATTACTTTCAACGCGGTAACCACCCTAATGTCTTACAAGTTTATCCTATTATTTGGAAACAGTATAAATAAATAATTTATACTAACGATATTAGGAAGGAAATTACAAAAATTTTATATTATAATTTGGCTTGTTTGGGCTTGGTGGGAGATTATTGCTGTTAAATTAGCCCAAAACTTTGTAATTTAAATCAATTAACTGAAACTTTTGTAATTTATGATTCCCAAAGGTCATTTATGTACATCATTACATATGGGGTTCAATGCTATATAAACTCCAAAATCACATAATTCGGTATATGTTGATGGCCAAAACTTTATGGCTTGAAACCTTACATCATTGATCAAAAAAATTGTTGTCAAAGATGTGTTATTGAGAATAGTACAATATATGAGTAATCAGAATTTTTGTGAATAGGACTATTACCAGAGTGGTTATGTCATATTGTCCGAAGAAATATATGTAAGACCAACGTCTTGCTGTATTTATACTGCCTCCTGTGGTAGCCGGTTATTCCTACGTAAAAATGATAGGTTAAACGTGTGAGTGATGGTTCCTTTAGAAGTTTGGTTTGGCCTAACAACATAACCATAGAATGTGCTTTTGTAACAGGCATTGCAATCTATTCAATATCCTTTAGCACTAAAATGAACAATAATAATTGAAATGGTTATAGTATACGTCAAAGTATCAATGTAGACCAATACGAATTTGAAGTTAATTTTATCGCCACCGATTATTTATGAATGATATCACATCCGACTCTAAACAATTGGTTCTGTTTATTCCGGCTTCACGGTTGTTAATTTATCTCGTAAAATAGCATGCCTTGCTTTCTCCAAATTTTCGTAAAAAATTATGTTTTCCTACGATTACCAAGGGAAATTAGCCTTTGTACACCAAATTTAAATCGCAAAATGATTTTTTCCGATATTTCGTTTATTTAAACAAATAATTAATTTATACGATCGTTAGATCCTCGATCGGGTCACGAGTTATCTATTTGCGACCCGAAATATGGCTAGTAACTTGGTTTTGTCATGCGAATTCACACAATTATATTAGAATTTTCATTTGTTTTGCAATTGTAAAGTAAAAAAACATGACTGGCCAACAACATGAGGACGCAAATAAAACGAACTGAATTAAATCAATTAACACGATAGAAATTAGGTGCAAAATACGTCAAATCATAAATTTGATATATGGGACCGGAAGCCGTGATTAAATTTTATATTTTTTATGTTTTGAATGGGTTGTACTGGTTTAAAAAAATTGTGGAATATGATTTTTTTTATATTGTTACGTAGGTGTCAAATGGATGCTGAATTATCGTGCAATTTCGACTCATCGATCAATCGAAAACTTGGAGAAATATTTAAAAGCATTAGATAAATTTCTGAATTACTTCACTATTAAGACTAGATGAAAAATCTGATGCCTCGTTGCTTTATTTCACTACCACGATCTAGTTTCATAAAAAATAAAAACTTGACTATTGAGATTACGGTGGTACTTGTTTCTTGTGATGCAGAAAACAATGCGTTTTTAATGTAAAGCGCAGCACAGGGTTTTGGAATAACAAACATGCGACTGTAATTTACAAAACTGAAGGAAAAATTGGCATTATAATATCAGATTGTCTTCACGATGAAACGGTAGCAGTCTACTTGTTCATTGAAAAATTGTTTCAGTTGTTGAAAGAGGATTTTGGAGTCGATTGTTAGTGGTATTTTCCTGCATCTGATCATGGAAAGGAGCCATCAGATGTAGTAGGAGGTAATATTCAGAAAATGATGTCTAGAGTCTAGAGTCTCACCAATGAATATGATGGTGACATAAGCAATACACATGAATTTTCCAAATGGACTAACACCATGAAAGCTGATATGAGTTTTGAATTTTGTTCAGACACTGAACATAAATTGAAACTAGATTCGAGAATTTGAAAAAAGAATAGAAACTCGCGATTTTTAGGCAGTTAGAACTACAAGAGAAGGCTACTTAAAATGTAACATGTAACTTTGACTGTATGAATATCTTCAATTTTGTTTCTTTATTTTGTAATAAATGTTCTTCCTATCAATACTTTTTGTTTTAAATTTAATTTTGAATCCAAAAACGGGTAGACCTGTCGTTGGTATGCCCAAATGAATTAAGTTGTGAAAATTATAAAAATTCTAAATTTTTCCATTCAAAATTGATATACATTTACAAACTAACTCATAAAATTTCGATGTAATCAAGGTAAAAATGAAAATATGTTTAAATGTAATAACAAAACGGTATTGAAGTGATTAAAGGAAAATGATAATTTTCCGAATATTTATATGGCAGAAAATGCTGCCACTGGAGACACACGTGTGCAAAATTCAATCAAATAGGGTTTAGAGGCCATGAAATTGATCACAATTTCTGAACAAACTCAAATAGAGGATTTTAAAATGGGTGATATCGCCTTACTAAACGTATTTTGTAAGCAAAACAAAAAGTTGAAAACTCTAATTTTTTGTAGGAAGGAATAAATAAAATCGACGTTCAACCAAAAAATTCTAACTACAATAACATTTTGGCGGGCATTCTGAAAAGAAAGAGATGAAGCATGGAACCATTTTTATATGTTTTTATAATTCCTAATCATTTATCTTTAAAATGAATCCCATTTTATAATAACCGAATAATTATTTTTCTTTTTATAGCCAATATATAGGTAGTATATATTGCCATATATAGTAGTATATATAGGTAGGTTTTGCACTTCAAATTCACGATTTTGCAAATGATATTCAATTTTTTTTACTACATTCACAAGTTTTTACAACTCAACTACAATTTTTTATACTTCATTGTCATTTTTTTAAATCAACCTCAATTTTTTGCAATTCAAATTCGAGTTTTTTCATTCATTCAAATATTTTTAAAACAAATTCAATTTTTAATATTTCAAATTCGTAAATTTTTACATTTCAAAATCAAATTTTTGCAAAACAAATCCAGTTCTTAACCTTCAGTTCTTCCAATTCTTAACCGATTATGATGGGATTGAGTATGCTGGACGGAAATGTGGGAAAGTTGTAAAAACTTTTGAATGAATTAAAAAAAAATGAATATCTTCTGCAAAATCGTGAATTTGAAGTACAAAACCTATACAACATTATGTACGAGTATGTTCATAATTTTTCTGAAAATTTGACACCCTCTATTTGGAATAACAAAAATAACCAAAATATGTTCTAAAGGGTGATCCAATAGAAGGTACATTTTCCAATTATGACTCTGATTGGGATTCATGCGTCACAACTGTCAGGTTCATATGACATTTGTGTTCAGTGTTCATTGCCATTTCATCGTGAATAGACTTACCATGAATAGAGGACAACGTTTACAAATTGTGGAAATTTATTTCAAAAATCAGTGTTCAGTGAAAAATTGTTTTCGTGCTCTTCGACCATTTTATGGTGTTCATAATCGTCCAACTGAACGCACTATTCGCGAAACAATCAATAAATTTCGAATCACTTTTTCATTATTGGATATTCATCAACCGACTAGAGTACGTACAAGTGATCTTTTGTGAATATGGCCGCTGTAGCTGAAAGTGTACGTGAAGACCGCAATAAATCAATTCGTCGCCGTTCTCAAGCTCTGGGTCTCTCGTATGGCACATTGTGGCGTATTTTGAAGAGAGATCTTGGTTTAAAGGTATACAAAATACAGCTTGTTCAAGAATTGAAGCCGGTTGAGCTTCCTTTGCATCAACCATCGATTTATTGAAATAAAATTTTAATGAGAACATCAAATCAAGAAACGGCCCCGTGAATTGGCCTCCAAGATCTTGTTATCTAACCCCGTTAGATTACTTTTTAAGGGGGTATCTGAAATCACTAGTTTATATCGATGGACCACAATCGATTCCTGCATTAGAAGCGAATATAACACGCGTAATTAACGAAATATCGGCCGAAATGCTCGAAAGAGAGATCGAAAATTGGACCCATAACATGGATCATCTAACAGTCAGTCGCGGACAATATTTAAAAGAAATTATTTTCAAACATTAAATTTCATAAACGAACTTACGTCACAAATACAATTTTTGATTATTAAATGTATTTTAATGCGTTTGATTTCAAAAAAAACTTCCAGAAGCTCTTACTGGATCACCCTTTACAAAAAAAATTCAATCAATGCTACACAGGCAAAAATCATAAAATTAAAACATGACTTCCAAAAATTGGTGATTTGACGTATTTTTCACCATATAAAATTTACTTACTTGCAAACCGAAGGAAGTATATGCCCTCTAAAAAATTTGGTTTTAAATTTTAACTACTGCAAATATTTTTTGAAAATATGTGAAATAAAATAGAAATAATATAATTTTTATTGAAAGTCGTAAAAATTTTTGTGGGCAACTTGTGTGGTTGGTTTTTATCCTGAAACGTTATAGATATAATAATAAAAAATATTGTTTTTCCTGCACTCTCACGCAACAACGTGTTTAACAATTACTACTAGATTTTATAATTTGGTAAGTCAACTGGTGTTTCCTCAAGTACTTACATGAAGTATTCAACTTTATTTTTGTAATTTGGTGCAGTCTGACGAGATGGCAGAATTTTAATGTAAAAGGTTATTTTTCTTATTTGAGCGAAACAAAACTACTAAACACTTGGTAATCTTACCTCGTATAGGAGATAATTGTTCTGCGAAAGTTTTAAAAACATTTTCAAATTTCATGTTTTTGTTTTAAATTAACCGATAATTAAAATTTTCGATCTATTAAAAACAATATTTAGCCATCGAAAAAAATCTGGAAAACTGTTTTTAGTGGTCCTAATTTAACAAGAATTTTCACACCCGAAGCAATAATCAATAAAACATCAAATACTCATTTTCACTTGATTGATTCGCACTATTTTTCGTAGTGGTCCCCCCCCCCCACAGTGGGTGAAGAAGAAGACATTTTATTTGTTTCACTTACACACCGCAATCCAAGGCAGCTATTGTAATTTTTTTTACAAAATACCCATTACTAAAAAGATACCATCAACTATAAACATTTACTGTTGCAGCATCACACCCTCCCCCTCTCCTTCACTCATATTCGCGCTCCGTATTTACATAAATTATATATTATTCACTTTAACATTTTCCAGTTACTTTTTTAAAATTTTATCTTACTCTAAGATGTGTGCCCACTTATTTATTTTTATTTTGCTGGCGCTACATCCCTTATAGGGATTTGGTCGCTTTATCAGTTTATATTCTAATAAATCCTTGATTACTCCATTGAATGCCCTCTACTTTGCTAACAGCGGCGTAAGCTAGGTCGAAGAAAAGATTGCACGAAAGAGTTTAGTGATACGGCCTCAAAAGAGGTTGCAACATTTTAAAAGAAATACACATATTTTAATTATAAAATCTTCTATTAAATAAGTTTGAAAACCAACAAAAAATTAAACATATCTGGTTTTATTGCTTCACTAGGTTTTGTCTACATCACCATCTGATAGAAAGATGTCTCAGATTAATGTGTGTTGCGTATTTCTCGAGTGTTAAATTAATTTTTATTATACCTCAGTTATCGCGGGGGAGCGCGTTTTATAAACATTTTGGAAACATAAAACCTGGGCGCCACTGTTAGGGAGTGAACGATTTTACAAGCGCCATTTTTCAAAATATCTCCCATTAAAAAATAAAAATGTAGTTCTTTTTGATAGTTTTTGTTTTTTGTGTAAACAAATAACACTGGTTGCATACATCCTTAAATAATATTAGTTAATAATAATCGAATGATAGGGTATTTTAATTTTTTTTTTTTATTATGAGAATTGCATTTTAGGCCACAAATTTCAAAAAATTTCTATCTAAATGATGTAATTTGACTGACATTCACCGATACTTTTTTCGATCGAATTTCAAGAATACGGCCCTTGTTTTTAGTCATAGTTTTGGCTTTATCTCATTTTCTGTCGACATTATATGCATACAAGAGCATTTAATGTCGAATTTTAAAATGTCGATTTCAAAAATGTTATCTACAAAAATGGTGAGTTAATTCATAAGTCGCCTTACCAAACAAACGTCGCTTCGAAAATATCGACTTGAACTAAATTTCGATTCGAAACGTCGACTTGGTGATGTAATTATCGATGTTAAAGTAAATGTTTACGTACATCGACAATTTGCCCAAGTCAACAACTTTTATAAATGCAATTGAACTATGTATATTTGATTTATCGTTTTATCAACGTTTATAATTGAATTACATTTATATGGTTAAGTTAGAAACTAATGTTTTATCTTGTTTTTCTTTAAAATATGTTGTAATGGGCTGCCACGCTAAACTTTTTAATTTGATTTACAATTTTAATATTTCCTGTTTCTTTAATTTGATTCATCTGCCGTTCCATTTTATACCTAAATGATCTGTTAAGTAAATTTTCAATTAATTTATTAACAGACACAATTAACTCTGTAACTATTCTACGTTTTCGAAAGTTGTCCGTTGTGGTGGAGTAGAAGAAAATTTTATTTTTGTTAGGGCTGTTTCCATATTTACCATACACATACGAGTAATCTTCCTAAAACCGAACTACTATAAATGGAAATATTTTGGTATTAAGCCGTCTGCCTCTATTTTGCGCCGTAATATTTCGTCGAACTGCGAGTTGGGAATAACGTTTGCAGCGCTCACACTCACATTTTCAAAATCTTAGATTATTTATTATAGTTTTATTATCTCATAATATCTAATAAAATATTGTAGTTAACACTTTAGTTCTGCTGAACCTTAAAATATGTATCATTGGGAATTTACAAAGGCAGATTTTATCACTGATTGGTTTTGTAAGATATTTCACTTTTGATAAATAAGCCCTGTAATTTTTTCTTGCAAAGGGCAAGCGATTCATTCATTTCATAGTGTCATACTTTTATGGTAAAACCCGTTATACACTTTTCAAATTAGAAAGCGTTCGTGCGAGTGGCCCGTTGGATTCTTCATTTTTATGTGTACTAACTATTCCGATTTAAGTTTAGGACAAACACCATAGCCAAGGTCACAAAGCGTTAAGTTTAATTGTTGAGACTTGTCTGATTTACAATTTGTTGTATCGTTGAAGTCCGAAATTGTTTCCAAAAATTTCTTTGTATGCGTGTATCTGTAGTATCTAAAAATGTATGGTCTCTCTGCAGTCCAGACGAAGCAACCCGATCAGTGAAACATAAGAATTATACTATGTGCCTAACACTGATTTTTTCGACAAAATAGCTTAATTATGCCGTTAATATATTGCAGTTGTAAAAATATTCTACATTGGAATCTTTTCAAACGTCAAATCGAAATTCGAGAAAATGCCAATGGAAATTAGCAGTATTTCTAAAAACAAATTATGTACCTTCCTACTTTAGCAAGTGTCACAAAATTGGGTTTAATTTGAACTCAAATACTACAATAATTTCGAAGAAATCAAAAAATGGTTGTCATGCCAAAATTGAAGTACCTCCAAACCTTCATTACTAATCAATAAAGAAATTTGTTAGGTTATTGCAGCCATGATGTTAAAGCAACATCTGCCAAATTTGTTGTGAATTGTTCAGTAGTGTATGGCAAATTCCTATGTGTGCAAATCATCAAATTTTATTTTCAAAATCAGTGCAGCCAACACCCGGGCGTCACCGAAACGCAAGGCCTGCTGGAAACAGTGCTGCTGTGCGTGAGGGTGTACGGGAAAACCCGAGGCAGATAATTTCTCTCCGTTGAAGAGACCTTGACCTTTCTGCGACTTCAACTTGACAAATTTTGCTTTTGCACCCGTATAAAATCCAGCTGACTCAGGAATTAAGGTAAACGGCGTGTGATTTGCACGAAGTTATATTCTATACATAATGCCATAAAATATTCTTATCAAATAAAAAAAAAAATTTAATGGATATCCCTCACACAACTTTATAATTAAGTAACCGTTGAAAACCGTACTCAGTGCTTTTACGAGGACCAACATTTTAAGATCCCAGTGAAACCTGGTGTGAATCTGAATGTACCAGCTACAAAAGCTTTCTCATTTCGCTAGTTTTTTGTAGGTTCTTTAAGTAACTGAACTAAAATAACACGATGGTTGTGAACTGTGTAATTACTAGTAACAAGAGCGGAGTGAGAAGTCTGGTAAAAATAAAACAAGAAATAATATTTTCGGCCAAAAAATTGAATTTTTCAACGTAGTCGCCTTTTAGCTGGATACACTTAGTCCAACGATTTTCCAATTTTTCGATCCCTTCCAAATAATAGGATTTCTCCAACCCTTCAAAATAGGCGTTTGTTGTATCGATGATTTCCTCATTAGAGCCAAATCTCTTTCCGCCGAGCTATTTCTTCAAATTCGGAAACAGGAACTAGTCGCAAGGGGCTAAGTCTGGAGAATATGGCGGATGTGGAAGCAATTCGAAGCGTAATTCATGGATTTTGGCCATGTCAACCGTGCATTGTCTTGATAGAAGAGAACTTTTTCTTCGTCAAATGCGGTCGTTTTTCTTTCAAAACGTCGTTGAAACGGCGGCACTTAACGCGCGGATAGCTTCCTCATATTCAAATGTTGGCGTAATATATTGCGCACACGTTCATCTGAGATGCCTACTATCTCAGCTTATCTCGCGCACTTTCACTCTGCTGTCTTGCGATACCGTATCATGGATTTTGCCAACCATTTTTGGTATTGTGACTGCGACAACGAAGAGTCCCCATAATATTTATCAAGCATTGTTTTGGTTTGCGTAATGGTTTTTCCACGCGAAACATAATGTTTAATCAACACACGAAATGCACATTTTTCCATGTTTGCAAAAAAACAAAGGGTTGTCTATTTTCAATGGCTGTCAAAACTGAAGTAAATGACAGATCTGTCTGAAAATTTTAATTTGGTCTAGTGACAGATGATATTGACACATGACATCTGGGATTTGCGATTGTGGCGCCCTCTGTTGCAATTTTATCAGATATCTCACTACGCCCTCAACTAGAAAAGTTTTCGTAATTTTCTTCGACTTCCTCCTGTACTGCATCAGAGACATAACACTTCTCACAAACTCTGATATAGTGTTTAGTGCATGTAGGTTTACCGCACAAATCACATATGGCTGTTGCTTTTGTATCTGCCCGATTACCTTCTCTATCCAGTTTGCATGCCTCACACCGTCTCTTCTCTTTTGTATTGGGGCGAATCGGCGGAAAACTCGTTTCCGTTGCGTGTTCGTATCCAATCAACTTCATGGCAGTTTTCACCGAATTTTGCAGATTGGGATTTCGAATTCTTCTTGTGATATGATTTTCTGCAAGCTCCATTGCAAGCGATTTCAGAAAAATCTTTATTTTGTCGGAGTTTCTTCTTGAATTGTACCATAATGGGTTACTAAGGCCATACAATATGTAAGCACAGAGAGCTGCAACATCGAGGAGGTTATAAAATAACGTCACAGGCCACCGATTAGTTTTTCGTTTGCAGGTGTAAACTCGGTTCATTTGATCAAATGTGTCTACTCCGCCCTTAGTTTTATTATAATCTAATATTACCTGTGGTTTTTTCGTTATTTCATCGATTTCTTCGTCGTGGTGTGCAGTTGATAATAAAAGCACATTTCTCTTTGTGTTACTGGCAAAACTAACCAATTGCATACCTTGGGAAAAATAAAATATAGAGCTGTATGGTTGTCGACTCTTTTTGAATTCCTTCTCTGGCAGTGTGAAGAGCATTGGCAATTGCGGTTTGACAGCATTTATAGTACCGATTATGATAGTGCTCCGACTTTTTAACTCCAAGGCTAATGGCACAGATGTAAAAAAATTGTCTATGGTGATGTTGAAACCATGGTCCAGATACCTTTGTGACAACCGTAAAACAAGTTCATGTAATACTCCATGTGATCGATTCTCACCTGGCTGTTGGCCTACATAAACTTCTCCCTTTAGCGGAAAATTTGTTGTTGCATCGACAATCCAAAATATCTTGATACCGTATTTACCCGGTTTACTCGGAATAAACTGACGGAACGAATATCTTCTTCTTGTAGTAACTAACTGCTCGTCGATTGTCAGTTGCTTTGATGGTTGGTAAATTCCAATCAAGTTTTGTTGAAAAACATTCCAAACGTGTCGAAATGCCGCCAATTTATCCGTTTCAAGACGCAGGGCTCTGGTACGAGAATCATCGAAACGAATAAATCGAGCTAGTTGCTCGAATATTTCCAAAGACAAAACGGCACGGTAGAAGGGCATGTGAGTTATGTGAAATAAGACATTCGCTTCTATTTTGCTGGATTTTCTGCACCAGCATACAACAATATAGCTATATATGCGTAAATTTCATCTTCCTCTGTGTCATACCAACGACGTAATTGCTTTGGGTTTTGAGATAGTCGATTATTCTCATAATACATTTTTGCTTTTCGGTTAGTTTCGAGCACGATACCATGAATAATGGTCGATGGAAGTAAGCGTTTGAAGGCATCACATTTTTTCTCAAATGATACCAAACATGCCGCATCATGTTTCAAACGGTTATTCCGATCTCTAATTGCTTTCTGCTTTTCATTTGCTTCTGGGAGTGACCACCAAATGTCCGAATGATTCTTGTTTCTAGCAGTATATCGCATTCCTCGGTTTGGTTCAACGGGGTTCTCCTCAACTCTTTCCCATTGATAATGCTCTCCGTTGGATTGTTGCATCTGAAATTCTTGCTCTTCTGCAATATCATAACCTACTTGATCGACGCGTGGCCGGTAGATAAACAGGAGGGTTATCAACGTCTGACTCTGAGAGTTCACCTTCTGCATCAATATCATCATCTGAACGATCATCATCAATAATCCCCTGCAATTAACCAACATGTCGAATATGTCTACTTGATGCATCACGTATATTACGCTCAAAGCCACGTGGAAGATCTGCACCGCTGATATCTATAGGTACATCATCAACGTGGTTCATATAATCGTCAAAATGTTCATCGAAGAATTCTTGTTCCGACGAAGTCAAATTTCTTACAAAGCTTTGGTTCAATAGAAACAAAACTCGGTGCTGTATTGCCTCATCCATTTCTCAACGCAAATAGCTACACCAAAATAGAGCTAATATAATTTTACAAAAGAAAGACAAAATCTGCAATATTATAATTTATTTACTTACCAACAAAAATATTTTACACACTCAAATTGTAATTTCAATAATATTATTCAATAAAACTTGCAACAGAAACACTGCACATATAATATTAGTATATAATATAATAAACTGACAGCGAGCTTTGTTCTCTCTTATTGAAAAAAATCTAATAAAATCTGTTTCAATCTCGCATGGGGCACTGAGTGCCCCAGTACACGATAACAAGTAAAATTTTTTAAATAGTCTGCAGCCTTTGAAGTACTGCTACACTGGTAAACGCTTCTTAGTTTTGGGTTCATTGTGAGCCCATTTTCCCGAAAAACATACTTAACATGATGACCTGGCTTTAAACTAACAGGAGATTTATGTTTGAAATTTCTTTGAGGCACTCAGTACCAACTACACGGGTCTAGGGTTAAACATGTTTTCACTACGGAGTAACATTTACAAACACGAATAAATAAAATTTTTATTTATTCGAGTTTTTTAATATCTCAATACAAAAGGAACGAGAACATTATATAACTATTTACTAATTACATAAACTTAATCTAGTTACATCGTCCCGGGTTCCTACAAATCTCCAAGCAGAGGACAAATTGGCAATTAATGCTTGCTGTCCTATCTACTTGAAGAAAATGTATATAAAAACAATTTGGAAAGCAATTCCATTCATAAATTTTTCGTAATTGAATTCTAAAAAAGTTAAATATTTATTTAATAACTTAACAACTGTTCTGGGCCATTTATTTAATCTTAACGATAATTTATATAATTTATAAAGCAAATCATTTGCAAATGTGACTGCATACCAGTAAAATTGCATATCTATATATTTCACAGTTTAAACAATGTTTCACTTAAAAAGTTACCTCATATTTTACACTGCGAGAAGTAAGTTTGTACAAGAATTACACATTATCGTACATGATAATTTACCTCGACAATGGCATGCTGCCGGTGGGTAACAACCGCAGCAAAAGCAAAGCTAATAACATGGTGGTCACATTTAGAATCTATAAAATATCACAACAGTTTTGAGTATTGCATAGAGTACCTCAATAGGTGCGTACTTTAGGTAGGAATTGTAAGCCGATATATTCCCAAAAGTATGCAGAGGAAGTAGTAGAATATTTTCGGCTTACATGTTCGGTTTAAGTTACGCAATCGTTTTGGAAACAAAAAGTTTTGGAAACACCGAACGGAGCTGAAGTTGGTTATTTAAATTTGGTTTAAATAAGGCAACACTATTATTTAATTTTATTATATTTGAAGTTAAATATTTTTTAAGATTTGAACTTAATTATATAAATAATTAAGTTTAATACTTAAAAATGTTTGCAAAACATTGCAATTTTAGATGTTATGTTCTAAAACTTCGAATCTTCCTTTTTTATTTCTGGGGTGACATGTTATAATTTCGAATTTTCGAAATTCGAACTCAATGTCGAACATTCGTATGTTGTAAAATTATCGACTCACGATATGACACTTTTTTATCACTGAGTTTATTTGAAGTGAAGCAGAGGTGCGATGAATATTTATGTAAAATTTTACAACAACAAAACAATTAAAAACAATTATTCTCTGTAATAATGGCTGGGACGTAGTAAATAAAACGTAAATACTTGTATGCTATGATAAATATGATTATATTTTTTTAAATATTGAAGGCAAAAAAAATTCACATCAACAAAGCAATTTGAGGTTATGGTGGATTATATGGAAAACCATACCGACATGGTAACTGGACGATTTTCCGGATCTACCTCAAAACAAACGCTAAGTGGCAATTGGAATGCTCTATCAATTAAATTAAATGGAGAGGGCCCTCCAACGCGAGATGCCGAAGCTTGGAAAAAAGTATGTATTTATATTATACATATATACAAAATGATCACAATATTTACGTTTTTTTGTACGTTAGGTATGGGCTGATTATAAAAATAAAATAAAAGTAAAAATGCGTAAAATAAATAGTGACATTAACAAAACAGGTGGGGGCCGCGCACTATATTTTTATTGCCATTAGAGGAGAGGGTTCTACAGCTTACCGGCTTGACGGATACAGTGGTTGGAGTAGGTGGTTATGATCCTGGCCATGAGTCTGAAGAAGAAATAACCATTCGTGAGCCAAACAGCCGGTTTTACAGAAACGGATACCACTATTCATATCACACCCACACCCATTACAACAGCCATTGTTAACAGGACACAACGGAGACGTGCCACTGCTAGTCGGTTGTTTGAAGAGCTAAAACATTATGGTAAAACGCAAGAAAGTCACATAAAAAGCCTTGGGGAATACCACGCTGAGACTATAATATTATTAAAAGAGGCCAACGTCATCAGTAATAAAAGGTTGATGGTCGAAGAAAGGCGGCTAGCAGTAGAGGAAAAGCGGCTTATGTTGGCTGAAAGAAAATTAACAATGAAAGAAGAAAAAATAAAACAAAATAGAAAAAATTTAAATAAATAAAAATAATTTGTATAAGGTTTACAATGGTTTTTGTATTCATGAACATTTTAAACATTTTAAAAACAATTTAGCAAGTGTTTCGTATTGATGCAGCAGTTTCACTTTGGAACATGTCATCATACTCAAATTCAATCTCATGTACTACAGAAGAACCTTCAGCAGATGGCCGTGCCAAATCGACCATTTCAAGTTTGTTTAAAACGCAAATGTTATAAAGCGCGGAACAAACATTTACAATTTTTACGACTTTTTTTGGTTCATATCGCAGCACTCTTTCTCCTAAGAGGCAACGAAACGTGTTTTTTAATACCCCTATACATCGCTCAATAGGGTTACGAGTTTTCGCATGTAATGCATTATAAATTGTTTGCCTTTGATTTGGATTTCGATATGGGGTCATTATGTAGTGTTCCAAAGGATATCCCGAGTCAGCAAGCAACCAAGTATTCCTTTCTCCATTTTGATATGCTTCTTGCAGTTTGCGCCGATCTTTCGAAACCTGCCATATGGCGGAATCATGGGTCGATCCCGGAAATCGACCGCAAACTGAGATGAGTAGATCGTAATTACAAATCTTAAACAAATATGAAGATATCATTGAAATAAACATGCTCACAATTAGTTTAATTCAAAAACTTACCAATTGCACATTCATTGAATGATTTCCGTGCCGATCAACGAAAATGTGTTCATTTACGTGTGGTGCGATGATATCGACGTGCGTGCAGTCTATACAGCCGATCACACCGGGATGGCTTGTCTTTTCAAAAAATCTTTCTTTGTACATCGCTTTTTCTCGTGAGTTTGGAAACTTAATATATTGCCTGCAAATCGTGTCTTCTAATATGGTTGTAATTTCTGTGACGGATCTTGAAATTACCGATTGATCCATACTGTGCATATGCACGTCACCTATAGTACGCTGATATGAGCCTGTAGCGTAAAAGTTAAGTACTGCTGCCAATTTTAAATTCAACGGTATTTGTGGCTCGTCTGGCGGATTCACATCGAGAGTTTATTTGTGTTAACAAATATTTAAAAATATCCTTCGATACACGAAACGATTCAAAAAATCAATAGTATAACTTTATATTAAACACTTTTATTGAAAAAACGAATCTTACTTTTTATTGGATAGATTCATGACCTCATATCGATCGCGTAGAAAGCGCCGTTCTAAATAATAATTTACATTATTTCTAACATTTTCCGAAGATTCGTAATTATTAACTCCCAGTAATACTATTGCAACAGCAACGTTCATTTTAATTTCACTTGATTTAATGTTAAATTAATATTAAGAGTAACTTTATATTGTGACGTTCGCTGTGTTTATATATAAAAACAATTGTCAAATATTGTTGCTTTTTTCTTCGAAAAAGTGTTACCAGGCTTACGTATCACTTTTGATTCGAAAATTTTACAACATGCATGCTAGCACTATTTTCGAATTCGACTTTCAAAGTCGATTCGAATGAAAGTGATGGTACAACATGTCACCCCTGATCTTTGCCTCTGAACCTCAATTTTATATTATCATTCTTGGGCGCGGCGCATATAGCAAAATTGTTTAATAGATACGTGATCATAGATTATTTTACGGATTGCGGCTTATATTAAATTTTAAGAAACTGTTTAATTCAATAATACATAAGTGATCATCAGTGTTCGATGATTATTTCACTAATTTCAAAGTAACTGTAAGTCTAATTTATCTTTATTGTTAACTTAGGAAATTAGGTCATTGAACCAAATAATTCTATATAATTAATAGCATAAACAACTAAGCCAAAATTCAATATACATAAATGTTTTCGTTAGTATTATTTACGTTCCGTTCAAATAAAGCCATACATTTTTAATCACAGACTAATCCTAATCAAATATCATCAATCAACAAATAAACGTGTATATATGTATATAACACAATACAGAAAAAACCATATCTGGGTTTATGATAAAATCATATCATGACAACTACAAATTGTCACCTCATTCTTGCTTTGCTCCAAACAAACTCATCAACAAAAATCCAAGTTATATCCAACATAGCTAGATTATGTATAATAAATGGAAAACCCAATCAAAAAATATGTCTATATACAAATTTCTGTTAATTTAGCAAAAACACAACATCGGCCCGAAATGGTAACATCGAACATCAAAAACAACAACATCAACAAAACGAAAAATCCATCTTTATTTATGCATTGCGAATAACATATTCATGCCAAATAGATAAACAATAAAATACACAAAACATAAAAATATGTATTATATATGAACATGTTTTATTGTTTGATTTTATGTTTGACATGCAATCAAACATCCATGATCAAATCAAAGAAGAGGGATGAATGATGAATTATAATCATAATTCATAGGTTTTTTGGTATTTTTGAAATCGCACACAGCATACACACAAAAAAATGGAAACAGAATAAATTTGTTGCCGGTTTTCGGGATTTTACTTTTGTTTCTTTTTTACTGGAGAAGGGCGGGGGTGTTTAACTACTCCGGCGCGGTGTGAGAGATATGTTGTTGAATTTTGTGGTAAATATTTCTTCATGTTTATTAAAATTTCTGAAAAATCTATAAAAACAAAAAATGCCAACAACAACAGAACATATTAGGTATCAAGTTTATTGGACAAATTTATTGATATCATGAATCAGGCTTTTTGGTGTAATATGTCAATGTTACTCACAGCATGATGTGGAGGACAATTTTTGATTATTATATGCAGGATGTCAGGGGAACGGTGATTTTTATTTTATTATTTTTATTCCCAAAATAGGGATAATTGAAATTCGCTTGGGGTTAAATTCAGTTTGTTATATGGTTGTTGGATATGCATTATTCATTAGTAGGACATTTTTTTAAATATTGTGTTTATTAATAATTTATTATATTTTTGAATTATTTATTTCTGGGCCTTTTGAATGATGCAAGCCAGTCATGTTCTTGTTACCAAAAGCCGCTCACTGGTGGACCCTGCAATCGTATGCTACATTACGTACAGCTCGGTTACCTCCGTACTCAACAAGATGCGCCTTTTATTGGTCGCCTATTTTGCTTGGTCGGTCACGTTGATTCAGATTACATCTTGGAAGACATATCAATTCATGTGACATGCAGAACATTTTGAAACCATGATTTTTTGGCATTTGAACACCTACAAACTATGGAGAAAATAACCCCATTAATAGATTGCCTAAATCATTCAACATCGTCGACGACCTATGTTATTGACTTTAATTTATCAAAGGATAACTTCAAAAAAATCCTGAAGAATTATTTTTATGTAATTTTGTTAATAACAATTTGATTTCTATTTTTTGTTTATTTTTTTTTAAATTTTTTTATTGTTTTAATTTAATTTTAGTTTTAAACTGATTGTTCGGTTTTAATCTAAAATCATACATGTACTCACAGAATAGATTTTTTTAGAAATAGACAAATAAATAAAGAAACTTTTTTGTGTGACATTGAAACAAAGAATTTTCTTATTTCAAATGAACTTTATTAAACCAAATATGTGCCATTTTGTTCGGTGTTCCTTTTGCCATGTCGACGTACCTTTTCCCATTTTCCTGAGAGCCACGATCCATGATCTCATCACTGTAGAACTTCTGTAGTTTAGAAGCGAGAAATCGAGACAACTGATATTCGCAGGCCTCTTTTGAATTTAATGTAAAACCATTAAGATGGTTCTGCATGGACCGGAACAAATGGTAGTCCGATGGTGCAAGCACAGGGCTATATGGTGGATGCATCAAAACTTCCCAGCTAAGCTCTCTCTGTTTCTTCCGGGTCATCAATTATGTGTGTGGTCTAGCGTTATCATAATGGAACACAACGCCCTCTCTGCTGATCAATTTTGGACGTTTTAACTGAATTGCTTTGCTTGCCTTAAACGCGTCAGTTGCTGACGGTAAAGATTAGAATCAATCGTTTGGCTCGGTGGCAGCAGAACGTTGTCGTATCTTATCCACTTTTCATCACCAGTAATCATTAGCTTTAAAAATGGCTCGATTTCATTCCGTTTCAGCAGCATTTCGCAGATAGAAATCCGGTCCATTAAATTTTTAACTATTAGTGTGGTATCCGAACGTCAAGCTTTTTTTATATCCAGCCATTTTCAAATGGTTTAAAACTGTTTTGTGATCAATATTTAGTTCTTTACCAATTGCATGGCTGCTTATATGCCGGTCTTCTTCAATTGTTTGCATGATTTCATCGACCTTTCCAGTGGTTGGTCAACCAGAGCGAGGTGCATCTTTGGCATCAATATTTCCCGAACGAAAGCGCTTGAACCATTTTTTTGCTGGTGATTTACACCTTCTCCATAAACAGCACAAATTTTTTCGCAAGCCTGAGCCGCGTTTTTATCTTTGTCGTAATACAAGGTTATCCAATTCAAGCTTGATAAAGTAAACTTTAAAAAAACACACAAAATATTCGGAATGTATTGTAATTTTTATTTCATTTTACAGATTGATCCTTGCCATTTTTAGTTAAACAAGATATCATTCAAATGTCCTCCACGGGACTTCTTACAGGCCTTGATTCTTTTGCGATAATTTTCAATGACTTTTCGGCACATTTCGGGCGGTATCTCGGCCATTACCTTACGAATATTAGTTTTCAATTCGTCAAGAGTTTGAGGATTGTTTGCGTAAACACGATCTTTCGCGTAGCCCCACAAAAAGAAATCCAAAGGCGTTAAATCACAGGATCTTGGAGGCCAATTGACATCAGCCAATCGCGAAATCAAACGTCCAGGAAATTTCTCTTGCAAAAGATCTCGATTTGCTCGTGTTACGTGACTGGTTGCTCCATCCTGCTGGAACCACATATCGTCAAGATCATAATCTTCGATTTTCGTAAAAAAATAATCGGTTAACATGCGACCATAGCGCTCAGAATTGACGGTAACGGTTCGTCCATGGTTGTTCTCAAAATAATACGGCCCAATCACACCACCAGACCACAATGCGCACCAAACAGTGACTTATTCCGGGTGTAATGGCTTCTCTACAATCAATTGTGGATTTTCTGAGCCCCAAATTCTACAGTTTTGCTTATTAACGTATCCACCAAGCGAAAAATGAGCTTCATCACTGAAGAAAATTTTGTTCGAAAAATCAGCATCGACGGCCTGTTTTTCCAACACCCAATTTGCGTATGTTCTTCGTTGTCCATGGTCAGCAGGCTTTAGCTCTTGTGTCAAATGGACTTTATACGGATGAAGATGCAAATCCAGATGCAAAACGCGCCATAATGAGCCATAAGATAGGCCTAAATGTTGAGCTCGACGAGGAATTGACAAATTTGGATCTTCTTCCACACTTTCAGCTACAGAAGCGATATTTTCAGCATTGCGAATGTTTCGATGATGCACAGACCTTACAATATCAGAAACAGATCCAGTTTGTTCAAATTTATTCACTGTATTCAATGTGGTTTGCTTTGTAGGACGATTATGACGACCATAATCTGCTCGTAAAGCGCGAAATGTGGATACGGCAGAATCACTATTTTTATAATAAGATTTAATAATTTTAACGCGTTGGTCGATTGTTAAATGCTCCATATTCTTAAATGGCAGAATGTCAACTAAATAAATGACAGCGTACTTGACGTTTATCTTTGACAGATGTCGGTATACAGATTTCTACTTTATCAACCTCGAATTGGATAACCCGTTATTAAAAATTGTAAAATGTTTAAAAGTTGTAACTTTTTATTCACTTCACCGATTTAAATGTTTTGTATGTCAAAGTACAAGTTAAAATGTCACCTTTCAAACACACATTGCCCGAATACGGATTGTCCGATACGATCAATGGTTACTGATGGCAATACACAGGAAAAAATAATCCCCTTGATGAATTGATGATTCCCCGATTAATTGATGTTAAACCAAACTAAAAAGAATAGCAGGATGGTGGGATATAATCAGAGATATTCTTGGAAGTAATTGAATTGTCGTATAATGATGCTTGTAATTATACTTGGATTGAATTAGTGTTGACACCTCGAGTCCCATTACCTAACCTTCTTTTACAGCAAAATTTTTCAATAGTAATTTCAATAGTGAAGATTTATAAGATTTCTGAACGATACATCTTCGTTTATTTGTCTCTTTGTGTTGTTTTTGGGTAAGCAAAAGCCCCCTGAGAAATATATTGTTTCGATGCTCTAAACATATGCACCAAATCATGACCATAAAGTTTTTGTGATAAAACATGTGTTATTGAATATTATGATTTTGATCTTCAATGGTGTGGAATTGAAACCACCCTCACATCAATTGAACAGCGATTAAATACAGGTTATGTTATCGGTCGCATTTATTTATTCACCTTGGGCAATGTAAAATGTTTCCACAAATTACAATTGTTAAAAATGTTGAAAAATATCTAATCTCAGCAAGAATTTTTTTCAAAATTATTTATTATTCCACTTTACACAATTTAAATAAATCACACTATTTATTTCACCTAGATGCTGCTGAGTCCTAATATCTGAACATACATGTAAAACCAATTTAATTGGTGATTGCCTAAGTGACCAAATATTAACATTCAGTTGACTTTTAGCCAAGTGACCAATTTTTGTCGCTTTCCAGTAAGTGAAATCGTACATTAAACCACACTTACCCAATCGTTCCAAGAACACTCACCTTGGGTTTCCTCCGCTGTGCTTTCTTTATTTTGTAAACTACGTCATTTATCTTGGTAATGGCAGGATATGGCCCCTCTCATACAGAAGTCATCAATGTTAACCACCCCTCTTCTCGTTTCCGATTGCAGAGCTAACCGAATGTGTTAACCGAATTTTCTTTTGTACAAATTTGTGTATCCCAACAAGTTCCTTTCTCACTCTATCGACGAAACCTTGACCATACAAAGCTGATGATGAGCAGCCCCTAACTAATACCTGCCAGTAATCGTAGATTATTTCCAAAAAATGTTATCGCTGGTGTAATTTCAGTAGCCTCGTGTATCAGTAATAATAATTCAGGAACAATTGAATATGTCGATTCCAGCCGTACTAATTTTTATTCACTACACTTCGCTAGATATTTTTTCAGTGTAGGATTAAATCATACCTAATTGAGAATGCAAATGTATTGTTCTAGTTGAATTTATGCCAAACAACTGACAAATTTTATAGAATATAACGGATTCAAAATTTCTTGATTGGTTCGAATAAATTTCTTTCGAGCCTAGGCTATGGAGGCAATAAAAAATCTGCAATTAGGTATGTATTAGTGGACTATTTAAGCAAGTGAATATGTTGTGGTCAACACCTGACTTTCTTTTATCGCAATGTATATATAACTATATTTCGAATACATCACACTTGATTTCTGAAACAAGAAATCAAACTTACCGGAATTTTGGTAAAACAGTCTTGTATAATTTAAAAACATTTTCCCTGCTTAAATTTCCGAAAACCAACCAGGTCAACCCTGTTTTTTATGGAAACTCGTCATTTTGGATAACATTTAAAAATATAATCTGAACTAATTTTGTTTGAAATTTAATTTACAATCTTATTTTTAATCGTTTTTCGTAAATCTATATACTTTTCAAAATAATTGCAAACAACGAAAAAGCTCATATAAAGCTCGGTGAAAAACACTCGGATTGCCCAATTCATGGAAAAAGCCTAAGTATTAAGTTTCACCCCAATCATTGAATCAGCCTGGGCTGTAGGGAACCAACAACATTTAGTCTGCACGACACCATACACGCACATAGACTCACAGAGATTTTTTAAAAACAATTTTTTTTACTTCGGCGATATTAGCGAATGGTAGGTAAATCTGCAAAAATCCTAAGTTCAAATTTTTCATGATTACTATACTTTATTTTACTACGTCAAAGAATGTAAAAACAATTATCCTTTAGATACAAAATCTACTTAAATATAAGTCCTGCTCATTGACAGATACCTATATAAAAATAACTACCGAAGATTGTGTTGCTTACACTACAATCCAATGTGAATATTATTTTTTTTTCATTTTTTGTTTGTTTCTGCACCAACACATTTATACTTAGTCATTTAAAAAAAATTTACTATAGAAAAAAAATTACCAATACATCTTAGTTAGTTGTTTATTTCATATGTGTGGAGTTAGCAAAACTTATATTTAAGTAGATTCTGTCTAAATATCATATATCTAGCCACTTTGAGGGAGAAAGCTGTGAAATAATTTCTACAGGGTGGCTGAGACCAAGTGTTACCAAATGAAAACGCTGTAATTTTTTTAATTTTGATTATTTTTTATTGAAATTTCGTGGAATATGTTGAAAACATATTACATTTTATGAAAAACATGTTACTGCTCGATTTGACCTCCTTTGGCTCTGATTATTTGATTCAGTCTTCCATAGAAAGCATTGCATGCTGACCGAACGTAAAAATTGTTTGTAAAAATTGTTGTGTCGCTCGAGCTTTGTGTGACGGTGCCGAGTCCTGTTGGAATGTCCAACGGTTCGTACCAAAGTGTTTACGTGCCCAAGGTAGCAAAGCATCGTTTAGGATCTTTTGGGGTTCACCTCTTGGTTTCACAGAGAGAAAATAGTTTGCATGAACCATGACTATCAATTTCATAAGTAATGAAATGGATATTTTTCGTTTTTTATGGATGTAATTCAGAAGTTATGAGTAATAATCAGGAATTATGATTAAGTATCAGTGCATGCCTATTCATAATTCAATCCAATCAATCATAATATTTAGAAAAATATTGACGGTTTCAACCATGAATATAGCTCATATAACATACTTTATTATGCACGTATAATTAACGCATGCGCATATTTAAACATGCTAATTAATTTTAACGAATGTGAAGTTTTCGACAAAATTAAAAATAACAAAACATGGCGGAATAAAAAATTTGTCGAAATAACAAAACTGCACATGTATTAGTAAAACAGTTGACAAAAGCAATGTTAGGATTTTTTTTAAATTTTGCTATGCAAATCAACTGCTCGTTAATACGCAATTAGTAAACTAGCGACTTCGGCAAAGACAATAACAAAACATTTAATTAATACGAAATTCGAAATGTTCAAACAACTAAAAATTATCCATATAATCAATATATGAAAAACTAAAAAAAATGGGATTTAAACGTTCACTGTATCGAGAATTGGCCAGCTCACAGAGATTTCTCACAAACACGGTATGTATGCTTAGTTAGCTTACGACATTCTAAACAAACAAAAATTATCCCTATTTTAATACGATGACGTAGACCCATTTGTTATTGACGCCGAACTTGATCAATTTTCGAAAAACTAAAAAAAATTGGATTTAGACGTTCACTGTATCGAGAATTGGCCAGCTCACAGAGATTTCTCACAAACACGGTATGTATGCTTAGTTAGCTTATGACATTCTAAACAAACAAAAGTTATCCCCATTTTAATACGATGACGTAGACCCATTTGTTATTGACGCCGAACTTGATAATTTTCGAAAAACTAATAAAAATGGGATTTAGACGTTCACTGTATCGAGAATTGGCCAGCTCACAGAGATTTCTCACAAACATGGTATGTATGCTTAGTTAGCTTATGGTATTCTAAACAAACAAAAATTATCCCCATTTTAATACGATGACGTAGACCCATTTGTTATTGACGCCGAACTTGATCAATTTTCGAAAAACTAAAAAAAATGGGATTTAGACGTTCACTGTATCGAGAATTGGCCAGCTCACAGAGATTTCTCACAAACACGGTATGTATGATTAGTTAGCTTATGGTATTCTTAACAAACAAAAATTATCCCCATTTTAATACGATGACGTAGACCCATTTGTTATTGACGCCGAACTTGATCAATTTTCGAAAAACTAAAAAAAATGGGATTTAGACGTTCACTGTATCGAGAATTGGCCAGCTCACAGAGATTTCTCACAAACACGGTATGTATGCTTAGTTAGCTTATGACATTCTAAACAAACAAAAGTTATCCCCATTTTAATACGATGACGTAGACCCATTTGTTATTGACGCCGAACTTGATAATTTTCGAAAAACTAAAAAAAATGGGATTTAGACGTTCACTGTATCGAGAATTGGCCAGCTCACAGAGATTTCTCACAAACATGGTATGTATGCTTAGTTAGCTTATGGTATTCTAAACAAACAAAAATTATCCCCATTTTAATACGATGACGTAGACCCATTTGTTATTGACGCCGAACTTGATCAATTTTCGAAAAACTAAAAAAAATGGGATTTAGACGTTCACTGTATCGAGAATTGGCCAGCTCACAGAGATTTCTCACAAACACGGTATGTATGCTTAGTTAGTTTATGATATTCTTACCAAACAAAAATTATCCCCATTTTAATACGATGACGTAGACCCATTTGTTATTGACGCCGAACTTGATCAATTTTCGAAAAACTAAAAAAAATGGGATTTAGACGTTCACTGTATCGAGAATTGGCCAGCTCACAGAGATTTCTCACAAACACGGTATGTATGCTTAGTTAGCTTATGACATTCTAAACAAACAAAAGTTATCCCCATTTTAATACGATGACGTAGACCCATTTGTTATTGACGCCGAACTTGATCAATTTTCGAAAAACTAAAAAAAATGGGATTTAGACGTTCACTGTATCGAGAATTGGCCAGCTCACAGAGATTTCTCACAAACATGGTATGTATGCTTAGTTAGCTTATGGTATTCTAAACAAACAAAAATTATCCCCATTTTAATACGATGACGTAGACCCATTTGTTATTGACGCCGAACTTGATCAATTTTCGAAAAACTAAAAAAAATGGGATTTAAACGTTCACTGTATCGAGAATTGGCCAGCTCACAGAAATTTCTTACAAACACGGTATGTATGCTTAGTTAGCTTACGACATTCTAAACAAACAAAAATTATCCCCATTTTAATACGATGACGTAGACCCATTTGTTATTGACGCCGAACTTGATCAATTTTCGAAAAACTAAAAAAAATGGGATTTAGACGTTCACTGTATCGAGAATTGGCCAGCTCACAGAGATTTCTCACAAACACGGTATGTATGCTTAGTTAGCTTATGACATTCTAAACAAACAAAAGTTATCCTCATTTTAATACGATGACGTAGACCCATTTGTTATTGACGCCGAACTTGATCAATTTTCGAAAAACTAAAAAAAATGGGATTTAGACGTTCACTGTATCGAGAATTGGCCAGCTCACAGAGATTTCTCACAAACACGGTATGTATGCTTAGTTAGCTTATGACATTCTAAACAAACAAAAGCTATCCCCTTTTTAATACGATGACGTAGACCCATTTTTTATTGACGCCGAACTTGATCAATTTTCGAAAAACTAAAAAAAATGGGATTTAGACGTTCACTGTATCGAGAATTGGCCAGCTCACAGAGATTTCTCACAAACACGGAATGTATGCTTAGTTAGCTTATGACATTCTAAACAAACAAAAATTATCCCCATTTTAATACGATGACGTAGACCCATTTGTTATTGACGCCAAAGCTGGTCAATTTTTGAAAAACTAAAAAAAATGGGATTTAGACGTTCACTGTATCGAGAATTGGCCAGCTCACAGAGATTTCTCACAAACACGGAATGTATGCTTAGTTAGCTTATGACATTCTAAACAAACAAAAATTATCCCCATTTTAATACGATGACGTAGACCCATTTGTTATTGACGCCAAAGCTGGTCAATTTTTGAAAAACTAAAAAAAATGGGATTTAGACGTTCACTGTATCGAGAATTGGCCAGCTCACAGAGATTTCTCACAAACACGGTATTTATGATTAGTTGTTCCGGTTGCTTAACTATCGGTGTTATGTGGCATATCGCCAATTGGATTTAATTAAATTAATTCAATGAGATTTCCGGCTGCTTATCTATCGGTTTTGCCTGGCATATCGTCAATTGAATTTAATTTAATAAATGCAATGAGATTTCCGGCTGCTTATCTATCGGTTTAATCTGGCATAACCAACATCAACTTATCAAAAGTGTATCAAAGAAGGCCAAGTTCGAGTTAGAAATACCCACAGCTGCTAGCTGCCTTTCGATATTTTTGCAGTAAACGAAAATACAATCCGTGACGTACAAAATTCCATATCCTTCGGAAGCTTAACGTGCTCAGGCTGTGGAGATAATTTAATTGTAGACAAAATCGTTAGTCACTACGGACTAGCGATAGCAGACGTACAATCTTTCAACAACTTAAACTACAATATAAAAATAAGCGATATCCAAGAAGTAATCAAATTAAACTCTGAAAATTTTCATTTGAAAGCCATAATCAATTATAATCAAAATATAAAGCATTACACCTCCATAATTAAGCGACCCAACAACAATTGGGAAGTATATGACGACCTTCGAAACTTTGCTACTAGCATCACCGACCAGAATTTTGTAAACCCTGCAATTTTATTTTACACTAAACAATAATTTGCAAAGAAACCAAGAATCTCATTGTATTTATTTAATTAAATTCAATTGACGATATGCCAGGCAAAACCGATAGATAAGCAGCCGGAAATCTCATTGAATTTATTAAATTAAATTCGATTGACGATATGCCAGACAAAACCGATAGATAAGCAGCCGGAAATCTCATTGAATTTATTAAGTTAAATTCAATTGACGATATGCCAGATTAAACCGATAGATAAGCAGCCGGAAATCTCATTGCATTTATTTAATTAAATTCAATTGACGATATGCCAGATTAAACCGATAGATAAGCAGCCGGAAATCTCATTGAATTTATTAAATTAAATCCAATTGACGATATGCCAGACAAAACCAATAGATAAGCAGCCGGAAATCTCATTGAATTTATTAAGTTAAATTCAATTGACGATATGCCAGATAACATCGATAGATAAGCAGCCGGAAATCTCATTGAACGTATTAAGTTAAATCCAATTGACGATATGCCAGACAAAACCGATAGATAAGCAGCCGGAAATCTCATTGAATTTATTAAGTTAAATTCAATTGACGATATGCCAGATTAAACCGATAGATAAGCAGCCGGAAATCTCATTGTATTTATTAAATTAAATTCAATTGACGATATGCCAGGCAAAACCGATAGATAAGCAGCCGGAAATCTCATTGAATTAATTTAATTAAATCCAATTGGCGATATGCCACATAACACCGATAGTTAAGCAACCGGAACAACTAATCATAAATACCGTGTTTGTGAGAAATCTCTGTGAGCTGGCCAATCTCGATACAGTTAACGTCTAAATCCCATTTTTTTTAGTTTTTCAAAAATTGACCAGCTTCGGCGTCAATAACAAATGGGTCTACGTCATCGTATTAAAATGAGGATAACTTTTGTTTGTTTAGAATGTCATAAGCTAACTAAGCATACATACCATGTTTGTGAGAAATCTCTGTGAGCTGGCCAATTCTCGATACAGTTAACGTCTAAATCCCATTTTTTTTAGTTTTTCAAAAATTGACCAGCTTCGGCGTCAATAACAAATGGGTCTACGTCATCGTATTAAAATGGGGATAATTTTTGTTTGTTTAGAATGTCATAAGCTAACTAAACATACATTCCGTGTTTGTGAGAAATCTCTGTGAGCTGACCAATTCTCGATACAGTGAACGTCTAAATCCCATTTTTTTTAGTTTTTCAAAAATTGACCAGCTTCGGCGTCAATAACAAATGGGTCTACGTCATCGTATTAAAATGGGGATAATTTTTGTTTGTTTAGAATGTCATAAGCTAACTAAGCATACATTCCGTGTTTGTGAGAAATCTCTGTGAGCTGGCCAATCTCGATACAGTTAACGTCTAAATCCCATTTTTTTTAGTTTTTCAAAAATTGACCAGCTTCGGCGTCAATAACAAATGGGACTACGTCATCGTATTAAAATGGGGATAATTTTTGTTTGTTTAGAATGTCATAAGCTAACTAAGCATACATTCCGTGTTTGTGAGAAATCTCTGTGAGCTGGCCAATCTCGATACAGTTAACGTCTAAATCCCATTTTTTTTAGTTTTTCAAAAATTGACCAGCTTCGGCGTCAATAACAAATGGGACTACGTCATCGTATTAAAATGGGGATAATTTTTGTTTGTTTAGAATGTCATAAGCTAACTAAGCATACATACCGTGTTTGTGAGAAATCTCTGTGAGCTGGCCAATTCTCGATACAGTGAACGTTTAAATCCCATTTTTTTTAGTTTTTCGAAAATTGATCAAGTTCGGCGTCAATAACAAATGGGTCTACGTCATCGTATTAAAATGGGGATAACTTTTGTTTGTTTAGAATACCATAAGCTAACTAAGCATACATAGCATGTTTGTGAGAAATCTCTGTGAGCTGGCCAATTCTCGATACAGTGAACGTCTAAATCCCATTTTTTTTAGTTTTTCGAAAATTATCAAGTTCGGCGTCAATAACAAATGGGTCTACGTCATCGTATTAAAATGGGGATAACTTTTGTTTGTTTAGAATGTCATAAGCTAACTAAGCATACATACCGTGTTTGTGAGAAATCTCTGTGAGCTGGCCAATTCTCGATACAGTGAACGTCTAAATCCCATTTTTTTTAGTTTTTCGAAAATTGATCAAGTTCGGCGTCAATAACAAATGGGTCTACGTCATCGTATTAAAATGGGGATAATTTTTGTTTGGTAAGAATATCATAAACTAACTAAGCATACATACCGTGTTTGTGAGAAATCTCTGTGAGCTGGCCAATTCTCGATACAGTGAACGTCTAAATCCCATTTTTTTTAGTTTTTCGAAAATTGATCAAGTTCGGCGTCAATAACAAATGGGTCTACGTCATCGTATTAAAATGGGGATAATTTTTGTTTGGTAAGAATATCATAAGCTAACTAATCATACATACCGTGTTTGTGAGAAATCTCTGTGAGCTGGCCAATTCTCGATACAGTGAACGTCTAAATCCCATTTTTTTTAGTTTTTCGAAAATTGATCAAGTTCGGCGTCAATAACAAATGGGTCTACGTCATCGTATTAAAATGGGGATAATTTTTGTTTGTTTAGAATGTCGTAAGCTAACTAAGCATACATACCGTGTTTGTGAGAAATCTCTGTGAGCTGGCCAATTCTCGATACAGTGAACGTCTAAATCCCATTTTTTTTAGTTTTTCGAAAATTGATCAGGTTCGGCGTCAATAACAAATGGGTCTACGTCATCGTATTAAAATGGGGATAATTTTTGTTTGTTTAGAATGTCATAAGCTAACTAAGCATACATACCGTGTTTGTGAGAAATCTCTGTGAGCTAGCCAATCCTCGATACAGTGAACGTCTAAATCCCATTTTTTTTAGTTTTTCATATATTGATTATATGGATAATTTTTAGTTGTTTGAACATTTCGAATTTCGTATTAATTAAATGTTTTGTTATTGTCTTTGCCGAAGTCGCTAGTTTTCTAATTGCGTATTAACGAGCAGTTAATTTTCATAGCAAATTTTTTTAAAAATCCTAACATTGCTTTTGCCAACTGTTTTACTAATACATGTTCATTTTTGTTATTTCGACAAATTTTTTATTCCGCCATGTTTTGTTATTTTTTAATTTTGTCGAAAACTTCACATTCGTTAATTTTAGAGGTGCGCATGCGTATATTTAAAAATACTCATTTGTTTTTCAATGTGCGCATGCTTAGTTATATATTCGGCCCTCTTCTTTCAATCATTCGGTAAAATTGACCGATTTTTGCAGATATTAAGCTTACTATGCACATTTTATGACTATGGATCACAAAAGTGGAGCATTTGATGCTGTTTCGGTTTTCTAGGCATTTCGTGTCGTATAGCTGTTGATGATCAATTTAGTTTGTATTGTGAAAAGAGTTTGGTTGTGCTAATCATAAAGTGTAATTATAAAAATTAAATTATTAAATAAAAACCACGTAAGTATACAATTAATATTCAATTTAGAGCTAGTGTGTGCTGGGAAAACTTAGTATATTTAGCTTTTATACGTATTATAGTGTCTTGTGTAAATTAAACATGATATAACTCATGTACTAAATATTAGTGAAAAATAAATTAGTTAAAAAGCGCCATTTTTCGTAATATGTAATGCACGCGTATTTATCGAAAAGTTTGATGTGTTTAATTTTATAAAATGTAATCTTTAAAAAACAATAAAACTTAGCTAGATTTAGAAAAAAAAAATTGTTTAATGAAATGTACAGAGATATCTTACATTTTAACAATATAATAATAATTAATAATATTTAATAATTTTGCATTGCATGGTGTGAAGGCATTATTCATTATACCTAAAGTTTTGTATATCAAAATTTTGCTTTTTGTTTAAATTCTGTGTATAACCAATTTCTGTAATACTATATTATTTGACAGAGAATCGTGAAGTACAGAATTAAATATACAAAATTATGATATACAGAATTTCGTTAAATAGAAAATAGAAAATGTGTTTCGCGACATACTAGATGCTGATAGAAAACATAATTTTGAATAATCAATTATATCAACTTATTCTGTATACAAAAAAATTAATTTTTTATTTTCTTAAATTCTTAGTTTCACATTTCACATTGGTGTAATGTTATTGTTGTTTTAACAGGTGAATTTGATAAACAGGAGCAAGAGTGGCTAAAGATTCACTACTCGCCGTGGGAAACAGTGAAAACGAAATGGAAGAGCACATTCAAAACTAGGCAAGAACAATTATCTAAATGCGGCAATAATTGTGCTGATATTATAAAGAATTGGCCGCTATATAAATGTTCTAAAGGTTATAGACTTGTAAGTTACAGAAATAATTTAGACTAACATACATTTGATTAATATGACTCAAAATTCTAGATTGATATTGACTTCACCCAACCGTACCCGGTCGAAACTTTAAGCTTGCATCAAAATTGGCACCATTTTGAAAGAAAAATTAAACAAATTTTGGAAACTAAGTTAAAAGATAAGTCGCTTTTGGACATTTTGCAAAATTTGTCAGCGAATGAAGGTCATTATTAAATTTTATGATACACACACACACACACACACACATATATATATATATATATATATATATATATATATATATATATATATATATATATATATATCTATATATATATAAATATATATATATATATATATATATATATATATATATATATATATATATATATATATATATATAACAGTGACGAAGATCATATTGTTGTCATAATATCATGACGACGATCTACGAGTATAATAATAATGTTTAATCAGTTATAAATTTTGGTTTTCTTTCAGATTTAAAAAAAATTCAATATATGAAATGTGTCCATGGGATTCTAAAACCAACAACAAAATTTAAAACCAAAGATAGCACATTTAGCAAGACAACAATTTATGACTCAATTAATTCATTTATTGTCGAATGTCACAGAGTGACAGATATAACTGAAATAATAGAAACCAGGAAAAAAAATTGCCAAGGAACAAAAAATACGATACAGCCATTTATCGTTCATGTCCCTACGGAAACTCCGCAATTTGCCACGGTGTTCGATGACATCTTTTTTGTTTTCGACACATTCCTGGAATTTCTAGATGTTTGTTTATTTTAATATATCCGGCTGAATGTTCAAAACTTTGGTTATTCATCCAGAAACATTTTTATCGAATTGAAACTTAACTCGATAATATTAGCGCCGATATCATAGATATACTATCTGAACTAAAATAATATGTTTATTTTTAATTAATTAATTTCAAAAGTTTTATAAAAACTTTATATTATCTCTTAAATTTTTATTTTCGATTAACTTAATAATCATATATGAATTTCAGTATATTTTAGGCTTAAGAATTTATTTAGGCTTAAGATTTTAAGTACCTCATGACAATATAGTTTGGGCATATATGATCAAATTACAGGAGCTCGTTGAATATTTACTGCTCGATGAGTTTACGAACGTAGAACTAGTATATTTAGACAAATTAATTCAAACGCACAATAGTATGTTTATAAGCTGTTTCAAAGACAAATTAAAACCAATACATAATTTTCTTTATCATTATCCTGAAATAATTAGAAAATCAGGTCCTGTAAAACTGGTAAGCTGCATGAGGTTGGAAAGCAAAAATAAAAATGTAAAAGATTATTCCAAAGCATCTAGGTCTCGTGGAGAATTATCATTTTCCCTTGCAAAAAAACATTGCATAAAATTTGCTCACAGTATTTTAGAACAGCGAGCTTTAGGAAGTATTTAATTTTACTGTAAAAAAATGCGAAAAAATAAATCTTCATGTAACAGTTTCTTCACATATAATATACGAAGGCCCAACATTTCTCAAGCAACTACCAGTTTCTATGGACAAAAACTTTTTAAAATTATTGAAATTTTATTAGAAACAAATGTGGTCTATCTTGTATTACAAGAATACGCAATTATTCTGGATAAACACTATGGTTTTTTTAATTGAAAATTTATTAATGTATTGCGAATTAATGTATTGCGATAAGTTAATTAAAGCAAAAAAACCCTTTGAAATTCATACAATGGTTGATGGAAAAAAAATTTTTATTCCAAGGTATTATTAGATTTTAATGAACTAACGCATTGAATTAAATATTAATATGTAAATAATATAAAATATAACTACATTTTTGTAAAATTTGAGAAATATGGAAAACAGATTTTTATTTAACAGTGTGAATTCAAAGCTTACAGCGAATGTAAACCAACCAAATATTCAGTGTTTTCAATTTATACATCTTAACTATGAATCACGCAAAATAAAGCATACAGTTATGAATTAATAGGTATAAGCCATGTGTTTGTTAATAAATTATGCATTATTATTCATAAGTAATGAACAGTTAGCCAAAAATTTGGTCAATATTAAGCATATAAGTCATAATCTGTAATAAGACACAGTATATGAATTATATGCACGATTTATGCTATACAAATTATGCAATATAAAGCATAAAACAATGTTTTAACACGCATATTTCATGAGTTAGTTATTTGCATAAATATGCATTATTTTTCATTAAATATGAATAACCAAACATAAATATTATTAAAATATTATGAATACAAGTCACAATAGATAAAAAAGTCCTTATTCACAAATTATGGATAGTAATCGTTTATTATGAAATGATCATGCACGGTGCCAAATTAAAAGGTTTTATTCATGATTTATGTACCCTTATTCAGAATACGAGATACGATTTCTCTCTGTGTTACCTTGACTCCATGTTCGATGGAAACCAGAGGAGTGCGTCCATCTGCAGTCACTGCAGCCCAAACCATAACATAAGCTGGTGATTGCTTGCGCATGGCAACTCTTGTGTCCAAATTATCGTTGGATTTGTGCTCTAACCAAACACGATCATTTTGTTTATTCAAATACTGTTGAATGGTGAAAATTTTCTCATCAGAAAAGACAATTTTTGGAATCTCATCACGTTCGGCCAAGGCCTTCAATGCTCGTGTTCTTTCAAGCCTAACTTTTTTTTTGTGACTCCGTAAGATCTTGAACTTTTTGTATCTTGTACGGCTTCAAGTGTAGTTCATTTTTCAATATGATTTGAATGCTGTATCGTGAAACATGTAGACGTGCGGCTAATTGATTGGCACTTTGACGAGGATTTCGTTGGATTCGTTTCTTCACATTTCGTATCATTTCTTTTGATGTTGCTGTCTTTTTAGGACCGCCTCTGTTGCGTTTAACGATGCTACCAGTTTCGTTGTATCGAGTTATGGTTCGATACACAAACATTTTATTCACATTCAAATGCTGGAGCTGACGAACTATTGCTGTTTGTGAATTTCCACCCAAATACAGTGCAATTACACTATTACGTTTGAATTCCATTACGATTTTTTTATGAAGATATTAATTTAGAACAATTTTTTGTTGACCACATGTAAACAACTAACCAAACTTCAATCTGTCAAAAAATTGACGCGCGAAAAAGACAACTACACAAATGACAGCAGAGTGAAGTCAGTAATATTTGGTCTCAGCCACCCTGTAGATCCATCTAATTAAGATGTTGCAATTATTCAGAATTGGTTAATAATTAAAAAAAAAAAATCGACGGTACAAAAAAAACTGAAATTCAAATTTGACTGCTACTTATTAAATTATGTCTTCCAAACGATTTTATAACATTGATTTCAAAGTATTTATGAGAAAGTGTTGATACGAAATGATTTTAAAAATGTATCGATCGTGCTATAGAAAAATATTTTTTTTAATATTAATCGAATTTCAGAATATTTAAAGATTTTACATGTTTGCATGTTTTTACTTTATAAAATGAACAAAAAAAGTTTGCTTTTCTGTTTTAAATACAGAAAAATCACATTCACTCGTCTTTAATTAATCATCTTGATTTTAAATTCTTATTATTTCAGCTCTTGAATTATCATTTTGAAATCAAACCTTTTAAATAAGTTAAAGTTGTTTTGTGTTCGGTTTTCTTTCTGTACTTGTTGTTTTTATAGCTCTAAGGTATTTTTCTTACGTTCAAAACGAAAACTAAATAAATTGGTTGTATAAGAAAATTGATGATTACATGTTACCTTGAAGGCGCTATTTATTATAATTCAGTTAATCTAGATTCATTGATATTGTTATGATTGTATTTTAATGGAATTAGATTGCTAGGAATCAAGATAGAGCAGTGGGATTGTAATTTATGGTATTCCATATTCAAAATTATGTTCAGTTGAATTGAAAATACAACAAAAAATAGTTGATTAGATATTACAGGAGATTTTGGTACGACGAGGTGGCAATATTTAACTTAAAATATAAATATTTTAATGTTTCAGGCAATAAACTGCTCAGTAATTTTTCATTTTCAATTAATTTTATTCCCACAATTTAATTGTTTGGTGAAATTAAAGCAATTTAAAACTAAACATCATATTTTATGCGAATCACTTCTTGAAAAATAAAAATATATCTATTGCTGACAACTAAATTGACTTATTAATTTAATAAAATCCGACATTTTAATATTAATGTCCTAACTCTTATGTTAAAACTAATATTACCACTTTAGATAAACTTACAAGTTGCGAGTTAGTATAAAGAATATGACAAATCCAAAAAAAAAACCTTACAACAGAAAAAACTGTAATGGAAAACAAAACACTTTTAACGAAAGAAAATTTAAACTATTTAACTGTTTATGAGTCATTTTAACCGATTGAAACTCACGAGTTTCACGAAACTCATGAGTTTCAATTGGTTAAAATGCCACATAAATAGTTATATCTTTATTCTTGGTAATTTTTATAACTTTTTATCTGTTTAATTGATTAAGATTTTTCGACAATTAAATGTTGCTTATTTTACGTTATTGTAAACGAATAGCCAAAAATGGAAGATTTGTAAAAAGAATAAAATTTCAAAATATATCTTTCAATTATGATCAGTTTATAACATTTTCATTGCTATTTATTTCAAATTTTGTACATGACAAATTTGTGTTTATGCACAAATATTTTCTGCCAGCCAAATACTTCCCATATACAAATTTTACTAGCTCTTAAAGCAGGTAAAATATTTGACACTTTTATTCACCTCAATTTTTAACCGTTTATGCGGATTTTTAATCAATTGGTTCAACACTAGGGTTTCTGAATTACAGCGATTTTACATTTACCGGTAAACGGTAAATTTTCCTGTATTTACCGGTAAAATTTACTTTACGTTAGTAAAGCATGCATGTGTATATAATCAATCAAAACGAATTTTCAGATAAAATATATTGTTTATTATTAAAAACAGTTCATTTATAAAAATAATAACCAAAAATAAATATAATATACATATACGAGTATTATAGTCTTGATTCTACGACCAAACAAAAAGAACTAGGGTTGACTTTCCAGTGTCCACTTAAACTAGCGATATACATGTATGTAGTTATATCAAATAAAAAATAAACAAGTAATACAATATAATCAGTCTCATTGTTTAGTATCATCGTGGTTTTGTTGTAGAAACCATGATTTCAAATAAACAAGAGAGTTTAAAGATTTGTCACTCAATCTTGATCTAATTTTTGTGGCAAAATTGCCTGAAATAGAAAACACTCTTTCGCTCTCAGTTGATGTAGGCTTGATTGAAAGTAAAGCTTTATAAAGCAGATCTATGTTGTTTGTTCGTTTTCCTGTGGCTTCAAACAGATTAAACTCTCATTGTAAGGTACTGTTGAAATGGTTACATAGTGGACTTGGATTTTCTAAAGCTAATAGAATTTCCTGATTGATTTCAGTTACTAATGAAACTGATTGTGATGATGATGTCAAATTAACTGCTTCACCAACATCCTTATCAACTGCAATTGCTTGAAAGCCAGTACCATTAACATTTGGAATTGGAAAAAGTCTTTCTGTGAGACTTTTCGCGTACTTAACAATTGCAGATTTCGATGCATATTCAAAAAACTCATCAATATTATCTTGCTTAATTGCTTCTGGGTTGTGTAAATATTTTGTTAATAAAACTAAATTTTTGTTGCGGCAGTCTGACAATCTATTTTTTAAAGTTTCATTAAGTTCAATACTTATTTCAGTTTTCAATTCAGACAGTTTATTGAACAAAAATTTCACGATAGCTTCACTACTAAGAATAGTAGCATCTCTTCTACTTAATGCTTCAACGGCAACCTTGATAGGCTTAAGTGCATTCAGGAGATCTCCTAAAAGTTGTATATGTTGCTCGTTCCAAAGATGAAGAGAATTCAACTCGCTTAAACTTTTTTTGATGGAATCTTTCAGAAGCAGAAAGCATTCTAACATCGGTGCAATTGTGTTCCACCTAGTATTACAATCGAGTAATAAGCTAAGTTCTCTTTTTTCTTGAATTTTGACATTGTTTTGTAACAGTCCATTTCGAAGAGGAGATTTTCGAAAAAAATTAACACATTTTCTTGTTGCGGAAAGTGCTTTATAAATATCACCTTCAATTTCCATATTATTTCCTTCTTCGTCGGGGATGTCGATGTAGAAGTTGTAATTATTATCGAAGGAAGTTTCGTTGTCATCAACGTTTGAGTCAGACAGTTCATTCACTTCATCCACTACTAGCCCATGTTCATCGTCGTCATCAATGTCTGCATAAAGCTGTTTTTTTTATACAAGACATCCATGACAGCTAAATGTATAGCGTGATTTAAACAAAGTTGACTTTCGGCAGGACAGTTCCTCCCAAACTTAACCATAACTGAAGCTCCATCATTTGTTACACCAACAATTTCTGTTACAAAAGATAATCCAAATTCCAATAACTTTTCTGCAACAATATTTTGTGTTGTAATTGAATTACATGAACCAGTGATTGGAGCTAATCCCAAGTTATAGGAATTTTGGTTTTCGTCATGAACATTGATATTAAAGTAGCGCTTGTTTCGTAAACTGCTCCATTCATCTAAGGTCAGACTATATTTTTTACGAGTCGGTAAAGAAGGTAAAGGTAAAGAACCTTTTTCGAAAGCGCAAATAATCAACTCCGCTTTGCATTTTTCGTAGAATTCGTGAATTAATTTCATTACTTGACTCTCATCTTTAGGTAAACTGTAACCACGACTAGAAATTGATTCTCTTATAAACACTGAGTTTGTTATTGCGTGAATAGAAAATCCATCCAAAGCGGCTAATCTTGCTACAATTTCGTGAAGGCTTTTTCTAGATGTAAAATTTAAAATTGATTTCGGTAATTTTGGAGAATTGTTTGAATTTTCTTCATCTTCAACACATTTAGCTTTTCTTTTAGTTGCAATGGAATGTTGAGACTTAAGGTGGCTGATCATACCACTAGTTGATCTACCTTTACATTTAATGTTTGTAGCGCACTTTTTACATTTTGCAATATATTTTTCCTCGTCGAAAACAAAATAATCCCATTTCTGATGTCGGCTTACCCATTATAAATTATGGTTGTTTTTTCTATATAAAATATAAATTAACTTACAATAAATTTAAAATAAAAATAATTAATTCGAAATAAATTACATAACATTTAAAAATGATGGTAACTAACGAATGAATAAAATTATTTATAAAATAAATTCGTAACTGAATTCGATCACTCCAAATATATTACATTTCGAATCTTATTTCTGAATCACATAATTTAAATACTAGTTTAACATTTGTAATAAGTTCATATAGTTTTGGAAACCACAAATCACAACACAATCACAAATAAAATATTGCAATTTCGTTTGACATGTAACATAAAATGTTGTAAACTTTTCATTTTTTGAAGGTTGGTAATATGTATATAGTAATAGAAGCGTTTTTTTATTTGTATACAGGTGCGTTTTTTATAATTAGCGAACTATATAGAACAATGATTGATTAACCAACTTTTTGTATGGATTTTTTATGTTACATAATGAAGTAAAATATTGATGATTAATTTACCGGTAAATAGTGATGTATTTATCGGTTTTCGGTAATTGATAAATGGTTCCATTTACCGGTTTTTTTCAATCGATAAATACCGGTAAAGAAACCCTATTCAACACACTCTTGCGATCAAAATTTGCTTAAACAATAAAATATTGTAATGCAAGGTGCGCGAAGTCATTCTTGTTTTTCATTTGAAGTAGGTTTTACTTCTTCCGAATTATATTAATTAATAACTGTATTATTTTGTTATTATTTATTATAATACCACTTATAATATAACTGACTATAACCATAGTATAAGTAAATCTTATCTAGTAATACAATGGTAGTTTTCTACATGAAATTTAGAATGCCGCCACGAGTACTGATTTGAAATTATATCTTCGGAAATCTTTATATAATGGCCCAAAGGTTGATTACTTTCATGAGGTAATCGGGGCGATCATAAACATCACCCACACATAGGTTTGAATGAGCTAACTATACATAGATTTCCATTGTTTCTCTTTTTGTATTATTTTGTATCGTATTGAATTTTTTCTCATGAATAAAAAAAACAAAAAAATAAAATATATACAAATTAATAAAATATGCATATTATTTGTTACAGCATTCAAATTTAGTTGTTGCTGTATGGTATTTAATTTTAAGAAAAACAATAAACCACACGTTTCAGTTAAAACGAATGATTTGCACGTGATCGCAAGATATGTGATTCTCTAAATACATATGTATGAATATCAACTTACAGAAAACTTATGACTTTTGCCTTACAGAAAAGTATGAAAAAAATTTTGTTCGTTAGGTTGGTAATTTCCTTATGAAAAATGTTATCAAACTTACTTGAAATACAATTAAGTTAACCGCATTTTCAAAATTGATATTTGTTGTTGTTGTCGTTTTAGTTGTCAAAAATTAAAAAATAATTCTAAAAAACAATAAATAATAAATAATATTATAGAACATACATAACGTTAGAAATGGCAGATAAATTAATCAAGGCGGTGAGAGGCTATGTGTACTTATACGATAAAAAGTGCAAGTTATATCGAAATAAAACCGCCACTGAAAATGCCTGGCATTATATAAGTCAAATAGTACGAGTGCCTCCGGATGAATGTTTCAAGAAATGGAATCAGTTACGAAATAGCTATTCAAAGGCAATGCTCCTTGAAAAAGACATATCAAGTGGCTCGGGCGGTGGTAATGCAAAAAAACATTCAAATTTATGGAAACAATGAGTTTTTTACAACCGTTTATACAGAAAAGAAAGTAAGTACGATATGTTCCTAAAAACCATGAATAAATAAAACTTTATTTTTCTTTTAGAACTTTTGGAAATATATAGAGGCCAGCCAAAGTCCAAAAATAATTGAGGAGTATTTAATTGAAGAAACTTCCGACAGAGAGAACGAAATGACGTATGATGGTAGGTCTAGCAAAAACTATAACATACTAAATAGTCCCCAATACCTCCAAACCCATCCATCAACGATTTGGATAGTGAGAACTGTTTGAACATGTTTTGGGGAACATGGAGAAAGAGACCAAAGTGAATCGAGTGAATATTTAATAGAAAACGATCAACCCGGTTCATCTGATCCCGTGATGTGTAATACTCAGGAGTCAATAAAAAAAATTATAACAAAAAATCGAATTTTGAGGGTAAATTAACAGATGAAAAACGAAATCAACAACTTGAATCATTTCCAGAAGTTGAACATTTTACTAATTTATGTTCATCAGTTCTTCGGCAACAAGAACCAAAAAAAAAAGATTGGAAACAATTTTAAAACTAGCAAAAGTATTATTCGAAGAAGAAGATTCATAATAAAATTATATTATGATAATAATTATCATAATATATATTGATATAATTATGATAAAATTGTGAAATATATGAGTGTTGTATTGTTGAAATATACTTTATTTTTTTATTAATTTTATTTTTATTAATTTTTTTTTTTTTTTTTTTTTTTTTTTTTATTGAAGCACACAGGCTTATCATTTATTTTCAGTACAATTTTTGCTCACATATAATATTAAAATACAAAATGAAAATAAATGAGTAGGGTAATCATCACCGATTTAACGGCAGTATTGATCTACCCTTTAACAAAGAACAATTTACGATAAATGGTTATGATAACATACGTAATAAAAACATAACAATAAAATATAAAAAATAAAAAGATAAAAAATTAATTATTAATTTTATTTTATTTAATGAAATATTTTTATTTTTTATTTTAATGTGATCTACTGGAATGAATTATGTCCAATTGAATTATTATAAAACACTAAAAACGAATTTACATAAAATAAAATTTTATTTATAAACTAGGTATGAAATATTTACAAATTTGCTCTTCCAACATTCACACTTTTCAATTGTCAGCTCAGACTATCATCGTTTATAAAATATTTTGCAAGTTCGTCACGCATAGCTAAAATTTCTTTGGTTGAATTTCGTGTTCCAAATCGTAAATTTACTGTATTTTTCCTACTCAGTCCAAGGCATTTAACTAGTACAAGGAAACATTTACGGTTTCCTTCGATACTTTTTGGTGAAGTCCGAATTTTTGAAAATAAAATGTTGAATCGGGAAACCAACACTCTGAAAGCTCGTTCTAATTCCTGGCTCTTGCTAATCGGTAATTGAATATTTTTGTGATGTGGATAGTGCTGTCTCACCGTAAGGGTTTAACAGGTTTCTACGCAAAGGAAATGCAGCACCCGCAATTAAATAAAACGGGAATTTTTTGCCGTCCTTACTCTTTGGCAATGGTTGATCAGCTGGGAAATTTAATTTATTTTTATAAAATCTTCTCCCAAAAAGCTGACTGCTTCAAAATTCCTCCATCATGCTTTGATCCATTCATATGCTCCAATGTCAACAAATAAAAATTTAAGATTTGCGTCACGTATGGCCATTAAAACAACACTAAATGATTTTTATAATTCTAGAATAGTGTTCCAGAAGAGTTAGGGCATTTAATAATAACATGCTTGCCATCAATACATCCCAAACAATTTGGAAAGTTAATCGTCTGCAATTGTATGCCACTCAGCCTCAGTTGGTGGCTCTAAATAATTTTGTTTTAGAGCCGTCCAAATAGCTTCGCAAACCTCAAATATAATTTTTGACAATGTTGTTGTTCCTACTCGATATTCGGGTGACATGCTTATCATTGAATTTTCCGAAGCAAGGTATCTGAAATAAAATTTTATAATAAATTAGCTACATTGCAACAATAATTTTATTATTCATTATTTTACCTTAAAGTCAGCATTAGTCTGAGACCTGGTGGTATACTTTTCCTTCTATTGTTTTTTTAGAAGAGGTGAAACTAATCTTAAGAGATCCTTATATTCGTTCACCGTTAATCGGCAGTAGTTTTTAAATTTTAAGGGATACTTATACAGCTCTTTTATCAGAGTTTAATAGAATCTATATTGAGGCCTTTGTCGCCAAAGCGGATGAACCCAAAAACGCCTCTCCGGTTTTCTCAGCTTTTTGTGACGTGTAAGGTGTACCTAATCAACGTGTCCAAAAACTTTTATATATATAAAATTTATCAATAAAATTATAATAAAGTATGTTCAAGCGTCTTCTTGGATGTAGCACAGGCCTTTGACAGAGTGTGGCAAAAGGTTTGGAATATAAATTACAAAGAGACTTACTAAAGCAGTTTTATGAAATTCTAAAATCTTACATATCTAACCGACACATTCGAGTTGAAAATATCAGGAGGGGTACCACAAGGTAGCGTTCTGGGACCAACTTTATATGTTATATACACCTCGGACCTGCCAACGATAGAGGATACTAACATAGCGACGTTTGCGGATGATACGGCCATCTTAGCAGTTGCTAATTGCATAGAAGAATCTACAAGCAAATTGCAAAGAGCTACTAATATTATCAGTACCTGGACCAAGAGATGGCGAACAAAACTTAATGAAACAAAATCTGTTCACGTAAACTTTACCAACAAGAAGGTCAAATGGATACCAGTAGAACTGAACTCCCAGCAAATTCCCTATGCAAATACGGCAAAATATTTAGGCATGACTCTAGATGCGAAACTAAAATGGAAAGAGCATGTGAAAAAGAAAAAAGAAGAGTTAAACATCAAATACAGAAAGATGGATTGGCTCTTAGGAGGAAATTCTGAGCTAACTCTACATAATTAATTGCTACTATACCGGCAAATCCTAAAACCTGTGTGGACTTACGGTATTCAGCTCTGGGGCTGTACAAAGAAACCCAATGTCAATATCATGCAGTCCAAAGCAAAGTCCTTCGTGGAATAGTTAATGCACCGTGGTACATAAGAAATGACAACCTCCATAGAGATCTGAAGACGGATTTCGTTAGTGAAGAAATAAGCAAACACGCGAGAAAACACATGCAACGTATTATTCTACACCAAAATGCTGAGATACGTCATACGTTGGATGATTCAAACCTAGTAAGATCTACAAGATCCAATCAGGATCGACTAAAAATATAATAAAATTGTAAAGGGGACTAGCCAAAGGGCTACAACCCTCCACACAAGAATACAAATTATGAAAGATAAATTACTAGATGATTTGTAAATCCGTTGTAATAAATAAATATATTAAAAAAAAAAAAAATTTATCTATGTTAATTAATTAATATTTATAATAAAACAATTTAGTTTTGGCGTTCAAGATTATGACATAAACAAAAATGGTTTTGTAAAATGAAGTTCGCTTTACTTTGTTCGCTTTTTTACCGGACAAGTGGTGCAGTGGTTAAAGCTTCGGCACTTGGACGGGTGGTGCTGGGTTCGAATCCCATGAGAGGCTAGATGCAAATCGAATTTTCATCATCGATTACGATCGGTGATGCTAATAAATACAACTAAGACCCTCTGATGGAGTGCAGAATTCCGTGTCACGCGCCGACCCACCTTCCATGTCAATGTACAGGTTGACATGGAGCTTGCAATGTGCAGGTGGTATACTGTAGTTGTGTGAGTAGGTGAAGTAGGTGGGTTATAATGATGTGGAGTGAATGAGTGGTATCACAATGGGCCTAAAAATTGGCCTAAGTGTGCAGTAAGCAACCACTAAAACCTACCTACCTACCTACCTACTTTGATTTTTCTCTATTCATTGGGTATGCTCTTCATAACGTAAAAGAAAAAATGCAAAAGTCATAAGGAAAGGTTTTTTGCATTGGGGATGTGGAGTGTTTTTGGAATCTCAAAAGTTCAAAGTTATATTGTAAAATTTTGAGAATAGGATTTAAAAATATTTAACTACAGGGGTATTTTGAACTTTTTGCGTTTTGAAAATATTTTGAAATTTTGAAATAGCATTCAGAAATTGTGAATTTAGTAAATTATATATTTTCTAATTTCAAATTTTATTTTTATTATTTTTTTTGTTAAAATATTTATTTTAATAAAAAGAAAGAGTAAACGGGTTTGAGATATAAAGACAATCCACAATACCATAACTTTTTGTCACCACCACCACATTCTTCGATTTATGAATGAATTACAAACCAAGCTCTAACCGACCAAATGGCACAATGGTTAAAGCTTTGGCGTTTGGATCGGGAGGTACCGGGCTCGAATTCCGATAGGGGTAGGATTCAAAAGGAAATTTGCATCAACAGATTACGATCTGTGATTAAAAGGAACTACGACCCCGTATCGGCGTGCTAAACTCATGGGCCGACCCATCTTCCATGTCCAGTACTATGGCTGGCATGGAGCTATCCAATGCGCAGATAGTAGCTTCAATCGGTCATATAGCCGTACGTCTTCGATTTGGAAGTAATTGCGTCAAGTAGGATGGGAAAAATGAACCGCGAAAGAGCAAGGAAGTGCCTCGGCCTCAGAAAAGATGGCATGGATTAAAAAAAGCAAGCTCTACCTACTTTGCTATGAATGGGCGACAACGATGTGAATGAAAAAAGTGAAGGAAATGTGCATACTGGCACAGTTTTATAATTTCAACTTATCATTTCACTTACAGCTTGAGCAAATCCATCTAAAATTTGTTTGAAACAATAAGTATGTAGCTTGCACACTGTATCATGCTGCACAGTATCGAACATTGTGTATTTTTCAATTTAGTTAAGTTTTTCAAAATAATCGGATGCAGGATAGATGATCTCAATCCGATAATTATCCGTTGCATTTTCGCCGTTATATAGAAATTAGATTTTTGTTTAAGGCTGTGTGGTACTCAAATTTTCGATGTTTAGTAAAAATCAGTTTTGACCATACAATATTACCAATTGACCGAATTGTTTCGTTAGCATGAACTTAGATGTATAATTGAGGGATTAGTACAAGTTTGTAGGGGTTACTAAGGTAGGTGTTTATGTGCTGTGAGATGTGCGCAGTATAGCGTCCGTCCGTCATTTATAAGATTATTAGTTTGGCGTTGCAGAGTGATAATGCAACAACAACTGCATGGATATAACATCAGGCAACCATTGATTAAGATAATAGAAAACTGGGTGATCACATCGAAACAGCACCGCTGGATCAGGCAGCCTTAGGAACCTAAGCGAGGATTAAATTAACCAATCATTCATTAATCTATATTTTGCATCAAGAATTGTAATTCGGGTCAACTCTTGATTCAAGAGCGCTTACCATTCGTTTAAGTACAGCCATTTTAGAACAAGACAAGCTACCCATAGTTATTTCGTTTACTATTTAATCCTTTACTCTAAAAATACTACAATCAAAATCAAACGATGCTGCGATCTGTACAAGTTTTGGTTTCTCTACACAGCTTAACTAAAACTTATATATAAATTAGAAATTCTTAAAATTAGAACTAATTTGACCGAAGAAAATACAGTATAAGGAAACCGTTATGAGGGGTATCTAAACGAATACCTAGCGAATTATATTAAATTACAAATTCTGTAAAAATTCGAGTACCGGTTAATAACAACCAGGCAAGAGCCCTTCTAAGAATTATGACCAGGAAAATGAATTGGCTAGAACATCTTTCCGCAACAAAATATTTTCAAGAAGTATTTTACAGCAGCTACACAATAAAAAACTTTCAATCGGATTTGTGACATTTTTACCATTTAAATATTAAATTAAAAACAATTTAGAAAATACCTGGTAGAAAAAAGTAGTAGGTACTGGCGTAACCCTCTGGCTTTACATCACAGCTTAAATATGTAAATAAAAACTAAATATATTTAAATGTCTAATCAAATAACATGAAAACTAATCAAAGATATAATAAATTTAGAAATTTTATTAACTTTAATTTTAAAGAAATTCAATCATACTGTTTCCAATGTTCAACAATCAATTTAAATGTACATACAAATCTATTTTTATTGATTTGAATTTGATGCTCTCTCTCCATATATGAACAAGTACATTTACATTAAGTTCAGGTCTCATTTATGAAATCACACAAAAACTTTAGATCATATATGGTAAACGTACTTCCAAGTACGTATACTTAATTTACTCCAGTAAACAAACAGAATAGAAACCATTAAAATCGTACAAAAAAAACATGTCTAATCCCTTTTTATTGAAAAATATAACCGCACAAAATGAGATAAAAATCCCCAAAATTTTTCACACATTTCACATATCAATAATACATTTTGTGTGATTTGCCGATTTTATCCTTGTTTATGTTTGACTTATTTATGTATGATATACTCTTGTACGAGTGTACTGCTTTTATATATTTTATCAATCATAATAATCATTGATTCAATGATTAAAATCATCATCGTCGTCATCATTTTTGTGATGTATTACAAATTCATCAGTAAAATATTTAATATAAGTCATAAATAGAAATGTCAACAATCATCGTCGTCGGCTCAACATTCGCATGTAGTCGTTTATGTAAACATATATCTTTAAGATTTTATCGATTTATGTATGTATTTGGTTTACAGCATTTTACAGAAAAGCAATCCATGCAATTTTGGCAATGACAAAAGAGTATTAATAATAATAACAATTAGAGGCCATGCCCAATTTTAAGGGTTGAAATATAAATATATTTCACCTTGAAACATCTTGAAATGACACAAAAACCTACTTAAATACCATATACCTGAACATATACTCTAATGAAACCCTTGTATTATACAAACATATATAATTCAATTCCAAAAATTACCCTTAGAACCCGTAACATAAACACTCCACTCATACCAACATAATTACACTCTCTATTTAAAATTTTCTTACAATCAAGAAAAACTCATAATTTCTTTCACTTTCCATTAGCACATACGCCGATACTTCACATATACGTGTATAGAATTTATTTAATTAGTATACAACATTTGCATAAATTACACTTTAATATTCCATTTCTACTTCCATTTTCTTTCGCCGCGAAGTTTTCACAATTTTGTTGTTGTATTTTCCAAATAATTAAAACCATAATTACTATCATGTTTTCAAAAACAACAGTTAATATTAAATTATAATGTGTTTTAAGTTGCTTATAAAATACAGTAACAAAAAAAAAATTTGTGGAAAAAAGGATTTTCCCCAAAAATAACAATATAACAGAACAAAAGAATAATAGACGACGCGAGAATTTTTCTTTTATATCATTTTGTTTAACGGTTTTTTGTGTAACATCAAATTAAGTTGTATATAATTTTTGTCTTCATGCCTTACCTCTTATTGCGCGAACAAAATTATTTAGGTTTTCTTATTGTTCGGCGGAAGATTTTATGTTCCGCATGCTGCCAATTTAGTTAAATTTTAATGAGCTTTTCTACTTCGCAAAAACTTTTGATTTTGGTGCATAAGAAAACTTTATTCATACACTACACTTTATATACAATTTCATTTCGCATGAATAAATTTGCAAGATCTCATTCTTTTGTATTTTTAAAGCTGTTCGTAAATCAAAATTAGCATTTCCTAGTTTCCAGCATTTTTGGAGTAGTTACGTGCCCTCGAAAATTCTTAAGCATGTTTAAACATACCTTGCTTCTTATCCATTAAAAAATGCCGTGGTTATAGGAAATTATAGGTTATAATTTTCCGAGTTGCCAACAATATTTTTACTACTTAATTTTTACTAAAAATATAATCTTTTAATCAGGTGGTATGGTAAAAAATATTTTTGCTACAGAAAATATATCGACGACAGGAGATTTTATATTGCTGTTGGGTTTTCACTAAAAATTCGTTTTGGCGTATACAATTTTGTCTCATTAAGTTTAAATATTTGCAATTATTTTTTTCATTTTATATAGTTTTATTAAATTTAGAGAATTGCTAAGGAAAGTTAGCGTAATTTATAACTTTATATTCCCCTATAAAATGATATCTTTGGATAGCTGTACTTCCAGCGAAAACATTTTGTGCCTCTAGTGATGAACGTCAGATGATCATACGTTAACTTTCATCTCTAGTAAATATAGTAAATTCACATATAAATACTTATGGCAACCGATACACTCCTCCTTTTCTAATTGGGTGGAGTGATATGTGCCAGAAAATAGTATCTGACAGTTTGCTTTCGATTATGACCTTACCATTATATATGCATTCATTAAAACTTTACACATTAGTGTATTACAACAGTCTTCATAGTTTCAAAACCGTGTAGCCGTGCAAGCTATTCTGTGATAGTTCTTACGATTCAACCGATCTCCCGTGTGTAGTGGATATATTAGCAATATCTTACGCTCGTCTGCTATTTTACCAAATCATTGAAGTAAACCAAATACTCTATTCGGGTAATCGGCATCGTGCTTGAGCATTTAATTTCAGGTATCATTCTCACCAGGCTTTTTGTAGTTTTTATAAATGATATGACGTTACGCACTTCATCGTACAGCGAGTGATGGCGTCATATCCATATTGGTATCGAACTGATTCATTGCAAATAGTTCAGAAACGTGGATAGATCAAGGTAATGAGTTCTTCTATTGATCGGTATAACTGTCTTAAATTGGCATTTCCGAATTTAGGGCTTGTTTGCCACCAAGGTTGAGTTTTTCTCAAAATATGTTGCAGTGGCGTGTGTGCAATCTTAGTTTGCCGATCCGGTTGTTTGTGGGTGTGAAATACGTCATAAATTGATGAAACTTCCAAATTATTATTTATTTTCCAGTCTTTACTAGTGAACTGCATATTCTTATTAAGAATGGATAATGACCAATGAAACACTAATAATTTACCTTATGCAATTAATTTGTTTTTCTTTATGCAATCCACTACGTAATAGTGGAGAAGGGGCCTTCTGCTAGTATCCCCTTATCCTTGTTCTCATAACTACCGTTGGACAGATTATATGTTATGTTCATTAGCTGTACCCGTTTTAAGGATGATGAACAAATACTAAAGTTGTTAATGTCGTTTTTTATGTGTAGTCATATTTTAAATCATTACTAGGGAGTAGAGGTTAGGGTTTCTAGGCCAATCACCCATTAATCCGGAGATAATTTGATTATGTAATCTAGACAATGAGGCGGCCAAAATAATGCAGCCAACACACTTGTTCCCCATTCCTATGGCATCCGATATTACAGTATTGATGATACCCAGCCACTTATTTACGTAAACAATAGACAATCGCAACATGATCGAGGGTTCTTCAGTTAACTCCAATAGAGGCTATTCTGTAGTTTGCACACATCTTTTCAATCAGTTTTGCAAGCTCTACTTAAAAAATAGCGACTCCATTTTCATTTCAAAATTGCTTAAGCTTTGGCAATTATTGTTGTTATATGACCAGTTGAATAGATTTGGGGTGCCAAGTGTTCTAATTTTACTATATAGAAAGCCTAGACTACACCGTTTTGCCATTTTTGGGGGCATGAAAAACCACTGCTACTTCTCTAGAGTTTGTTAGAGGACGTTATATTCTTATTCAGATTGAATGAAGAACAATTTTTAGAACATCTAACTGCGCACTCACTAAATAGCAAGGAATATTTTTACTAGTGCAACATTTGTAGCGAGATGCCTTATAGGCGTTTCGACAGTCTTAAGCTGAATACATTCCATGCTTCAAATGTTGAAACGTTGAACGAATCCGAGTTCGCTTGTTAACCTAATTAAGAAAAACCTGTAGAAAGACCACAGCTCTCACATACTTAGCTTATTCCTGTTACGAACTAGTTATGAGTGGTCGTCGCGAGGTTCAGTATGAACACTTGGTGGATCTGACCTGAATACTCTGAAATGCTAAAGTTTATCTTATAAAGCATCCTTTTGGACCAACTTTGGAAAACAAAAAACAATACCCCCACAAAGCAAAAAATATTTAGTTATGTTTATTTTATTATTGTGGGATTATTCGAAATCTATAGGTAGATAGATATAGAAACAACGAAAGAGTGAAAAACATTTCATTAGAATTTTGATTTATTCCCGAGTTAATTCATAATAAAAGTAAATTGCTGTAAAATCTAAGCACTAGCACTGAGTGGAATACTTTTAATGGCCAATAACTAGACATCGCAGAGATTGTACCAAAATGGTGTACCCTTCATTTCTATATGCTTAAGCCTTTCAAATAAAATAGGTTTAATTTCCAAACGGATTGGTCGCGTTAGATTTGTTGAGTAAAAGTCGTTCATTAAATTTGTTGAGTGGCATACGTTAAATGACCAATAACAGGACATCGTAGAGTTTGTACCGAAATTTCATTATATGGTGTTGACTCCTATGGACTTAACCTTCAAAATGGCAAAACGGATTAACATTGGAAGATTTTTGAGTAGAACCTATTCAGTTCACATCCTAGAGTTTGTACCAAAATTTCATTATACACTAAAGACACCTATGTACCTAACCTTTCAAATGTGACATTCATCAGTGACATTCCAAAAAACGGTTAAAGGTTAAGCCTTGTAACGTGTGTTCCATGTTGTAGGTGTTTTACGTCGTCAACCTGTATCATGATTGAACTGCGTTCTACCGAGGCCAGCTGTATATACCCTTGCATTATCGTTAGTATATACAAACGCTGGAATGCATGCAATTTAAAATTGATAATACGTAGATGTGGGTTCATAGGCGTAATTCAAATATTTACGAACGATGATGATTTTATGGTCTATGTTTATGACTTGTTTATCGTACGAGTTTGGTTTTTATTCTCGTTGAAAAAAACAAGAAAAATCACAAAAATTGCGGTGGGTCAAGTTTTTTTGGTTAGTCAATTACCAATTTTCAAGCTGGAATTATTAAAGTATTTGTCTGAATATAAGTGAATTGCGATATTAATTACCAAAGTTACTCAAAGTTTTTTTTGTAAAAGTCGAACTATAGTTGATGATATAAGAAAAGTGGTTAATCTGAAAGAAGTTTTAGTTGAGTGCTTGTGAAAATCGCTGAGCGTTATTTTAGATGTGAAAGTTTAGCCGAGTCTTTCTGGCTGATGAAATGATATAACCCTGAGGGAAACGCATGTTAATTTTCAAGTGTGGTTTAGATGTTTCTATTTTTGGCTGTATTGATCCGTACAATTAATCCGTGAGCAATTGTCTAGCTTTAAGTTAATATTAGTCATATGAAAGCCGAAAATAACGCAATTACTCTAAGTACGGAATTTGCAAAGGCATTTGAATCGTGACATCGAATAACGGGTTTTGTACAGTACATCAACCCAAAGACGAGAGTCATAAACGTCTTGAGGCGTTACGAAAATAATCGGAGTGAGTTACTCAAATTAAGGCCGTTGGCAGATATCTTCTGGTGGTACAAGTGTGCGGTAAATTTGGTTGTTCTAATTTGTTTTTGGACGATTTTGGCATAACATTATATTTTATAACTGGAACGCATCGTGTGATATTTCGTGCTAAGGTGGAAAATCAACGCGGAAATACCGTTAACCAACGGCGTGAATGAATTTTTTTGTAATTCGTGGTTTCAAGGTCGCACACCAAGCAACGTGACATTTCGGATGCTATGTGGATAACATCAATCAAATCTAAGGAGCTAGTACCGATAGGCGATACGGTGATATAATTTGGCGGTTATTTTTCAAGGCAGAGCCGCAGTTTCGTCAGTGGAAATTTCTGGATGGATTGCAGCATGCCGTTCTCATCATCATGGAAGATTTATTTTTTTGCTGAGTCTATTATAGTTTATTAAATTATTTTGGTTCTTAATTTTTTTTATTGGGTGTACTTATTAATCTTAAATTAATTGGGTTTTGGGGACTGATTAATTTAAATTGTTTATTGGTAAGATAATTATTTCTGGTTAATTAATAATTTTTTTTTCTCTTTATTTAGAAAGATATTTTTCTTAAAATTGATTCTGCAGTACCCAGATCGTGGAAAGCTTTCTTCGCGTCTAGGATGCTTCAGGTAACATTTTATACCTATACATATATGTTTTTTGTGGTTTGGTCATTCCTGTGCAAACCACAGTATTTAAACAATTAATTAACTGGGAGACATTTGTTTTTCTGGAATTTTGTTTAACGTAAACTTATAGTTTGTTTTTTTTATATATACAGATTTCATGTACATTATTTAGTACAGTCATCTCGCATTTTGTGAATATTGTTTATTGTCAAATGTTAATAAAATTATGTATGGTCACTTGGTTGAAGTTAAATTACAGTATTTTAATATAGTTATGCCTTTGGTATAGAGCAAATGCCCAATGGAAGTGAGTGAAAGGTGAGTAACATGTGAGTGAGACCTATTTCGGTTTAAGACCATCATAGAGACCTGCATAGAGTGATCAGAGTACCAACCCACGACAAATATCACCTTCACCGATGAGCTAGCGGCATGAAGATGTGTACTCTGGACTTCAAGGAGAAATAACATGTTCTCCATTCAAAAAAAAAACCTTCAAGTTTTTTTTCTCTAACGTCAGCAACGGCCAAGCTGGCGTTACAGCCTATAGAAATAATCCGATAATCTTGATTCCTAACACGTCCTAATTATGACGTTTTGGTACAAACTCCGCGATTCTCTACTTATAGCTTAACTTTATAATTTGTTGATCATACGTTCTAAATTGATTTTCGAAATATTTTGTTTATTTACAATTTACATCGAATTTCGTATTCTTACATTTAAAGTTTTTTGTACAACTATTGAGTTTTTTCATTTTTTAGTGTCTAAATTGATTAATTCAATTTTATTTTACCACAAATATTTAAATAGGAATGCATTATCAACGGAACGAGATAGTCGTTGGAATCGTAGATAGTAAGAAAAGGACGGCGTGCTTCTCTGAATTATAAGGAAAAAACAAATTTTTGTTTTCATGAGTTTTTTATTTCACTCAAAATTCTTATAATAAATATTATAACAGTGTACTCTTGCTAATACATATTTATTTTTGTTAATTGTTCGAAATTACTCTTTACTGTTGCCCTCGTGGTTCTGCTATTCTGTTTTTGAACTTTCCCTTGATCAATGGGATTGTGTGTATAAAATCACGTTAAACACACATTTATCTTAGCAATTTGTGATTTTAACAAAATATGATGGTGTCGCCCGTTAGTAAGTAGAATCGAATCTTGGTGGTGACTAGTAAAAGAAAAGTTGCGACTGGTGCTTTTAAAGTGTCAAATGTTATTTATATTTTCGTTCATTACTAATTTTCAGCCATAGTAGTTAAGGCCTTTTTGACCCTAATTTTTTATTTTAAAACACAACTTGAGATAATCGTAGAAAGAAGATTGACCTCGTTATGATTACATACTACTATTAGATATGCATTCATGATAAACAAGAAAATATCGATTGTTCTATGGAAAGGCAAATTGTCTAAGTACAAATTATAAAAATGTCCAAGTTAAATTATATATGTTCTTGATAGGCCTATTATATTCGACTACCGAAAACACGTCAATTTACATTTACCCAACATCAACATTTTTCTATACCAACCACCTTTTCTGTTATTTTGATTAATCAACGCAAATATGTAAATAATTGTCTACTTTTCTAGTAAAAGCAAGAATACCGTGAAAAATAAATTTACATCTACTACAATATTCTATTTTACGGTGTCTTGCTGTACACTCATCGAAACCTGAAAAATTTTGGCTGAAAAACAAAAAACTTTTCATAATAATCATAAAGCAGCAACAACGCTTTGTATTAAATGCCTGACAGCAACATGAAAATAACAAAACAAAAATTATTCAGTGTACATTTTGTTTGGCGTTGGTGTGTGTGTCTAAACGAAAAATGAAAATCAAATTAAAACAAAAGACAGAAAAATGGAAAAAATTTGAAATGCAAATTAAATATATTTTGACTTTTCATCAACGCTTTTATCATTGTGTAATCGCTACATTACCATCATGTTGATGATGCGGTTATTATATCGGTAAATATGATGATTGTTATCGTACAAATGATGATATAACAATATTCAGGATGATTACATAAGAAAAATTGAGTTTGGGAAAATTTTGCTAACGGGAAAAGTTAATTTAATTTGCCAAAATTTTAGTTTGATAGAATATTTTTCACGATCATTGTTAAAAACCAAAGAAAAACTAAAATATTAAGTTATCAGTACTTTAGAAATTCTCTCTTGTCTTCTTTTTAACATTTTAATTAAATTTTCAGAGAATAAACGTACCTTCGAGGTGTGCGCTTCTGCTTCTACGATATTTGATTTATTTACATTGGAAATCTCTATTTGTTTCACTACGAATATCTTATGTTAGGTATGCTGAGAAACTCGGCTCTGAAGTTGGTTGCATTAAAATATACGTAATGCATCTAAATCGCCCGACATTTTGAATATATGTAGCTTAGCCATTGCTGTTTTTATGACATAAGTTTCAGTCATGTAGAAGCTGTCGTTCCGTGTATATCTATTTTAAGATAAGGATAAGATGAATGGTCGATGAATGAAATGAAACTAATGAAAAAAACGCTGCTCAAGCTATGGAATTGATAACTCGACTTTGAGTGAACATTCTGTGAGTCATTTAACAATAAAATGGTGCTTTGCAAGATTTCGTGATGGCAATTTTAGTCTTGACGACGATCCCCGTCCAGGTGCGGTAACACAATTTGAAGACGAAGAAATTAAAGTTTTACTCGAAAAATATTTTAAATAAAATATGAACAATTCATAAATATTCCTAAAAATCTTTATTATATTCAAAATACTTCAAATTTCTGAGTTTTGTTCATCAATTTAAATCTTTCTCCACTACACTTGATAAGGTTATGTAATATTCCAAGGGGCTTTTACACGCGGCACATATTACATTTTGTGGTATTTCATCCCATATATTAATGAACAAATTTTTTGTATCGCCAATTTTGCCAAGCATATATCTCCAAATTCAAAACTCCAAAGGGTTTAGGTCCGGAGGTAGAGCAGGCCGTGTACTTGAGTTAGTTTTGCTTTATGTGAAGAAGCAATGTCTTGCTGGAAGCAGTAATGCCCATTTCCCAGCAGTAATGTAAATTTCTAGAACTTTTTCAATATAGTACTCGGAATTACTAATACTTACGCAGCGGTAACCTCCCTTTTTCTGAAATTCTCACCAAACCATCACAGCTATAACGTTTTGAAACCTTTCCATAGGTATTTTTTGTGACGGACTGCTTCTCAATGATACTTATCATACACGATCATTCTGTTTGTTTTGAGGTAGAAGACCCTCTTCCCTGTTGGAACACCTTTTCATTTCAAAATAAGATTTCATCATCGTGTTGGAAGGTTTTTTGTATGGATTTGTCTATTGTCGCCGAAACAAATGTTGGAGATTCTATAATCGTGGTCAATATAAAGTGTTAAAAAGGTAAATAAAAGAGAATAAAACCTAGGAAGGAGAATAAATGGAATAAATAACGTGCAATTCTAAAATAGTTAAAGATTAAAATAGGACCCACATAATTTCGAGGCACTAACTGTAGTTGGTTCTGTAGTTACGGGGTCGGAAATGACGTATCGGTATTATCTTTAGAAATCAAAAAATTATATTTGAATTAATTTTTTCGAGCATGGCCGAGGATTCGCCAGATAAAAATTGATGGATCGTTGGTAGTTGAATCTTGATGCGCTTTAACCTATCTATACTTCCTTAAATATAATTATCCACCCAGTGCAGTCCAAAAAGAGTAAAATGGAGAAAGGCGCGATGAGCTGCTTAAATTCTAGTACCTATCCTTGTCGCTTGTTCTCTCAACAAACCACTTCCGGTTCAAAACCATAAAAAATCTGCCGAAATTGCCAAATTATCGGCCGCAGTTTTAAAACTTGTCAACAAAACATTTTTGGGATCGAATATTTAGTCTATATTCGAAAGTGACCGCACATTGGAGTCCATCTTGGTCGTAAATCTGTTCGTCAATGTCCGACGTATGAGGCGTTTTTAAAACGATCGGCACACGATTTCTGTATCCAGAAACATTTTTTATTAGAATTATAAATTATTTAATTTAAATTCACGAATACTCTATTTTTCATCATTGTCTTGCAAAGACAATTTATAGTGTTCTTATAATGTTCTACCATTAATTTTTAATTTCATATAATACCTACAACTTGTTTATTCCTATTTGTAATGATATTTTGCATTGTTGTTGTAAGCAAATGTCAATTAGTAATAGGTTCATATGTAACAGTTTGTTATACGCACAAATTAACGCAAACTTCGGTATCATCGAATTAAATTCCAATCAGTTTACATGTCTGTGGATTAGGATCCACTAGAATTCGATCAGATAATTATTTTCATGGTTTTTCCCAAACACCGACTTATTACAAACTTGCTTACTTTTTTGACGTTATCTTGAATAAGTCAGTCAAGTCACTCCAATCCATTGGATCGACGTATTTGTGACGTAATAACAAAAAACTAAACGCAATTTCTATTATACGGAAAAAAAAAATTCTTGGCATATGTTGATCGTTGTCACTAGATTCGAAAACAAAAACTGCATTACATCATAAAGCAAAATATACATAAGAGGGCTCATGTAGACATTCCGAGGTTAATCTATTTTACTATTAGCAGTCTGTATAAGCCTAACAAGAACAATGAACTATAAAATAACTATGCCGATATGTTTATAAGATACATATATATGGATTAAATGTAGCAAAATATTAAATTTGTGTATATAAATATATCAAAACTATAAAATAAGATTAACCTCGGAGAAATTGGCTTATAAAATTTGCACTACTTGATTTCTCTTACAGATTTATTCCTCGATGATTACATTTAGTCAAGACACAATTTTGGAGACATTTCTGTGTAGACGTTCAAATAAGTCTCCTCCGAAGGAGGTAAGCTGGCGTTCACAAATAAGTTTTAGTACATGGTGAAGCGAAACAAGAAAAACGTCCATCATTTTCTTTTACTTATATGTGTTTACTTATACAATTGAATCGTATGTATAAATGTTCTTCTAGCCAAATGCTACCTACACGTGTATTACGCATATTGTTATAAACAATACAGTTCCAGACAATAGCAGCAATACGTTTTTATTTTTATACCGGATCAACAAGATGTTGAGAATAACCAAACGAATGATGCGGTTTTTGTTGCACACTTTCAATTGACATACGATTAATTTTACAGTGCGTAACTACGAGCGATTTAAGTGAATATTTTGTTAAACCAGTGATTAGTGACTACACACTTGCTAAATTCGAAAAGAAACTACTAGCTTATGAAACGGGTTAGCCTCTTACCTATTGAGGCCAGCCCGGTTTCACAGAATTTGCCACTACCCATGTTCGCACTCCTTGCGGTCTTTTAGAGGAAAATGGCGTGGGTATTGGAGTGCATGGATAGCGGCCTTGCTAGCCGCAGAAGAAAGGGGGAAAAGTTGAGTGAGGTAACGGACCCCTACATAGTGGCAGTGTCGTCGACCCATTATGCGGATCGAGTCGACCGAGGTTGTATATTATGGTGTTTACAACACCATTTTAGAGCAAGTAAAACGAAAATAAATTGGCCTCGGGCCCACAAAAGATGTTAGTATTTTTTTTGGGTACCACGGCGGTTTTGGCAGAAGGGGAAAGAGTGCCTATGTCATAACATTCCCGCCCCGAGAGACAGCCAAAAGAACACCCTGCTACCTGGGCCGTAAAAGTTAGTATGCTGAGCCCCGATATACTTACCAATTTACTGCTGAAGGTGAAGAACAACCGCAACAAAACCCCCCAAAAAACACACAATATTTTACTGTACGTTATAGGCTACAACAGAAAACTTTATTCAGCAAAAAAGAAAAAACAAAACAAAAACTTAGAAAAAAAACTAAATAACTTAACTTAATGATCCGCCGAGCTGCGCTACTACACGGATAATTAAACGTTGACTGCCCCTAACCAAGAAAAATTCGCGGTATTTATTCCAAAATTAATTACTTGTTGAGAGAGAGAATTTACATTTTAACCCAGTGATTAAAATTGCTCTCTCAATCAACTTACATTTTATTTTTGATGACAATCCAGAAAACTTTTAGAAACCGCGCATGTTGTAAATTTCCGGCTCGTATTTGCTACTAGCGGAAGTTTGTACAACAACAAATACAAATGGTTTTGATTTTCACATAGGTTGACGTATTCGTAGATATTTCAACGCTATACATAAATAAACCACTTGCATTTATCGTGTACTTGAAAAATGCAGAGATGTCAAATTACATAAACTATTTACGCTTACCCCACAGAACTTCATTAAAAAAAATTCTAACATGAATTAATTAATTGGCCTTGTAGTAAATAAACGTAAAAAGAAAATGTGAAGATGTAGTAGCATGACTAGTACGTATGTTAGATATAGTTAGAGAATTATCTCCAAAGTTATGCAGATAAGAAAAATTATTATTTTTTGTTTGGGATAGATTAGTAACGGAATTAAATAGAATTCCGTAACACTTATTCTCCTGATAGCACGGATTGATTAAGATTTAAGGCAAACCGGACTTACGAATTACTAGCAAAATTCAGTCAAATCGAAGCGGACATTTTTACAGTCTGCCATTTTCAACTACCATGCAGGGGAGGCGTTTACATGAACTCTTTAGGGCTATTGTGTTACCTGTTATTGTTTTTAAACGTCACCGGGATCAAGCTTGGCCAATTACAACATCTTTACATACGAGTATTTAAAGTTTTGAAATTGTTTTACTCACGAAGTGGTCACCGGTTGCAGAGACTGATAGCAATCTTTGATGTACGCAATATTCACTGTTTGGTCCTTATAATTCCTAGGGGTGCTAAAGAAATATTTTTTTATATAACTTAGTCGCTGCGCCTACATTTTTTAACCGTTTGTCCGCCTATTTAAGACTAGATAGAGTTTAATAGTAAAAAAATTGTTAACTTTGTGAACGACTGGTTGTTGAAACAGTATGATGTTGGCTTTATGTTTGCTAAATTATTCGCTTTAACTTAATATTTAATTAATTTCTTGTAATTTGTCATGTATTGACTGTATATTTCATTTACTTACCTGTATTGGTTATGTTATATTGTAGATATTTATAGGTGGAAAAGTTCGTGGCCTTTTACCCAGCAGATGGCTTTACATTCATATATCTCAGTAACCTTTGATCGTATCGGGCAATACTTATGTGTGACATTTTAACTTGTACTTTGACATACAAAACATTATAATCGGCGAAGTGAATAAAAAGTTACAACATTTTAAATATGGAGAAAAATAATGAAAAAATTCAATATATTTTACAATTTTATTACGACAACGGTAAAAACGAGACTCAGGCTTGCGAAAGAATTTGTGCTGTTTATGGAGAAGGTGCTTTATCAAAATCAGCAGCAAAGAAATGGATCAAGCGCTTTCGTTGTGGAAATATGAATGTCACATATGCATTTCGCTATGGTCGACCAACCACTGGAAAAGTCGAAGGAAACATGCAGAGAATAGAAGAGGACCGGCATATAAGCAACCATGCAATTGGTAAAGAACTGAATATTGATCTCAAAACAGTTTTAAACCATTTGAAAATGGCTGAATACAAAAAAAGCTTCACGTTTGGGTACCCCGTGAATTAACAGTTAAAAATTTATTGGACCGGATTTCTATCTGCGAAACGCTGCTGCCATTTTTAAAGCGAGAAATTACTGGTGATGAAAAATTGATAAGATACGACAACGTTGTGCGAAAAAGATCATGGGCGGTAGCTAATGCTGTGTGTTTGTTGGGATAGGAAAGGAATCGTGCATTATGAAGTGCTGCCACTGGGCCAAACGATTGATCCTAATCTTTAATGTCAGCAACTAATGCGTTTAAGGCAAGCAATTCAGTTAAAACGTCCAGAATTAATCAGCAGAAAGGACATTGTGTTCCATCATGATAACGCAAGACCACACACATAATTGATGACCTGGCAGAAACTGAGAGAGCTTGGCTGGGAAGTTTTGATGCATCCACCATATAGTACTGACCTTGCACCATCGGACTACCTGTTGTTCCGGTCCATGCAGAACCATCTTAATGGTTTTACATTAAATTCAAAAGAGGCCTGCGAAAATGAGTTGTCTTAATTTTTCGCCTCTAAACTACAGAAGTTCTACAGTGATGGGATCATGGCTATACCAGAAAAACGGCAAAAGGTCATCGATCAAAATGGCACATATTTGGTTTAATAAAGTTCATTTGAAATAAGAAAATTCTTTATTTCAATGTCACACAAAAAAGGCCACGAACTTTTTCCCTAACCCTTTATTTTTTATATACTTTTATTTCAATTTCTTTTTAAGCCCACAACAACAATTTAATATTAAACACGATTATAGAGTAATCGCTACTGTCTACTGACATTGATTATTCTATATTCTTAGCCAAGCTCTATTTTTTTATATAAAAGCAGTAATTTTTTTAATACACAAATTTCGTAAAGAGAATAAATATAAATAAAATAAAATAGTTAAATATACCACCAAGAAACGTCATGTTTAATGAAAGCCGAAGGGTTATATTTCGCTGAAGCGGCGTGACTAAACGAATGCATACATTTCCGAGATGTTCATGATATGACAATTAACGCACCAGCTGTAAAGTTCGCCAAACTTGAAATTCCACATTTTGCTGGAGGGCTATACCAAGTGGCAGAGTTTTTTCGATATATTCACGCCCATTTGAAAACAAGGCAACGGTAACTGTGCAGAAATTCCAATATTTTATTGGCTTACTTAACCAAGGCAAGCTACTGCGAAGCGCTGTAAAAAATAAAATTGACTCATTGGTTCAATCGAAAGCGTCATACCATTAATGTGTTTATTCGAAAGTTCCTTGAACAGCCTAACGTAGCATTGGCTAGTTCAGAAAATATTAGAAAGCTGCTAGAAAAAACTGACGAGGGACGAGGTGGTCCATGACCTAAGGGCATTGAGTGAACAGGCGCAGACTATAGGTACATGGTTGATCTGTTTGTTCGTACAGCTAGACGAGGGAATAATGGACAATGCTGGATTTTCTCGTAAACAAATTGACGCTCTCGATTCGGTGAAATGTGATTAACTATGTCCGATGAAACCAATCGCGTAACCTAAACATAGTAAGCAACCATCTCTTACGACTTTTATAAATTTGAAATGCATCGTGCTGCAAAAGAACACATGCTACAATTGCTTCAATTCTAACCATACCGTATATGGTGTCGCCGATATTCACGCAATCATCATTCACTACTACATATCGATTAGAACCCATCCAGTGCAACAACAGTTATCCAACCAACCGCCAATTACATCAAACATCAACGCATTATACTTTGTACAATGCTCTTGTTCAGTGATTTACTTAAACCGGATGAATTGACTGTACTACCGACTGCAATATTAAATACAATCGGCAGCAGCGGTACCCGCAGATCCTGCAGAGCTTCATTAGACACAGCTTCTCAGACCTACTTTGCCACCCAGGAGCTTGCGTAAAAGTTAGTATTATCGCGTACCAATTTGGCAAACGGGCGTACATCAGTAATGGAATGAGATAACGTTAAGGTTCTGTGATACACCAATAAACCAGCTTTAATTGACATATTGTTAGGCGCTGATATTATTTTCGATCTATGAGGCGAAGGCCGTAAGAAAGTTGAAGTTAGCAATCTTCTAGCTCAGAATACGAAACTGGGTTGGATGTAAAATTATGCTAGCAGTTCTTTCAATCGACAGCATCAAGAACGCAGATTTATCACAAAACTCTCATTTAAAAAAACGCCAAAGAAAAGAACCTGAGTCGAACCTACCACACGGCGCTATACAACTTATTGACCATGGAAAGCAAATTTCCAATTGATCCAGAATTTTAAAGGTCTTATGACAGAGGTCGACATAAATCCACAAGCACTGCGTATACAACATCCTCTTATGTACTAGTTAGAGATTTTGAAAAATGTATCGATGTTGCCTATCGATAAGGAAGACAAGAAGCACCGAATAATATTATAGAGCGATTTAGCAACAACGTATCAAACCTTTGACGTTAAATACGGTGACATAAGGCACGGCCTCCGCATTGTTTATGGCCACGAGAAGTTTATTAGAACTAGCTCGACTACACTCAAGGGAAGGTCCGAAAGCATATCGCGCTATCGCAAAGGATGTCTATGTCAACAACTTGATGATGGGAGCAGCAGCCATGAAGAATGAAAAATTTAACTTACGGAAAATTTGTTCAAACAACAAATCGATATAAGAGTGAACTCATTAGTATAACATTAAATAAATTATCCCGTTATCGGAGCATGAAGAATCAATCGCGTTATTGAGGGTAGCGCGGCAATCTTCGATCGAAGCATTTATCTTCCAAATTGATATATGCCCTCTCATGATCCATACAAAGTCGAATTTTTAACTCCTTGGATATGATTTCTCCGATAACAATACTCATAAAAATCCAGTACCAAAGGCTGCGGCTACCAAAATTGATTGGGACGAGAAATTTGCAGCTGAGATTAATGATACACCAAACCTGAAGTTCTGAGATGGATAGCAAGGTAACTACCACAGCAACTAGTATTCACGGTTTTTGTAACGCCATGACCTGTTCGAAATTAAAGGTAGCCCCGCTAAAACAAGTTAGTTTGTACATGCTTGAGCTAATTGGAGCTATATTTTAAGTCGAATTACCAACCAGATCGACGACAATCATATTCAAAACAGGAAGTCAAACCAATTACGCTATGGACTGATTCGAAAATCTTTTCGGGTTTGCTGTCTAGTCAGCCACGATGAAAAACTACCTTTATTGCCAACCGCACGTTTGAATTAACAAGTAATCATAATAGAAACATGTGGAACTGGAACTTGAACCTCGCGGCCAAGCAACAACTCACGGTAAATCGTATTTTGAGATATCAAAGGACGAAATTTGGTGGAAACGCCCAGGCAATGGTTCAGGCAACAACAAATTAGATGACCAAGACATCGACTTATTCCATACACAACCAATGAGCAACGTTTAGTGCAACAGCCCAAAAGGAGAGACACGATTCAGATGTAGTATACGATCTGATCAATAAAAATTTCAACCTTTTCAAATTACAAAACTTTCCGCTTACTTTCTTTGTTTTCTTAATAATTGTAGGTTTTCAAAGGCAATCAAGCCAGATATTGTAGGCCAAGCTTTAATTAAAACGCCACAGAAAATTAAACGGAAAATAAATTAAATTTACAACATTTATTGCACTAGCAGCACCACAAGGCATATCAAGTTAGTTTTTCATCCCAGAAGAAATTAAAATTTCCTTATATTTCCAATACTATTTCATCTCATCCCAGTTTTTTCTATTTAAACTTGTATAAGACATTTATTCATACTTAGGGTTTTTTGTTGATTTTTACTCAACTTAAAAAAAATATTTCGTCTTATACAAGTTTAAATATAAAAAACTGGGCTGAGATGAAATAGTATTGGAAATATAAGAAAATTTTATTTTCTTCTGGGATGAATAACTGGGCTAACTTCATATGCCTAGCACCACATCAAGGCGGACTGTAGGAAAGTTCCGTCAAGCCAGTGATGTATTTATTTACAATGAAGCAGTTCGCGAACAAGTACTTACGCTAGAAGAACTTTCCACTTTGTTGAAGCAGACGGGAGGCTTCCTGAATCCGCGACCGATATGTTCTCCGAACCGATATTAACCAGATTCCTGAAATGCCAGAACATAAACTATCGACTCATGCACGTTAGACAATCGTAAAGCGAATTCACGAACAATTTTGGGAATGCTGGAAAGTGGAATATTTAACGTTTCTACAGACTCGATCTAATTGGCAGAAAAACAATCTAATTTGGAAATTGAGAACAGTTATTATTAACGAAAATAAGTTAACACAAACGCAGTGGGTATTGAAAAAAATCATCCAATTATATCCGGGTAATGGTTGCAATCTCCGTATCGTGCAAGTAAAAACAAAAGATGGAATTTTAAAAAATCAATCCAACAAATTTGTCGCCTTCCAATTTTTGAACCCGACGATTTAAGCCCGCGAGTATGTCCAAAAACACCAGTATCGACATTAATCGCATCCTAGACATCCTAAAATATACAATTTATTTTTATTAGATTTTAATTAGTAAATTAATTAACTTAAATGCACCAATACTTGTTTTTAAATTGTCATATATCGTTACAAATATGTTAATTATCGTGGTTTATCCTCTTAATACTGCAAAGGCTGACTATCATAACGTTTATATTGAATTTATTTATTGTTAGTATTTTATTTAAATAAAATAGTTGCTTGTACATATAAATTGCTTTGTACTTATATTTTTTACAGGAACGACTGAAATTCATGTACTCGGCATCAACCTATTTTCGTTGCGACTGTGAATAGATGTCGCGAGAGGCACGTAAAGTCCAACAGCAAAAAAAGCATCCTTTACATTTACATTTAGCACAGGAGTTTTATCTCGGGATCTGTTTATTTCTTTCGGTATTCACTTTTACCTCAGTGAGATTACAGCAGAATAATAAAATAACAAATCAATAGTAAACCAGTCTCAATCGGTTAGCTGGCATAAAACGGGTTCCGAACCCATGATTGCCATCCTCGATTACGACCGGCAATATTACGCATTCGTTTGGGACACCACGCGTTTCGTTCTTGTAAAATTATTTAACCGTACGAGTTTGATTTGTATTAGATTGAAAATGTAACCATATTTCATTTTTTATTGTTTTCCATAGAGTTAATAAAGTTATACATTGATCATTTATCAATACAATTTGGCTCATTTGCATATTAAGCCATTTCAAATATCCATTAACCATAATTTGAATAATAGAAACAAAATCATAAAAAGTATACGCGCGAAAGAAATATTTTAAATATTAAAGTTTTTCCAACAATATGTTACAAAATGAAAACCATAATTACTGTCATACAATAATAGACAACAACGGAATTAATGACAAGAGTAAAAATAAATAGCAGTAATAATAATAATAACGATTATTATTATTATGATGATGATATAAAATGTATGCTATTCGACGATATCATTAATACATACACAAATGAGTACGGGGTTCAGGGCACGGTATACAGAGTACAAAAAAATTCCCGCTGAGCCATCCTCGCGGAAAATAATTTGTTTTATTCCTTTTTTATAAACGTAAATAAATTAATATTATTTTTAAAAAGTAAAATATTATTTTTTCGTTTCAGATAAATGACAACGAGTTGAATGGAATTTAATTATTTTATTTATGTAATTAATAAATAAAAGAGGTTTATTAAAATTTTAAAGTTCTGTCAACTTCATCATAATATTAAAACAAACAAAAAATTCAAATTTTAAATTTTAATTGCATAGTGATGTGACAAAAATATGACGCAGTTGAAAATAATATAAAAATAATATATAAATATATGTTACGGTGAAAGTGTATAATCCGGTGATTATATATAATTCCCCGTATGTTTGATAAATTTGTGAAATATCAATGATTTTCTTTTAATTTATCATTTTAACCGGTTATTATAGATAATCACCAAACTTAGTTGGTCTAAAAATGATAAATTTTCTTTGGTTTTTCCCATGAATACACGAAAAAAGATTATTCAACTTCAATGGAGAGTAAGTGCCGGTCCCTACGTTTATTCGTTCTCTTTATTGTATATTGTCTCTTAAGCATGTTTTTAATTTTAATAATTAACAAATTTTTTTTTAATTTTCAGTTTAATTGAAATAAATTTGTTTTTATTTGGAATAAATAAATTTCAACTAATTATAACCCCTTACTGACTTCCTAATGTACAAATATTTCTTAACTACGAGTACCTATATGTAAATCCAAATCTCTTTTGAAAGAAAACCACAAGGTATTATAAGTATTTAGCGAAAATTGAAAGTTAGCTAAGTTGTTTCTCCTACACTTAAATTATTGCCAAAAATTCAGCCAAATTGGCTTCACAAATAAATTTAAATTGGGTAAACAATACTAAATAAGTTCCCAAGCAGATAACTACAGAACTTCCAAACAGTCAAAAATAAAGGGTTAGGGAAAAAGTTCGTGACCTTTTTTGTGTGACATTGAAACAAAGAATTTTCTATTTTCAAATGAACTTTAAACGAAACTTAAACGAAATATGTGCTTTTTTGATCGATGACCTTTTGCTATTCTCTGGTACAGAGCCATGATCCCATCACTGTAGAACTTCTGTAGTTTAGTGGCGAAAAATCAAGAGAACTGATTTCGCAGGCCCCTTTTGAATTTAATGTAAAACCATTAAGATCGTTCTGCATGGACCGGAACAAATGGTAATCCGATGCTGCAAGGTCAGGACTAAATTAAAACTTCCCAGCCAAGCTCTCTCAGTTTCTGCCAGGTAATCAGTGATGTGTGTGGTCTTGCGTTATTATGATGGAACACAACGCCCTTTATGCTGATCAAATCTAGGCGTTTTAATAGAATTGCTTGCCTTAAACGCGTTAGTTGCTGACAGTAAAGATTAGAATCAATCGGTTGGCCCGATGGCAGCACTTCATAATGCACGATTCCTTTCCAATCTCACCAAACACACAGCATTACCTTTCTTGACGTCAATCTTGGCTTTGATACCGTTTGGGAAGCTTCACCTCGTTTCGTCCATGATCTTTTTGGCACAAAGTTGTCGTATCTTATCCACTTTTATCACCAGTAATCATTTGCTTTAAAAATGGCTCGATTTCGTTCCGTTTCAAAAGCGTGTCGCAGATAGAACTCCGATCCATTAAACTTTTAACTGTTAATCCATGTAGTACCCAAACGTCAAGCTTTTTTTGTATCCAACCATTTTCAAGTGGTTTAAAACTGTTTTGTGATCAATATACAGTTCTTTAAAAATTGCATGGCTGCTTATATGCCGGTCTTCTTCGATTTTCTGCTTGATTTCATCGACTTTTCCAGTGGTTGGTCGACCAGAGCGAGGTGCATATTTGACATCCATATTTCCAGAACGAAAGCGCTTGAACCATTTCATTGCTGCTGATTTTGATAAAGCACCTTCTCCATAAACAGCACAAATTTTATCGCAAGCCTGAGCCGCGTATTTACCTTTGTCGTAATAAAATTGTAAAAAATATCGAATTTTTTCATTATTTATCTCCATGTTTGTAACGGAATTCTATTTAATTCCGTTACTAACCTATCCCAAACAAAAAAAAATAATTTTTCTTATCTGCATGACTTTGGAGATAATTCTCTAACTATATCTAACTTATGTACTAGTCATGCTACGTCTTCACATTTTCTTTTTACGTTTATTTACTACAAGGCCATTTAATTAATTCATGTTAGAATTTTTTTTAATGAGTTTCTGTGGGGTAAGCGTAAATAGTTTATGTAATTTGACATCTCTACATTTTTCAAGTACACGATAAATGCAAGTGGTTTATTTATGTATAGCGTTGACATATCTACGAATACGTCATCCTATGTGAAAATCAAAACCATTTGTATTTGTATTTGTGTTGTACAAACTTCCGCTAGTAGCAAATACGAGCCGGAAATTTACAACATGCACGGTTTCTAAAAGTTTTCTGGATTGTCATCAAAAATAAAAGTTGATTGAGAGAACAATTTTAATCACTGGGTTAAAATGTAAATTCTCTCTCTCAACAAGTAATTAATTTTGGAATAAATACCGCGAAATTTTCTTGGTTAAGGGCAGTCGACATTTAATTATCCGTGTAGTAGCGCAGCTCGGCGGATAATTAAGTTAAGTTATCTAGTTTTTTTTCTAAGTTTTTGTTTTGTCTTTTTTTTTTTTGCTGAATAAAGTTTTCTGTTGTAGTCTATAACGTACAGTAAAATATTGTGTGTTTTTTTCTTGGGGTTTTTGTTGTGGTTGTTCTTCACCTTCAGTAGTAAATTGGTAAGTATATCGGGGCTCAGCATACTAGCTCTTACGGCCCAGGTAGCAGGGTGTTATTTTGGCTGTCTCTCGGGACGGGAATGTTGTGACATAGGCACTCTTTCCCCTTCTGCCAAAACCGCCGTGGTACCCAAAAAAATACTTACTAACATCTTTTGTGGGCCCGAGGCCAATATATTTTCGTTTTACTTGATCTAAAATGGTGGTGTAAACACCATAATATACAACCTCGGTCGACTCGATCCGCATAATGGGTCGACGACACTGCCACTATGTAGGGGTCCGGTACCTCACTCAACTTTTCCCCCTTTCTTCTGCGGCTAGCAAGGCCGCTATCCATGCACTTCAATACCCACGCCATTTTCCTCTGAAAGAGTGAGCTGTGGGACAAAATGCCGCCAGGAGTGCGAACATGGGTAGTGGCAAATTCTGTGAAACCGGGCTGGCCTCAATAGGTAAGAGGCTAACCCGTTTCATGTTAAAAATGTTGTAACTGTTTATTCACTTCACTGATTTTTATGTTTTGTATGTCAAAGTACAAGTTAAAATGTCACCCTTCAAATTCACACAAGAATTGAGATAACTGAATGTAAAGCCATCTACCGGGAAAAAAGCCACGAAATTTTTCCCCTACCTATTATTTTCATTATTTTTAATAGTATCTTATAGCCAGCCACATCTAAGTGCAGCAAACTATTTGCAGTTTTATTAAATAATTTTTTTTAAAAGTCCATTTTTTCACATTACTTTACGTTTCCGATCACCACGGCTACAAATAAATCAAATCCATCAGTTTTTTGGTGTTATAATATTCTTAATGGACTATACTAATAGATATGCAGTAAATAGTATGAGTAGCTGTTGCACTTTTTTTGAAAAAAAAATCTAAACTTCAATTTTCAGCATGAAATGTGGTAAATATTTTTTTTTTATAAAAGTTTGAGCGTCTTTGGTGAAAAAAATGTATGAGAACCTAAGTGGCCAACTATTTTAAAAACATGCGGGTTTAATGCAGATTCAAAAATGGTATAATACACCCTTTTATCTAATGTAGATACGAGGTCATTGCTATTAGTATGCAGAAGGAATAAATTCGGTTAAATAACAAAATTTTAAAAATTGGATTATTTCTTGTCTTAAACTGAACCTTATAATAATGGATTTATAAACTTGATATTTGCTATACCTAAACGTGCTCTGCCGTTACTCCTCTTTTGTTCATAAAATGTATTAAACGGTAAATAATTAAACATTAACATTATTAAACATATTAATTTAATGCGTCACTCGACTTGTTCGACATCGCATGTGTTTATTCCTTTTTTCTGGCTTGTATCTGGGCGGACTTTTGTGTATCAAAATGCCACGAAATCAGCATACGTCACAAGAATATGCAAACATGCATTATATTTATGGTGAATGCAGAAGTAACGCAAATTCAGCTGCAACCCTTTATAGGGAAAGATACCCAAACGCGCGTCACCCGGATTATCGCGTATTTATCAGAGTCCACGGTTGTTACTCGGAAGGTAGATTGGCAGCGGTGTTGGTGGTACTAGCACTAGAAGAGTCGCTAATATTGACACTGAAGAAACGAGGAAATTGAGCGAGATCCGTCTACCTCTACAGGAGCAATAGCACGACGCACTGGAATCGCAAAATCGAAAGTGCACTGTGTATTGAAAAAAATAATAATTTCCACCCCTACCATATTAGATGCGTGCAAACTCTGGAACCAAGAGACTACTACGCAAGATTGTGTTTTTGCCGACAGATGCTTGACAAAATAGAAGAAGATCTGGATTCTGGATGAATCAACACTGAATAGAGATGGATGCTTTAACATGCACAATCTTCACAGCTGGCTACTTTCGAACCGTCATCTAATGCGAGAAAACAGATCCTAGTACAAATTCAAAATAAATTATTGGACTGGCATATTGAACGGAAAGATAATTGGCCCATTTGCACTGCCCGGGAACTTATCTGGCCAAATCTATTTGGACTTTCTTCAAAATGATCTGCCAAATTTATTGGAAGAGGTGTCCGAGGAGGTGAGAGAATCCCATTGGCTTCAGAATAATGGGTGTCCTGCGCACTATGCAGTAAACGTTCGGGCGTATTTGAATTCCACATATCCAGATAGATGGATTGGCCGTCTGGGTCTAATTTTGTGGCCTCCACATTCCCCGGACCTAAATCCGCTGGATTTTTGTTACTGTGGCTGCCTAAAAGAAGAGTCTACTCTAAACTGATCTGGAGTTTAGAAGAGTTACGTAGCCGCGTTATGCGCTGCTTCTCAAAAGAGCTTTTATTCGGTTATGTCGGGCGTATATCAGAGTCGGTGGCAGACAGTTTGAGCATTTACTCTAAATGTACATTGGTTAATAAAGTATTATCAATGTGTAACGTTGTTTTTTATGAAGCTCTTATCATCAGATACAGTTTAAGACAAGAAATAATCCAATTTTTAAAATTTTGTTATTTAATCGAATTTATTCCTTCTGCATACTAATAGCAATAACCTCGTATCTACATTAGATAAAAGGGTGTATTATACCATTTTTGAATCTGCATTAAACCCGCATGTTTTTAAAATAGTTGGCCACTTAGGTTCTCATACATTTTTTTCACCAAAGACGCTCAAACTTTTATAAAAAAAAATATTTAACACATTTCATGCTGAAAATTGAAGTTTAGATTTTTTTTTCAAAAAAAGTGCAACAGCTACTCATACTATTTACTGCATATCTATTAGTATAGTCCATTAAGAATATTATAACACCAAAAAACTGATGGATTTGATTTATTTGTAGCCGTGGTGACTTCAGGCTTATCCATTCTGGGACACCCTGTATATAACATCCAATTATGCACATCGAGCGCAACATATACATTGAATATGAAATTAACTTTAAATTAAAGTACGTATCATAAATAATAATTATTGGTGGCATCGTTAAATTATTGGTAACTTATATTTAATCCTTTAGCTTTAATGTTAGTATCGACGAAAAACATATATCTCATAAACATTTTATTTATGGTTCTATTTTATGAGCCAAAATAATTTTCACTCCCGTTAACTTTCAAAATGTGAATCCATTTGAGATAGCTTGATGTTAAAGTGTCACTCATCTTTTAAACCCGTAAAACTAACAACAGATTTACGGTAAAAAAACGTATAAACTAACATTTATATTTAGCGCTAATTTGTTTTACATAATGTAGTGCAGTCTCAACGCATTAACGTCGACAATATAGTCAAAAGGTATAATTCGCGGTTAAATTGAATTTTTTTATATTACATTGCTTACATAATAACGTACACAACCTATTTTATACTTTCGTTGAAAACTTAGTAAGACAATAAACCGAGTTTAATATGAAGAGCTCAACTCTGGTTAATCTTCTTACTCGGGAGTCGGGAAATCGTTATTAAAATTCATTTGCAGTGCATTGTGTATTTGGACGGCTTTACTGTGGAAATTCCCTGTAAAAATAGGGAATTATTGGAAGAAATTACAAAGAAATTAATAAATTGGAAATAATTTTTCCATCGAAACAGATAGGGAAAACTATTCCCAATTGGAACAAACAAAACAGAAATTATACACTAAGGCTGTTTTCCATATACCGACTTATTCAAATAAGTCACCTCGCGAGGAGACACAGAAATGTCTCCAAAAATGTGTCTTTCTTTCAATTCTACAAATCGACCGTACAATTTTCTGAATTTTATCGGAAATCTGCTATAAACCAGCATGCGAAGTGATGTATATAGTGAGATGTTTCTAGGTCCTATCTAATAGAAAAACACGTTTGTTTTGTTTAATTTGCAGGCTTAGGGCATTTGGACAGCCAAATTTGCCTTGGAGTACTACAATTCAAACGTACAATTTTCTGAATTTTTCAGTGAGATGCTACTATGTCCTACCGAATACAAAATCATGTTTGTTTTGTTCAAATTGGAAGTTTAGGGTGTTTAGGACAGCCAAATCTGCTTTGGAGTACTACAAATCGAACGTAAAATTTTCTGAATTTTTCCGGGAATCTCCTGTAAACCAGCATGCGAAATGACGTGTATAGTGAGATGCTTCTAAGTCCTATCCAATAAAAAAACACGTTTGTTTCGTTCAAATTAGGATTTATGGTGTTTGGGCGGCCTAATTTGCCTTGGAATTCTGCAAATCGAACGTACAATATTTTTCCGGGAATCCCCTAGAGTGTGAGATGCTACTAGGTCCTATCTAATAGAAACATAAGTTAGTTTTGTTCAATTTGGGGTTAGATTGTATAGGAGTCAAATTTGCCTTGGAGTACTGTAAATCGCACGTACAATTTTCTGAATTTTTCCGGGTGTAAACCAGGATGTGTAGTGACGTATATAGTGAGATGCTACCGGGTCCTACCGAATAGAAAAACTCGTTTGTTTTGTTCAAATTGGGGGTTTAGGATGTTTAAGATAGCCAAATTTGCCTTGGCAGTACTTCAAATCGAACGTACAATTTACTAACCAAACACCACGGTGCTTAAAGTTTTGGCATTTGGGCCGTGAGGTTCCGGGTTCGAATTCCGATAAGGGCAGGGTGCAAAAGGGAGTTTTCATCAACAGATTACGATCTGTGAGGAAATGAAACACAACTATGATCCCCTGTCGGAGTGCAAAACTCATGGGGCGACCCATCTTCCATGCCAGTATAGGGTGGTAGTCAAGCAATGACGTGAAAGGGACCTACGAAAGAGTTGGGGGTGCTTCGGCTTCAGACTGCAATCATTAAATAATAAAAATAAAAAAGGAACGTACAATTTTCTGAATTTTTCAGGGAATCTCCTGTAAACCAACATGAGAAGTAGCGTATATAGTGAGATGCTTCTAGGTCCTATCTAATAGAAAAACACGTTTGTTTTGTTCAAATTGAAGAGATTTATGGAGTTCAGGGCAGCAACAATTGTCTTGGAGTACTACAAATCGAACGTACAATTTTCTCATTTTTTCCGGAAATCTCCTGTAAATGCTATTTAGTCCTAATCTTTATCGATAAAATACCGTACCATTTGATTAAATTTTCCGTAGCTCTATCCACGCTTGAATAGTAGTTAAGAACAACCTTTTAATGTACAGAATTATATAACTCTGGTTTAATACATCTTTATTTTAATTATTTTATATATGTATGTTACATGACTTGCTCACCACATAAATCTATTTGTTCCTAGAATATCATCCTAAATCGTAAACCATAAAAACTGAAATTTAGGTATCAAGAAAAATGACATCTAATTTAGAATTTTCCGCAAGAAAGGGACAAAATACGACAACTCGTCAGCATACATATTTGATTGAATAAATTTGGTTCCACAATCGTTTCGAAAAGGGCCTAATGCGAATGCATTGCGGACAAGCTAAATTCTAGAGAACAAACTTAAATGTATTATTGATTGCTTCCTTTTTTCAATTTCTTCCGCCCAAACTTCTCGATACACTACTCAATTTATCATCGCCTAAACATTTTATGTTAAATTACCGTAACTTCGCCGCTCATCGATGAAACATTAAATTTACCTACCAAAATCAACGAATAAAAATATTAGTTAGTAACACAAACACAAATATTTAGCAGTTATAATTAAATTTTCTTATTCGCAAAGTTTTTACAATATTGTCAGTTCATTTAACCTTAACAGGGGCAGCGAATACATATGCAGTTTTTCGATATTCGTGTGTTTGCAAAAAAAATGTTACTTTATTTGGAAATATTGGCTGAAAAACCAACGGTATAAATTATTGTGTTTATGTTTTAGTTTCACGGTGTCTTTTGAGTGCCTTTGAGTCCTTTGAGTGCCGGTCTTTAAGTTTTTGTACAAAAAATTTAAGCTTTGAAACTCGAGAACTTTCCATAATTTTATTTCCTTTAGCTTCACCTAAAAAAAATTCAACTGCCTCGAATATTGTATCTCTGCCAATTTCCTCAATACTTGCTGCAGCAGAGGTTGTGCCTTCTTGGGAATCATCAATCTATACTTCTTCAATAAAAACAGTCACCGTTATCGATGCACAAGTTGTATAGAACTCAACATGCTAATTTTCTGCACAATTAAACAATTTAAGTTATATTGCAGTTACCGAATATGTTGTTTTAATATTCCCAAAGCGTTTTCGATTTTTACTCGAGTTTGGGAATGTTTTTGGTGAAATTTTGTTATCATCATCAATTCTTAGACAGTGTTAATTAATATTCCATTAAATGATATGCTGCATCTCGTAGTAAATGATATTTATTATCTCGTATCTGGAAGACTTTTTACGTTAGTGTCATTTATATATACGGGAATCTGGTATTTTATTGGGAGGGCCAATAAAAACATCAATAAATTTCTTTTTGCATTACAAATTGCTTGCATCGTAATCAAAATCATACCGTGGCGATTGACACAGGTTGATCTAATTTAATGTGTCGGCTTTCTTATATAAATATAACAGCCACCGAAACAGCCAAACGCATCAGGAAATCCAGCAAGCTAAAATGTTTGTGTATATAAATAAATAAAATTGCAAGACAATTTTATTTGTTTAAGTTCACTTGATAATTTTATTTGAAATATCAAAACAAAATTCCAATATGTTAGTTAAAAGATGAAAGGCTGCTGATTTTGTAACATTAAACAAGCAAACTATTGAAGCAAACCTTTAATTAATATTGATTGATTGATTGATTTTGAATGTACGACCAAGTTCTTAGGCTTGAGTTCCCGGATGACGCCGGGTCCACCGTACACCCTTTTTTACACATAACAAAACCGAAGGATTGGATAGGTTAGTTAAATGGGACAGAATCGGCCCGGTTACAGACACCTAGGTATAGCCGATAGTTAGTAACACAAAGACAACACAATTCTAATCTACTAGATAAAGGATAAAGGCTTAATAAGTTAATGGATAACGATGGTATTGGTCTTCAACAATTGCTTCTTTAAAACAGCAACCTAAGAAAAAATATTATTATTTCACATGCATCTGGAATTTCCCTGAAATTTAATTCTATTAATACTTTTCGGCTTCCTAACCAAAATTGTTTGACTCGACCCGTTACAGACACCTATGTAAAGTCGTTAGTAATAAAATGACAACACAATTCTAAACTACACAATCAGCAATTACAATGAAGCATTAATTCACAAGCATCTGTAAATTTCCTGAAATTTAATTCTAAATTCATATTTCCCGGCTTCCTAAATAATTGAAACATTTATTAATTTAATCATTCTGCAACTCCGCAACTTACAGTAGAATTTCCTGAAACCAAAGTTATTTGAACTATATTCAAAATAACTCTAAAATTCATTAGTATTTAACCGTTGAATTGGGCGAACACGAAAAAAAAAAAAAAAAAAATTGCATTCAAATATCCCTTAAAATATCCATCCATTAAAATATCCTAAATAAATTTAGAATTCGCAAAAATTTCGTATGTTTACTAAAAAATTTTTATAAAACTGATGAATTTTTCCTAACGCCCATCCTTTTTCACAAGGAAACAAATACTTTTAACACTACTTTTGCACTAGTTCTGGAACTTCTTCTACGTTTGCTGGGGATATATCACATACAATTAATCTCAGACATGACACATGCGACTCGCCTATGACTTGTCACCTCGTATTAGACTTGTCATAACCGATTCATCTCAGACTGGTAACAAACGTAAATTAGTATTTAGTGTGTCGTCAGTGGCTTTCCTGCTGGAAGGTAATATTTAAGTAAAGGCAACTAGATAAAATTTGAAAAAATTATTCTAAAATGAATGATAAATAAGTTTATTTTATAATTTTTATTATTAAATATAAATCGTACCAGTATCTTAAAAGAGGGATAATATGTACTCGTATATTAAATATATTTGAATGAGATTTCCTGAGAACCGAATAATTTTAATATAATAGCTCGGCACTGTACATGTAGATTAATATTTAGGGTTGATTTGAAATTGGGAATTAATAATTATAATTCTTGTACTAAAACAGTCAAGATTGGCAACGTTGCATTTTATGACAAACATCCAGTCGTTGGTGTATTGAAGTATACAAACCTTCTCTTTCTTTTGAATAATTATATTAATTATATCAAATATTTCTAGCTTTTCAGTTACATAGATATAAGGAAGTTACCGATAAACAATTCTTTATGTTAAGATTGTTAAAATCCCAAATCCAATGCAAATAATATTTCTTTTTATAAAGCAAAAATATCGCTAATAAGCTGTGAGAAAATACTAGTAACCCATTGAGTGTCACAAAAAGGCAATTTTGCGGTAAATAATAGGATTCGTTACCAACTCCAACATAGTTGCAATTAATCTTGCAAAAATGATGGATTATGAAGGAAATACAATATAGAAAACAGCTAATCATAAATTACCTACACTATATTCTCAATGCACAGAAGAAATACGGAAACGGAAAATTCTATCGCTAATCAAACCAAAATAAAAATATAACAATTTATTATACAAATGCTGAATAATAGGATGAAGGAACAACACCAAAATAGCTCTCTCCGAAAATCTCCGAAATCAAAGCGTGGAAGAAACCACCTCTACAAACAATCGTAGTAAAATGTACCAAGAGAATTATGCAATATCCATCCAGGAGCTAAAATTACCTCGAAACAATCCCAACAGACGGCATGAATCTTCCCACCATGAAACCACTACCATCCACCAAGCGACCTACAGCCCAAAAACTTCAGCGTACGACCGATCATACCAAGACTCCCAAAATGATTCAGCCCCCGCCAAATCGACGGCAAACTCCAACAAAAACACCCGAAGCATTCAGCAAAGAAACCAATTTCGACATACAAATCCAACATTCAGGCAATGATTCAATACAAAACTGCAAATCCGCCCTCATACACTAACAAATGAGAACTACCTCAAGTCCTAAACAAAACAACTCAAAACAGTCAAAAATACCTTATAAATACAGGTAACGACAGAACACACATGAACACAACTCTCCGCAAGTTGAGAAACACAACGTTCAACGAACAACCACCACAAACCGCAGACACCGAGCCATTACTCACCATGAACGAAACCCATTCAAATCACTCCAAATATCAAAAAAAATTCACTGCAATACAGCTGCAGTACATCCTCGCCGCACATCCTGTGTAACGTATGCGAGAGAAAAAACAAAATTATAAAAATTAGAGACCACGACAGTATTTTTCATAGAAACAGATTACATAGAATGAATGCCAGCAACTGTCGTCACAAACTGTTTCATACCACAACAACACAAATAACTCATCCATACGATTCATTGATTATTATGTAATAAAATATAATGTATAATGTAAAATAAAGTAATAAAAATAACACTTATCTTAAGCATCCTTTGTAATCAAAAAAGTCCTACAAATTGAATATTAACATACAATGCGTACGATGCATTCAAACAACGGTGTCGAAAAACATATAAACGAAATTGTTATATACATATCCTACACCACTGCAAACGCACCGCACAGAAATTAATATATTAACACAATACGTATAACTTTTCACTTTACTTATTACTTCTTTACACACAAATTATTATTAATATTATTATTTATTTATTTCACAAGACATATATTAATCAATAATATTATGATTAATATTATAATTAATCAATTATTAACACATATTTAAACTATTTATTTGTTTATTTAAAGGAGAGACAAAAATCACGTCTTTCCTTTACGACGTTCAATCGCCGACCTGAAGCAAACCTTTAATTAATATGATAATAAATTAATTATTCGGATTTACCGTATAATCGTCATTATTATCATAAGAAAGCTAAACATTGCGTTTCGACAGAAACTGCCTTTCATCCATCATACGGTTTTCTTTTATAATGTTCGTACAGTTAGTACATCTGGATCATTCTATACGAAACCGTTCTTGGATAATCGAAAATTTTTACGAAACTGTTAATAAACAAATCATTAACTTTAATTAGTACAATACTAATTATAATTTGGATAAATCGACAAAATTATTGACCCGCTGTTTTGGTTCTTGCATTTCGTTACATATTTTATGCAAATTAAACATTTCTTCATCATCTTCCCAAAGTAAATCTTCACTTGAATCAGATGAAGATGATAACGATGATGATGATGGTGAAGATAGTAATCCCTCAATTATGAAATCTAAAATTTCCTTATCAACAATAAACACAATAACAACAACATTATTTTAATAGGCCCTGATGACCCCACAATTATTTTAATGCGGAAAATAAAATTACCTTGTACATCAAAATCGCACTGTTAACTAGTAACAAAAATGATTATCTTTACATTAATACTTATTTTAAATGTTTATATTTATACTTTTGACGTTAACATTATTGTAAACATTATTATTGTTTCTAAACACGAAAAAAATTCCCGAAATATTGAGATTTTTGAAAATTGGTTACGATTAAAAAAAAATGATTTTTTTACTTGGAACGAACGTGTTATAAAATTTTTTGATCTCAGGTCAATGTTTTGGAAAGAATTTGCTATTAGACAACCCCAAAATTAGAGCCATTTTTTATTTCATCGGAATGGGATATTTGTATGTATTGGGAGAAGACAAATGAAGAGGACAAATGTTATGTAGTTACAACAATGATATTCATAGTTTTATGATGTTTGACCTCTACCTATTTTAGTAATAGGAATTTGTTTTATTTGCCAGTATTCGAATACGTTAACAAATGCGGGAAAATAAAATGCAGTTATAATAGTATTTACCTTTAATTGAATAAATATTCGAATTTATTTTAAATTTTTCTGTAGGTATGGAATTGGCAACGACTGCGAATAGCCCGCACCACTTTCCTGATCAAATTTAGCGGAGCTGTTTTTATACAATAAACTATTATTACATAACATTATCAATTCTAAGGATCATTCATCCTTAAAAACATAAATAATTCTACAACTGATTTATAATTCAGAACTTATGTAGTGACTTATTTCATACATACGCAAAATTGTGACAATTTTTTTGAGATATTTTGAAAAAATAACTTACTAAAAATAATTAAAAAATTATGTAGACACCATAAATCACGGCCATGTTGTTGGAGATAAACTTTCAGGTTAAAACCATAAAAAGTCATTTGTCATTTGATTACAATCTACCCTTAGACTGATTCACAGAAAGCTCATTAGAAAGTACTATAGGATCTGTTTAGCCATAACAGTCGTCATTGAAAGCAATCAAATCAAATATTCAAATTAGTATGATTAAAATAACGGGAACCACCCCAATCAATTACGTGAATCCCCATTTACATATTTCCCAAGCGAGTTTAACGCAAAAGTAAATGAATTCTCAGTTTACGATCAGCAACTACTTCCATCAAAAAACAAAACACAAAAGTTCAAATATTCATTAAAATGGATGATTTTAAGGAAACGCAGATATGAAATGGATGAATCATAATATAATAACTGATTGAAGAAGAAAAATAATAAAACATAGAAAAATTATTTTATTACTATGTTTTTATGATTGATGAAATATTATTTTTAATGTTTATTTAAATTAAGTAGATTTTCCAGTATTTCTCTCTATTACGTATATGCTTCTTAAATGAAAAATTAATTTTCCCTCAATATTTTTTTATGTTGAACTTTCTTCTTTATCTTTTATCAACTTTTATTTTTTTTTTCTAAATTTCTTCAATCATCATAAATTTCTTCGTTGCTCTTATTCGTTTATTATCGCGGAACAATATTTGTTTTTATATTTTGTGCTTGCAGTTTTTTCCCTACTCTAGGGAGAAAGAGGGAAGGAACAAGAGACGAAAGAATATTTATAATAAAATGAAAAATTGAAATTTTATGATGATGAAATAAAATAACGAAAAATCATAAAATAGAAAATTATATTGGTTTTCCAGTTAATGCAAAATAGATAAGAAAATGCTTCATTTAGACGGTTTTTATTGGGGTAGGATATGTATATAAACGCGAAGCATTTTACGTTTTATTTGAAAAGGAAAATTTATGCATTGAAAATTTAAAGTTGGACAATGGTTATACTTTTGAAATTTGTTTCACCTGGAACATCCGCCTGATGTCGAGGGAATTGATCTGAATGAAATTCAGATGGAAGAATGAACGATCCTGCGCTTCAGTTATTTAGGTCAGAAATCCAGTAGAAGTATTTAACAAGACAACATTTTCATACTTTTGGATAAGGCGATGAAGTAGCCGAGGACGAAACCATTCAATATAATTTTTTGTTTTTTGCAAAAAATCACCAATTAAGTTAACCAAATTATTTTGTTTTAGCTGTTTTATGACAGTATTATTTCGTCAACAAATGGCTGTCAAATAGATACACATCGCACATAAGTGCACTTCTATATTCTTGAATTATGACTGTATACTTATTTCACCTAAAACATAGAACATGCAATATTGATAGTTTAAAAATTTTCATTATATTCTTCTCAGCTTTTCGAGAACGTCTTACTGAAAAGTGGAATGGTTCTGTTCGTTAAGCCCTTCTGTCTTCTGGGAATACCCGTGTTATTTCTTTTTCCAAATTTTACGAGATCAATAATAGCCACATTTCTAATCCTGGCTCATCAAATGTATACCCAAACTTAATATGCCTTTATTTTTAAGTTCCATAATCAGTATGGTTTCGAGATATAATGGTCGTCAAAGTAAAAAGAAAAATTTTAATGACATGAAAATTTTTTATTTGTCTTACTAACTGCATTACTACTTGCGCCTAAATCTGGCTCATGTAATATCGGAAGTTTTCCAGGCTCAGAAAAGAAAATATTTTAAATGAATTTATATAACCGGCCCTATTTTGTGAAGCCCTATTTTCCGTTTATCATCCCATATCGAATTAATCGAAATATTTACCTGTAACTTTGAACTACCTAAATAAATTTTGCTGTGGGTATGGAATTTTCGCTGAATTCAAATTATTAATACTCATAGTATTTTGAACTGTAAACCCATCGTTCACATCCCACTTTAGTTTGAAGCCGTATGTTTCATTATTTAAACGTCGGTATTGGACGACAATCGGGTAAATGTTTCTCATTTTCAAATGCAATTTAAATTTTATCAAAATAAAATAATTGATCATAGTTATTACTCTCACCAAATTCATCTGTTTCATCAAGACTTTCGTTCTCTTATAAATATTTTAGGACAAAAACTATATCATAAACATCTGTTTGCTCAGCATTACATTTCCAATGTCATCCTCGCTATCGGGCCATGCGTTTATTTGTTCTCCTAAATAATCCGACGTGTGCGCATTTTAATGTAAGAAACTCATTTCATAGTTATAATATGTACATATTAACTCTCAATCTTGGAGAAGTTGTTCAAGCTCGATTCGAATATATATTTACAAGGAAATTGATCCAAACCATGTTCACAATAATTAAGTTTAAGTTAAATCTATAATCTGATGCCAAGTTATGTTTGATTGTAAATAGTTTTATTGTCTATTATAGAAAAAATAAAATTCAAAATAAATTCCAAAAAAATTCATTTCGATTCGTAAATTGACATTTAATTTTCTCTCGTTATATTTTTTTGACTAAGCATTTTGACTCAACATTGTGTTCTACTTTCGCCTCCCCGTGGATGAATCTATTATTATTGTATGATTAAATTGAAAATCAATATTTTAAGGTTCTTCCAAAAAATCGGATCCCAACATTATATTGTTGAAGACCAAACTAACCAAATTGTTTCGTGGGTTAATATGCTCGATCAATAAAATAAAGAAGAAGATCAGGAAATTCAGGAAATTAACGTTGGTGTTGAAGAAATTTTCTGTAATATGTAAAACAAGAAGATAGGCAAAACCATAGAAATCTTGACCAACGATTGGGAGAACAAGATCTGTTCAATGGAAAGGTTATCTTTAACCATAATCCGCATTCACTCGCCTGACCACAATAATGAAATTGCGTCTTCCAAAGGCCAGACGGGTTGTAACGCGGCGAGTCAATTTAAAAATAATGATTTGGATAATGTTTCTTTAAAAACCGAAAACAGACGAAAAATTTCACACATTGGGTATCGTCTTCAAAGGTGGACAAACAGGTTAAGTGTTAAAGATGTTTTATCTCAAATTAATCACAATAAGCCAATGATGATGAGCTGTTATCGTTTGCCTTTTTGTTTTTTGAATTTGATGTTAAGGTTTGGTATAGGACATTTTACAACAATTTTGTAAGCTGGAATGAATTAACCAAGAATCTTAAGCAGCAATTTTTTCGTAATGATTATAATTATTGGTTAAAGAAGGAAATGGAAAAACACCTCCACCGAAGTAGTGAAAATTTTGGAATGTTTTTGAGAGTTACTTTAAAAATCTCTAAGCCTAGAGCTTTATTAAACAAGAATGGAAATTAAAACAGCTGATGGCGCAAAAAATTCTGCTCATTTTTATTCTGATATTCCTTATATATTTATAAATCAGTGTCATATTATTCCAAAACTGTTGGCCCTTTCTTTATCGAACTAATATTAAGTTACGGATTTCTGGATAAAATTTAAAATGCCACAACCATATCTTCGTTATTTGGACGTTCAAATCTAATTGATCCAAAACAACATAAAATTGATACCACAGAATTAACTGCTGTACAACGAAATATTTTAACTCATGACATACATTCAGAAACAAATAAATGGTGAGATTGACAGAATGCAACGTGTATATGTAATTGGATCGTCTAGGACTAATCCTCGGTCAAGTCCAATCGTGGTGGTTCCTAAGAACAATATACAAATTCGTGGAGATTAAAACGAGAATCCAAAACGGGAGATTATGCTTTACCATCAATTGCTGGAATACTCATTCGAAAACGAATTTTTATCAACAATCGATCTATCAGAGGCATTTTGGCAAATGCTATTAAGCCCCGAAGTTAAAAAACAAACGGCGTTTACTATCCTCGAGAGAGGATTGTTTCAATTTAAGGTAATGCCCTATGGGCTAACAAATGCACCACAAACGTAATTCCGATTAGTGGGTATGGTCCTAGGTGTTCATCTTCAACCCATGATAATCGCGTATCTTGACGAAAGAGTGATCGCTGCATGAATATTCGAAGCTCATATTAAAATGTTAAATTTGGTAGCGAGACAATTAAAATTGACAAATGTATCAGTTAGTAGTGAAAAATCAAATTTTTATGTTCGGAGATAAAGTATTAAAGATCCATTTTAGACCAAAATAGATTGAGAACGGATCCCAAGAAAGTTGAATGTATAATTAATTACCCGGTTCCAAAGAAAGTTAGAGGCATCCATCGGTTTGTTGGGATGGCGTCATGGTATTAACAATTGTTCATCAATTTATTATGCAAACCGTACGCTAAATTCGAATGGTCGAAAGAGTCAGACTTCCGATTAATTAAGGCGTGCTTAAAATCAGCCCCTTTTTTGGGATTCCCCTACTTTAACCTATCACTTAGCGTTCAATGTGATGTTTCTGATTTTGGAGTAGAGTATTGTTACAGGAAGATAAAGTAATTCCGTTTATGTCCAAAAAGTTAACAACAGCAGAGGAAATGTAGTGCGAAAGTCCTGTTCAAATTGAGATATTATCATATATAGATATTATCATATATTATATATATCATATATAATCTTTTAACTATTTTTCACATTATTCCTCACCTTTTGTGTAACTTACGTTTTGCGTTGAAAATTTAAACTTTATATGCAATCGGTACATATTTGTTGTATAATTAAATTACCATCTCCGCTTAAACCTACAGCAAAATCTTTGAGAAATTCGCTCTTTTCATGTCTTTGATGAGCTTGTTCAATGAATTGGAGCATTTTTGATCAAACTAATTCTGTATAATCATTCTTCAGTCAGACTTAAGTAGTCTGTAATGGTAAAGAGTAAATGGTAAATTTTAAAAATATGTAAAAAATGCAGGGACAGTTTTTAAGTTAGAAAATATGAATCTAAAAATATATGCAAATATGTTTAAAACATTAGGCAGTGGTTATGAGAACAAAGTTATGAGAACTTATGTTATGAGAACTTTAAACCACTTTTTGCAATTTTTCTTTTTTATATTCAACGGTCGATCAGACAAAACATTTAAAGAAAAATTTAAATGGCTCCACATATCTATGCAACATACTCGTACAAAAAATAATAATTTTTAAGGTTCTCCATTTTCAAATTTAATTTATCTTATGATTATTGCTATATTCTTTGTTTTATGATAATTTTTGTGTCTTGTTATGTTAGAAAATTGATTGCACTTTTTTCTTATACAATATAACAATAATAGCGTTCTATTTTTATAAATCTGTACTGTACAAGATAAAGAATGGTGGAAGTATTCCAAGAATATGCACACAATATGTATACACAGTAAATACATAAAGTGGGGAAAAGCTTTTTTATTGTTTTACGTTACTTTGCCAAAAGGATGAAGTATAAAAATTGAAATAGAACAGGAATTTCCCTTAGTTTTATTTTTTTGTTAAATTGTCTTTTGTTTTTTAATGAATAAATCATTAAATTTTTATTTTAATGATGAAAACTGCAAATTCTAAAATAAACGAGCAAGATGCAACAATAATGAATGGAAATGCACTGAAAGCTCTTTTCTCTCGCATTCTGTTTTTTTTTTAATTTTGCATTTTAATTGGAAATTAATTTTTTTATAGTGTTGCGTTATTATTCCAAACCTTTGAATTTCATGGCGTATAATATTTTATAATTGGATAAAACAGCTACCACAGAAAAATGTAGGTGAATTTTTATTTACGGTTTATTTTGCCCCAGAAGAGAACTACTTTGTGCACTTTAAAACAAATACTCGTAATACAAAAAAAATCGTTTCATTATTGTGAGGATATAAAGGCACAAAAAGCGATATAAATGAGATAAAATTTGTATCTATCCATCATTAAATGAGATGAATTTCTTTTTATCATCCTTTGCTTTTTTGTATCTGCACAATACGGTTGATGAAAAATCTTCGTTTGTTACAGAGAAATAAAATAATAAATTTATTTTATTCGGTACGCTTTAAAATAAATTAATTTACTGAATTTAATTTATTAACAAAATAAAATAAAAAATATTCGCAGACGAAAAGAAATATGTAAATTATAAATATTTCATAAAGAAACAACCAAGTACGAGTATTTTTGTTTAGAAACTTAAAGCTTCTTCTCCTTTATAACAACCATTCCCACATTTTTTTACAAAAAATTGAAAATTTTTCAATTAAAAACAAGTTTAAGGAAAAAGAACCTTTAAATAATTATACTTTAAAAACGAAAAATACTAAAAGGTAATAATATTATAAAAGCATTTCTTTAAAATCTAATATTCTTGTGCCAAAAACCCCTTCTAAAATAAATTTCTTTTGGATGCAGTTTATTGCAATACAAGCAAATGCATAACCTAATGGAAATTTTAAATAAAAATATCTACAGTGAATCAGTTTTGATATTCGGACAAGAGTAAAAATAATTCAAAATGGCAGGGGTGGTATTTATAAATATTAATTTTCTTTTCTCTTTCTCTTTTCCAAAATAAGATAGTCAAAAGCAAAATATAAAATGTAATAAAAATCATTTTTAAATCGAGATTAATTCAATAATAAAAAATACAATAAATTATAAATTAACACCAACGCTGGAACAAGAACGGGCTAATGAAACGTATATGGAAAATAGGGTTTATAATAGGTTTGTAGTATTTAAGAGAACCAAAAAACCTGAGATCAATCGTGGGGTGTAGTTGATAGAGTCAGTGATCAACGTTTATTTTCGATACGGTGAGTGTTTGTTATACTCCGTACATAATTCATCATATAATAGAGCCTTTACAGATTTCTTGGAAATCCCAAAGGATTTTATTAGGTAGCTTATTGTTGGTGTGTGGTGTTTGTGCATTGCAATACCCACAAATTTTGCAGGTCGAAATAGATCAGCCGATCTGGTGAAACGATAAGATGTAGAATAGTTTGTTAGTTAAACATCTTTTTTTTTTTTAACAACTTTATTGATATGGCTACTACAATCTTAAACATTATTAATTCATTAGTAAGGTTGACATTAGTACTTATGAGATAAGCATAAACTTGTGTGGGTCTGCTGGACCAGTGTCCAGTTCCCTTGGTTTATAATTTTCATACGGTTAGCTCATGTGGTTTGATTCGTTTGAGCCGCCTTACTTCGTTTGTACTGTCCAGTAGTTGTACGGCCTCAAGATTGGTGTGGGTAAGAAGTCTCTTCTCATGTTTTATGGCACATTCGCGGATAACGTCGTCTATCAATTGTATTTCTAAATCATTGTGGATTTCCTTGTTAGTCACAAATCGGTAGGCGTTGGTGACCATTCGAAGAAATTTATTTTGGCTTCGTTGTATAATGTCTCTATTGGATTTATGTGTACAACCCCATAGCTGCGCACAATACATCCATATTGGTTTGAAGATAGTCTGGTATACCAGTCTTTTGCAATACAGGTTCATTTTGGAATGATGTCCAATTAACCAGTACATTTGACGTTGTTTCAATCGTATCTGTTCAGCTTTTTGTCTCACGTGATGTTACCAGTTGAGCCTGGAATCTAAATGTAGACCAAGGTATTTCGCCGATTCAGCCTGCGGCACTTGCACTCCATTGAGGTGTATATGAAGAGTGTTATTTTTATGTCGGAGCGTAAATGTCACATATGTTGATTTGAGCTCATTCAGTGCGATTTTCCAGTCAATTGTCCATTTCGTAACGTTGTCCATTGCTCGTTGAAGATTTTCCACTGCTCTTGGTTGAGATTCGTCTACTGACATAATTACAGTGTCGTCAGCGAACGTGCCGATGAATGTTTTATTCGTTGTAGGTATGTCCGCAGTATAAAGAAGGTAGAGGAGGAGACCCAATACGCTTCCCTACGGAACTCCCGCAATCGCTGGATAAAAGTTAGAACATGTTTCTTCATGAATGACTCTGATTTGCGGTCAGAGAGGTATGATTCAAGCAGCTGGCAATAGTTTTGTGGTAGAATTTTGCTCATTTTGAATGTCAATCCCTCATGCCAAACCCTATCGAAGGCCTGGGATACATCCAGAAATACGGCGGGGCAATATTTCTTTTCTTCTAACGCCTGCTCTATTACCGCAGTTATTCGATGGACTTGATCTATGGTGGAGTGGTTATTCCTGAATCCAAATTGGAAATCAGGAACGTTTACCATTGGCTTTAGACGTTTTAGTAGCAGTTTCTCGAACAGCTTTGATAAGGTCGGAAGCAGTGAGATTGGTCTGTATGATGTTACTTCTTCATCTGGTTTACCTGGTTTCTTTAGCATAATTATTTGGGCCATTTTGAAGCATTTGGGTATATACTTCAATCTCATACAGGCATTAAATAAGTATGTGATCAAGATGATTGCTTTACGTGGAAGTTCCTTGAATAGACCCGGTGATATTTCATCAATTCCTGGTGCTTTTTTATGATTAAGATTTTTGTCGATTTCTTTAGCAATTTCCATTGGCGTGACCCTTTTAAAGTCCTGATTTGGTTGATAAACAGGTGTTACATCAACTGCCTTGTGCATTCCTTAAAGGTGGTACTCGAACTACAGGTCGTTTAAATCTTCTGGTTGCTTTCCATAACGAGTAGTCTTTATCCATTTCTGGACCTAGCTCGCTTAAGTAGTTATCGAGACAATTTTGTTTGAAATTTTTGATTAGTCTATTGACTTTGTTACTTATTCGATTAAAAGTTGTCTTGTCAGCGGGATTTCTGGTGAGGTGCCATATTCTTCTCGCCCTTCTTCTTGCCTTGATTTGTTCCCTGATTTCAGCTGGGTATTTGACTTCAATCTCCGCTTTGTCCTTTGATTCAGGAGTAGCTAGTCTGGCAGCCATTCGAGTGTATTCAATAAAATTGTTTGTTTGTTGTTCCAATTCTTCATTGCTTTTAATACTAACTTTTAATTCAACCAGCTCTTCCAATTTTTCTCTGAAGATGTCCCAATCCGTGAATCTATTAGTAAGGTTTTGCTTTTTCTGTTTCTTTATTACTGTAGCGCTTACTGACAACAGTACAGGAATGTGGTCAGATGTTAGGTCGTTAATTCCTTCCACTCTAGTGTAACTTAGAGGAATACCTTTTATGATGAAGAAATCCAGTAGATCTGGTATTTTTCCTGCATCCGTTGGCCAATACGTTGGCCTCCTGGGGACAGATATTCGCATTTGTTTTCATGAATGGCATTGAACAAGGTGTTACCTTTCCCAGGAGAAATAAGCCTGGAACCCAAAGCTGTATGTTTTATATTGTAGTCCCCTCCAATAATAAATCTTGGACCGAGCTTATTGAAGACGTTATTAAATTGTAACTTCGTTGGTGTATGCCGTGGAGGACAGTACGCTGCTGCAATATTTAGATCTGCGTCATTATATTGGATTGAGATAGCAGTTGCTTGCAAATAGTTTTCACGAATATCCTCTTGTCGATTGTGTTTGACATTATTTTAGATTAGTACAGCTGAACCACCTCTAGCTCTTTCACTAGGATGGGTTGTCCAGTAGGAATTAAAACCCCTTATTCTGATAAAGCTTTTGTTGGAGAAGTGCGTCTCAGAAATCAGCGCAATATCAATGTTGTTTGTATGGAGAAATATTTCCAGTTCGTGGGCTCGTTGGTTGACCCCATTAGCGTTCCAAGCTACAATGCGTAGGAACGAGTTAACCATTTGTGAGTATGCTGACTTTTTTGCTTGGTGGATAGATATAGGTTTCCAGTTTTGCCACCCTCTCTGCTAGATGACCAAGTGACAGTTGAATTTGGCTAAGCATTTTAATAATTTCAGTGTTATTTGACTCGTTGGCGATTTGCGCATAGGATAATCCAACTGTGGATGGTGTGATTGTTGTTTGTGGTTTAGCAACTTTGGTTTGTAATCGCTGCACTGCGCTTGTTCTATTATTCTGTTGACTTTTAATTTTATTCTGATATACACGGCATCCTTTATAATTTGCAGTGTGCCCTTGTTGTTGACAAAGAGTACAAGAAGGCGCGATATCTGGTGTTTTCTTGCATTTTGTCGTGTGGTGATTTTCCGCGCATTTAACGCATTTGGTTTGACGATAGCAAAAGCTCTTGGTATGTCCAAGTTGTTGACAATTCGTACATTGTGGAATTCCCCTTGTCTTGTTAGGTGGCTCAATTTTAACTATACAGTACGCAACTTTCTTGATATTGTATACTTCTTTATTGTTGTCTTTTTGTTTTAAGTCGATGTAAAACAATGGAAAGTGTTTCCTGACTTTTACACCATCAATTGTGACCATTTTGTATATGTTGGTAATAAGTGCAACTTCATGTCCCATTTTTTCTAAGTCTGCTTTAATTTCATCGTGACTAATAGAAGAAGGTAAGCCTCTGATAACCACTCTATAGGCCTTTTCACTCTTCAGCTGGTAGGTGTGATATTGAATATTTTCTAGTTGGTTGCTAGATTCATTTTTTAATTCTTCCAGTAATTTTTTGACATTTCTGTAATCATTTTCATTTTGAAAGGTAATTCTAGTGTCACTATTTGAGAGCGCCTTAAAATTAGTTGATTCACTAGTGGTTTTTATTATTTTTTGTCGAAAAAGTTCGAAATTGTTGATATTGCTCACATTAATGGGTGGAGGCAGTGGTATTTTTGGGTTTTTCTGTTCAGTGTTACTGTTCACACTTTGTGTATTATTTTTTGGGGGAGTTTTAGTTTTTGTGCGCCTACGTTTCTTAGGATTTCTGTTATTAGTTCTGGAAAGCTCTTCTTCAAGTTCTTCCTCATCTGTGAAATAAAAAGTCATCTGTGAAATAAAGTTAAACATCTGAAAAACATTATATTCATAAACAATGAGCTTAGTAAATGGTACAAATTCGTTACTGTATATTGTACAATAGTTTTGAGGGAGATAATGCTTTGTTTTATAGTACCGGAATTTCACTCGTTTAGTCTCTATTATGCACCCAAAATAGGTAATGAAATAATATAAAATGTGCTCGTGATAAATTTTGGTTTTAGTTTTAGTATCGAAAAAAAATTAAATAAGCCAATCATAGGTGAGCTAGTTTTCTTTAATATCAAACCAATAAAACTATGACAACAAGCTTAAACCTAGATACATACGTTACACTTCAAGAGATTGTTTTATTTAAAAACTCAACTCAAAAGTATCCAAATATGAGAGTTTCAAATGCAATATGAACAATTCGATTTATTTTTATTGAAGCTTAAATTATAAAATAAAGTAATAAATATTAATAAATTAAATAAAGTTAAATAAGGTGTTATATGGACGCTTATATGAGCCATAGAATGAAACTTATAAAGAATAAGAGTGCCATCAGCAAATAAGTGAATCGAACCTTGTAACTTGATGGTAAGCACGTCGTTAACAAGAAAGACAGTAGTAAGACAGTTAAAAGATAGTAGTAAGATAGTTAAATTTTATTTCATCTATTTGAACAAAATGTTTACGAAAGGTAAATAATCTGTTAATAATATTAAGGCGGTGTCCAAAAAATTTTAAGGTGTTATGTTTGATAATTTTAAAGCGTTATTACCATGTCTACATAATCGAAAGCCTTCCGAATTTCTAAGAATATGGCCATTATTTTTAGTTTGGCGTTTATTTCATAAAGTATTTTTTCTGACAAATGTAAAACAGCTGATAGAGCACCACATTTCTTCTGTATACCAAATTAGTCGTTATGATTTTATTGTGCGAGATGTGCCCGACGAGGTTGATTGTATAATACGCTCAAATATTTTTGAGTAAATCGGCAGGAGTGAAATAGGTCACCTAGAGGTAGTATTATACTTGTCGAACGGATCACGTCGCTTTGGAATTGGGATAATTTCCGCAATCTTTAAATAGTCAGGTTACCTTCCAAGTTTAAGATTTCATTAAGATTTTAATTAAGATTTCTTCTTCTTGGATTTCTTCAAAGGCATTGAATGGATGAAATGGTCATTGCCGAAAGGATTTTGACAATTTTAACAGAGATATTATTGTAACCTTTGGAAGTGTTCTAGAATTCTATCTAGAATTTCAATCATTTGTGATGTAACATCATCAGATAAAGGAGAAAATTGATCCAATGTGATTCCATTAAATAATTGGTCCCTGCTGAATCGAGCTTTACAATTATTACGATCGCCCAGTGTTGGGCGCATTAATTGGCAATAATTGTTTAAAATATTGTCAACGTTATTAGCATTGGGTATAACAACTTTATCCTCAACCAATTGTATAGGTTTAGAACAATCAACAGATGTTTTCTTATGAATAATTTCGTTTATATTGGCCCTTACATGTGTACTTTTACCGACAATTTGAACTTATAATTCCCTTGAATAAAATGCCTGTTATAAAACCGGATCTATACTGTTTGAAATGATCACTAAAATGTTAGTTTAGAGAGAATTTTTAATGTAGCTTGTAGAAATATTTTCCCTTACCACTTATCACTTTACTTTACTTCTTTTATGTAATATAAAATACTGTATAGTAATTATGAAAAATTTTGGCCTCGAGATGTTTGCAGATTTACCATTCGGTATATCGCCGAAGTCACAAAAAGTGGTTTTCAAAAAAATATGTATGTCTGTGGAGCTGTGGTTCCGGGCAGACTAAATGTTTGTTGGTCCTCTGCACCCCAGACGAATTGACTGATCGGAGTAAAGGTTTACACTTGCGTTTTCCACAAATTGAAAGATCCCAGTGATTTTTTTAAGAAAGTGGTTGACTGAAAGTTGCAAGTCCAAAATTTACTCGCTTTTTGAAAATTATATAATTTACGAGAAAAACGCCTATGAATTAAAGATTCTAAATTAATTTTTCAAAAATATCGGTCCACAGCAATTTTTCAAAATTTAAGCGGAAATGATGATTTTTCAACTTAAACTCGGCCTTTGTACAGCTCAGTTGGATTAATTGATCGGAATGATGCTTCAAACTTAAGCTTTTTTTATAAATTAGGAAGTCTTAATGATGTTTGGCCGAAACCAGTTCACCGAAAGTGGTAGCTTCCATAGGAGGTTTTTCATTTTTTACATATATTTTGAAAAGACGACTAAAATCAAAAAGATCGTAAATTAAGTTTCAAATAAAACTTATCAAATCATTTTTTTAAATTTGACCGTAAATGACAAGTTTTAATAAAATAAAAATGTATTTCACCAAAATTAGGCATCTCTTCATTCCAGACGGATTGAATATTAGGAATCAAGAAGATATTTAAAATTGTATCATTTTTATTGGAAATGTTAAATTAAAAAAAAACAACTTCATGCCTAACATTTTTCCATGAATTAGGAGATCCTTGCGAAATTTGGCGGAAATCTGTAGGAAGTGACTGCTTCTGTTGGATCTTTTTCAATCTGTGCAATGATGATGAAAATATTAGTATCTATATACAAAAACGATTAAATTTTCAACAAGTGTTGATCTTGTTCATTTTCTGAAATGTATGCAGAATTAATGATATTTGATTATACGACGCAACTCGATAAAGCTTTTTAACATTTTTATTGAACTACGGTTTGTTAAATGATTGAACTGAACGGTGGTAACTAGTAGGTAGCCTAAAACAAACCATAAATTCGTAAGCTGTAAATTTTGTAGTATATAGTTCGTGGAACATTTTTTAGTTATCACTAATAATCATGGATTAGGAGCCGTCGAATCAGGCAGAGGTATTGAAAAATTTAATAATATAAACCTGTGGTCGCAGAATGAAACATCATCGACCATCAAGTTATATTTAAAAGATACGAGTATCATGTTTAACACTGATCGACTATCGAATTGATGGCAGTTAGCAAAGGAAGTGATTTCGATTTAAAGCTATTTAATATTCTGTAAATATTTGATGATATAAAGCACTCACAATTTATTGCATCCCGGTTTGTGTTGTCATATATGTTGAGACTGCCGAAAAATCACATCTTTAATACTTTGCATTTTATCATTTGCTAAGTTAAAGAAAGAATTAACGTGACCGTCCTTGAGCTTTAGTACCTAAATTTCTATTTTCTGAACTGATTCACTAGTGATGAATTGGAATCGCAATGCTTATCTAGTAAAAATAGTTAACCCTCCCTCCCCCCTAAACGCTCCCTTATATGATGAAACAGTGTGTAATTATTTAAATTTATAAATTTTTGATCATCGTTCACTAAAAATGTTTCTACTCTAAAATATCGATCTTGTTTTTTAATTTATTAATATTGAAATACAACAAACTTACCCCCTTGTCAGCTAACCGAACGAAATCACGTACGTTAAGGCGAGTGTTACCTCTTGTAGTTGTATGAATGGATATTCAATCTAATGTTCATGATTTCCAGGAAGTTAGGTGATAATCGGTGCATTATAATGAGCTTTTTCGTGTTGTCTTCGTAATCATCATCTGATTATTTAAATAGTATCAGCCCATACCTTTTTCAAAAATTCAAAAGAACGTAATTAAACTAGGTATTTTCAATACTATGTAAAGCATAGCCAAGTAGCATTATGATCATTTATCTTATAATTGGATAGAAATTCCTTGATTATAATGTCATTTGCTATTAACCATTATTTTAATGGTTTCGTTTCTCAATGACGAAGAGACAGCTGTCTAGGTTATTATTGGTTGGTTTTAGCTCACACATACTTACCACATATGCATTTTAGATAAGTTCGATACAGACTGATCCTGGTTAGCGTTGACGTAACCGTGTGATGAAATAACCGCCGCCATCACATCTTTTAGACTTGAATTCTTCATTTTTTGAAATTCTCCATTAGAGTACACAGCTGTTCAGAAGAACCAGCTTTGTTTTCGTTACCCATATCTTTTTCATCTATATTCCTAGTTATTGCTGATTGAAGTGGATATTAGGCCCGTGTATACAGTATACGAGTATTATTATTGTTATTATTATCTTTATTTCATTCAAAATCATAAATGTAAGATTACAAAATACAATAAAATACATAAGTAGAAATGAAGTAAGCTCCCTAGGTAAGGAAATACCTGTTAATAATACCTGCTGGACAGAGCACAATTAAATTGAAGCAAGTAATACAAATTAATTCTTATTCTCTAGTATATATTACTAAACAAAAGAAAAGGAGTTATTGACAATTATTAAAACACTCCCTTTAAGCACCATTCTGACTCAGTTTTCTGAGTTTAAATTGAACTGTTTCTGAGTCGTATTTTTACTACCACAGCCACATCTTTTTACTTCAACTTTATATGTGTGGCTGTATAAAATGGAATGTTAGGGGAATAACCCGTTTTTTGGTATAGCCGTACAATTATGTTAAATTATCATTTGTTTTTAACATCCGTTCAGGAGATTTTATTCGTTTTTTTTGGGTGAGTTAATATTTAATATTTTAATTACTATATATATATATATATATATATATATATATATATATATATATATATATATATATATATATATATATATATATATATATATTTTCTAGTAGGGGGAAAATCCTCATGGACGTTGTGCCGGACTTCTACCGACTAAAAACCCCCTACCTCACCTCCTCGCAGCGACCGGTACCACAAATTTGTTGCATTTCTTCGACCGCGGGATGTCTATTGTCCTCTAGTTTTGTTCAGAGCGACAGGGTCGCTTTTTCCCTCATTTTTATGGTTAGTATTACTCTAATCATCCTACTTATAGCATACCAACCATTCTCGTCCGCCAGCATCCTCGAAATGATTGTACCTGGTGTTATGGCTCCTACAACATCTGTACACTGCTTTCGCACTTGATCCCACCTTGCACAGTAGAATATCGTGTGCTCTGGTGTATCCTCTTCGGTACAGTATAAGCAATTAGGTATATCCTTGATATGCACTCTGAATAGGCAGCTGTTGAAACAACCGTGACCTGACAAGAATTGAGTGAGATGGAAGTTCACCTCGCCATGTTTACGCTCCACCCATTCCTTTAGCCTCGGGATGAGCTCCCTGGTCCACGATCCAGTATCAGCGCTCTCCCATCGAGTCTGCCATTCTTGCATTAATTCTGATTTGGCCTCAACGCTTGGGCTTCCCTGAAGAACTGCTACTCTATATTTCGCCAGCACCGTGATCGGCGGCATATTAGCTATCACGAGAACTGCTTCCTTTCCAACTGTTCTGTATGCACTGCATACACGCAGTGCTAGGGTCCGTTGCACACACTCCAACTGTTCACGCGCCTTTGCAGTGTCTAAAGCTCGTATCTAGATGGGTGCCCCATAAAGTATTGAGGATAAAACCACTGATGAGAGCAATTTTCTTTTACTAGCGCTTGGTCCACCAACATTCTTCATCAATCCGATGAGCCCTTTTGTCGTCCGAGTCGCCTTTGCTACAATTTGCCTTACGTGTTCTTGAAAACAACGACGGTAGTCTAGCCATATACCCAGGTATTTAATGTGTGTAGTCGGCTTTACTTTGATTCCATCCACGTTGAAATCCATCGAGTTGAGAACTCTGCGGCCTGTCATTACCACTGCTTCAGTTTTCTCTGGGGCCAATTGCATTCGGTGATTGTGAAGCCACCTAGAAATCACCTCTATTGCTGCATCCACTCGTTCCACTAGTTGTAGTTCATGTCTGGCGGAGACAACGAGTGCCAAGTCATCTGCGTAGCCCACTAATTTGGCATCTTCGGGCAAAGGAATTCGAAGAATGCCATCGTACAAGATATTCCAAAGCATCGGTCCCAATATGGAACCATGGGGAACCCCTCTCGTGACATCCATTTGAGTAGCAACACCTCCAGCTTCCACAATGATTCGTCGCTCACTCAAGTAACTTTGAAGTACCCTCCTCAAATATGGACTACCTTGGAAGTTATTAAGTTCTTGTAGAATTAACTCCCATGATGCGCTATTAAAGGCGTTTCTTATATCCAGTGTGATTACTACTGGGATACGCCGCGTATATTGTGTACCATTAGCGGCTGAATCTATAAGCTTCATAACCTCCACTATAGCATCTATTGTGGAGTGCCCTGCTCGAAATCCAAACTGATTATCAGCGAGTCCACCTGCCCTATCAATTTCGTCGATCAATCTGCGTAATAGCAAATGTTCGAAAAGCTTTCCGAACGTGTCCAGCAGACAGAGTGGCCTGTAAGATGTCGGTACGCCATCCGGTTTTCCATCTTTCTTTAACAGCACCAATCGCGCTGTTTTCCAGATGCGAGGGAATTCCCCCTTCTCTAGAATGGAATTCATCACGTCTAGTACCTTTTTTGGGTGGATTTCCGCCGCGATCCTAACGGCCTCTGATGGAATTCCATCTGGCCCAGAACTTTTCTTCGTTTTCAATTTCCGCCATGCCATCTCGAGTTCCTCAATTGTGAAAGGTGGAATCTCTACCGGTCGTATGTTTTCATGTTCCACTTGGTCGTGCGTTGGAAAGAGCGAGGCCACGACGGTGTTAGTGATATCTGCGGGTAATGTAGGCGTTTTTCGTCCGAATTTTTTCGTCACGATCTTATATCCACCTCCCCAAGGGTCCTCTTCGATTGTATTACAGAGGAGTTTCCAGCAGTTCTTTTTATTTATATATATATATATACAGGGTGGCGCACGAATCGTGCTACAAAAACAAAACGTAATAACTATTTTTCTGTGTGACTAATCTGTTTTTTATTTTTTTTATTTTGCAGATTATTATTTAAATTTACTAAAATGGATGCTTGGAATACCGAAACGAGGATTTGGATAGTGCAGCGCTACCATGCTTTGCAGTCCATCATTTCCGTCCAGAGGGAATTTAGGCGGGAGTTTGGCGGCACTCCCCCGAGTAGATGGACCATTATGAGGTTGGTACGCATGTTTGCTGAATCTGGAAGCATCGCACGTAGACCGTACAATCGAGATCCCTATGTTCGGGTCGAAGCCACAATCGCAGCTGTAGCATCATCAATTCAGGCAAATCCAAGTGTTTCGACTCGAGAGTTATCGGCGCAAATTGGAGTTAGCAGACGGTCATTACAACGGATAATTCATGATGACTTAAACTTGTTTCCGTACAAAATCCAAATTACAAGCAAATTAAAACCTCTGGATTTGCCTATTCGCCTGGAATTTTGCCGGAAAATTATTGAAATGGCCGAAGAAGACAACAACTTCATAAATTGCTTGTTTATGTCTGATGAGGCCCATTTTGATCTAAACGGCAATGTAAACAAGCAAAATTGTCGTATATGGAGTGAAACTAATCCAGAAATACTCCATGAGACGGAACTGCACCCAGAACGAGTGACAGTGTGGTGCGCAGTTTCATCAAGATGCATTGTCGGGCCATACTTCTTTGAAGTAAACGGTGAAACAGTAACTGTAAATGGGGACCGTTATTTAAACATGTTGAAAGATTTTTTTTACCCAGAACTGCGGCGAAGACGTATCCCTTTTAACAGCATTTGGTTCCAGCAAGATGGAGCAACTGCACATATAGCCAGACCGGTTATGGAGGAGCTCCAACGAAAATTTCCAAATAAATTAATATCCAGAAACTCCACTTTCCGCTGGCCCCCAAGGTCACCTGACCTCACTGCACCAGATTTTTTTTTATGGGGTTATGTCAAACAAGAGGTGTTTAAAACGAAACCAAGGAATTTGACTGAATTGAAGCAGTCCATTACAACAATAATTGAGGCGATCCCGACTTCAACCCTTCAGTGCGCAATGAATAATTTTCTGATCAGGTGTCGCACATGCGTGAATGAGCATGGAGGTCATTTACGGTCTATCATTTTCAAAACTAATTAGTTAAATAAAAATAAAATTGAATTATCTATACAATAAAAAAAAATAAAGCCGATTAGTCACACAGAAAAAAAGTTATTACGTTTTGTTTTTGTAGCACGATTCGTGCGCCACCCTGTATATATATATATATATATATATATATATATATATATATATATATATATATATATATATATATATATATATATATAAATATATATATATATATATATATATATATATATATATATATATATATATATATATATATATATATATATATATATATACACATTACATTTACATACATATATATTATATAAAAAAATACAAAATTTGCAATATGAACAAAAAAAATATTATGAAAACGATAAAGTTCGCCAATTATTTAATCGAGTAAAAAAAATATGTGTTACTGCAGATAGTAACAGTGAAGTGGATAAAAATTTAAGTTTGCCGGCTAATATTAGATATAATATTGTAAATGAAAGTCTTGTGGAAAATGCTGAATATTTTAGTGATGAATGCGGTGATGAAAGCAAGTTTTCTTCTTTCTCATCTGACATAACAACGCAGATGGAAAACTTTTGTATTGAAAATATTGCAAGTGATATTGCCGAATGGAGTGTCGCGAATTTCATTACCAACGAAGCAGCCAATTCGCTCCTTAAAATTTTAAGGAGATACCACCCAAATTTACCAAAGGACATCAGAACACTAAAAAAAACAGAACGAAGTTCAAGCGAAATTGTGCCAATGGGGAATGGATTTTATACACATATTGGAGTGTCAAAAAATATCTTAAATTTTTTAAAATTAAATTCAATTTCAAATCCAATGATTAATTTAGACATTGGAATTGATGGTGTCCCATAGCAGAGAGCTCGAATAGCCAATTATGGCCTATTCTCGGAAGTATTATTCCATACGATTATGTTTTCCATATTGGAATTTTCCACGGCCACAAAAAACCATTTTGTGCCAATGTTTTTTTGATAAGTTTTATACTACGCAATACCTACAATGAATGAGCGCCTTAAAACCATCCGAAGCTGTTTACCGGTAGAATTTACGCGAAAACAGTGTACTTTCAATGAAATAGAACATTGGAAAGCTGTAGAGTTTCGAATGTTTCTGCTATATACTGGAATGGTAGTCTTCCACGGCATATTGGAAAAACAATGTTACAATCATTTCTTACAATTACTTTGCGCTATTCGAATTCTTTCAGATCCAGATGATTGTAAGACAAATAATGTATATGCCGCTCAATTATTAAATGAATTTGTGGAAAAATTTGCAGTATTATATGGAGAGGAAAATTTGAGCTATAACGTTCATAGTTTGCTTCACTTGGCAAAAGATGTAAAAGAATTCGGACATTTAATTAAATATAGCGCTTTTAAATTTGAAAATTTTATGCAAACTTTAAAAAAATGGTAAAAAAGGCGCACTTCCTCTTCAACAAATAATTAACCGTTTGAATGAAAAGGATCATCACCTGAAACCAGTTGAAATTCCAAAATATGCAGAATTCATTTCATTGTCCACTAAATATCCCAACAATTACTGCTTAGCTGATGGGAAAAGAGTTAAAATTACCAAGATAAAAAATGATATTCTAATAGGCCAGGTTCTTAGTATCACAGAAAACTTCTTTGAATATCCTTTAAACTCATCTTACTTAGAAATTTGGAGCAGTAAAACGCAGTAAATTACTTACCTAAACAAGAAAAATTTAATATCAATAATGTTAAGAAAATCGTAAAACTGACTATAGAAACAAAATATATCTATATTAGAATGCAACATTCTTAAATTTAAAAATGTAATATATTTGAATATCTAATATGTGTTTCTTTTTTTGTTTCATTAGTTGATGTAGCCTTCGGAAAATGAGTAGTAACGAGAACGTGGGTCCAGAGATGCAAGAGACACAACTTGCAGCTCCAGGTAAGCTAATTACAATCAATTTAATTATATTATTTATTAAATAATTTTTGGGATTATTGCAGAATATGTATTGTACTGTGATACAACAGAATTCGGGATTGATGAAAGTGAGAATTATAATGAATTTTTAAAAATTAATCCTAACATAAAACCCGCAACTAGTACACAAATGACAAAAGCAGAAAAATGTCAAGTATTACTTAATTCTACAAATAAACCCAAACGCCATTCGTTTGCCTATACCCCTACAGTAACACCTATAAATAAAATAAAATATATTCCAAGTACATCAAACTCAGGTAGACATAACCAAATTCAAACTACCCCAACCAATTCGGATATAACCCACCAACCAATCCGCCAATTATATAACTGTATCGAGCCTAAGTATGTCACAAACACTTCCAAGACACTGGCTAGCAACAGCACAGAACTAAAAAAGTCAAACCAAAATGATGACATCAATAGCCCACCGGAACCAGATAAGTTTCAATACATAGAAACTTTGTTGGAAAATTTAATGAAGGAAGTAAAATATCTTCGACACGAAGTCAAGGAGCTCAGAACTTTAAACGTCAACCATCTTCAACAAAACAACTTAACTCCATTTTCATCACGGAAATTGAAGCTTAATATACCTTGTTGTAAAAAGGAGGACTTCGATGAATTAGAAAAAATATTAGTTTCTGACGTCAGCGCCTCCAATACTCTGCTAAATATAATCATGAAAAATATATTAGTACAAATGTATGTATTTCATAAAATGATAATTTCAATATGCTTAACAGGAAGGAATTTTAGACAATCAATATGACCGATCCATAAATAAATATATCTCACATTGTCTAAGCGCGATAATGACCAATGAAGTGGCCCTTAGCTATTCGTGGTATGGAATGGGATCAACATGTAAAACAGCAATACAGGAATATGCAGCTATGAATATAATTAAAGGTACAAACTTGGTTTTCATTCCTCATTTTATTTTGATAATTAAATTGTTTATATAATTTCAGAATGTTCGTTAAAAAAGTTTCCGACAACAAAGCCAAGTGAATTTGTATCAATTGCAACTAAATGGTTCCATTATGCAAGACTCCCTCTTGGGGAACACCCTAAACTATGTAGCTTTGTTACAAAAAAATGTTCATTAACAGAATGTGAAATTCTATTTTAATTTTTAAGGTTTAATGAAGTCCTATTTTGATTTTAGTTTTAATATTTATCTTTTATGTACAATTCTACAATTTTAATGGGTAGAAATTAAATCTTGTTAATTGTATAATGTAGAATACAACACCTTTGGACAAGTAAACTAATATCAATGCTGTGAAATAGGTATCCTAAAGTGGATTAATTTGAAAAATTTAATAAACAATTTAATTGACTACATTTGGATTTTATATTTTATTCTCAATAATATGTATTCTATATATTTGCGATTTAAAAACGAATCGATCAGACAAATCTATTCCGAAGCGATGTTACGAAGTGAAAATGAGTTAATTTTGCAATTCTATTCTGTTTCAACTTTCGGATTTAAATTTAAATTAGTTTTCTGAATTTAAAACGAATCATAAAACTAATTCAAAATTCTGTCTAAAATGCATATAACACTTGAGTCGGAAGCGAATCAAAACGGAATGGAGAAAAATATTCATAAATGAAGTCCCCCGTATAGAGCCGACTTCATTTCTGACTCATTTCTGAGTCTGCTTGCTTAAAGGCTTATTACTAAAAGATCGAGTACGAATAAACTAAAGTTTATTATTATATGTTTAAAATAATATTAGCTTTACAAGCTGAAATAATATTTTAAAAAAAGGTTGGTATTTGCGCTCTATTGTGAGAAGCTTTAAATGATTTGGTACCATATGAAACCAGCAAGAGATAAAACCGCCTATATTTTTCATTATTGCATCGAACACCAGCATAGATGTTTGAATTTCTCATGTTATAAGTATTCTCATGTTAAAAACATTTTCAACACAACATTTTCAACATATTACGCTGTTTAGTTTTTTTCAGCTTATTTAAAAACATAAAACCCACACCACGAAATTTTGTAACACTAGCCGTGTTTTTTTATTAGCTGCCCGATAGCTGTATCCGGAGTACGCAATTTTGTATATCAAAACTTCCTCCTTTATAATAATTTTATTTAACTCTAAAATAAACATTTTCATTCAACTTTTTAGTTTAACATCGATAAAAAAATATCTTGCTCTACCTATTTATCGGGAGCCGCTATCGGGAGTGCTATCCATTTCAAGGGAAATTTTAAATTTCCTTTGGTGTGTACAACCCTTAAACCATTAGAAATTTAATCTTACAATAAAAATTTAAAACGTATGCCAAAATAAATGTTAATTGGTATATTTCAGGTCGTTAAATGTTTGTTTTATGTATGAATTTATTTTTTCGTTTTTATGGTATAGCGGCACCAGTGAATAAATAGCTACAATTTCAGTATAAATCGGATCGTGCTCCAATATTAAAACACGGCTATTATTCGAGCACTATCCGGCGCCGAAGACAAATTTCTACTGAAGCTGCAGCTATTATTCACTGGTGTCGCTTTTATACTCATTTTTTTCCACTGATGATAATCAACAGGACAAAATATTTTAAATTAATTTATTAATAAAATTATAAATTTCACTATAAAAAACTAGCTTGATTCATCATCAGATTAATAAAAGGACAAATTACGCAAATTATATTTTCCACATTTTACGAAAAAAACAATTTCGTATGTTTTTCTCGAAATCATAAAACTAACTAAAAAAATTGACAATACGTCAAAATTTGTAAAATCTTAGTTTATAGTTAAATAAATTAATTATACGCAAAAAAAGCGCGCTAAATATAAGTTTTGACATAGAAAATTGGGTGCTCCGGATACATCTATCGGCCGCTAATAAAAAACCACGGCTACTATTTTAAAGGAACTTATTCGAAAAAAATGATGAGTTCACAGTACTTATAGATGACAGGCGTATGATAGTTTTAACCAGTTATTTTTATGTTCTATTAGCTGTACCACATACGGTGAATTATGAACTTTAGAATTTGTATTTACTCGTATTAATTTAATTAGATAAACAGGCCCAATAGTTGCTTTAGAAAAACTTAATAGAACAAATTTTAAGGACGTATTTATATTAAATAAAATGAAATTTCAATCACGATGTCATCATATTTATCATCATAAAATTAGATTTCTAATTAAAATTGCAAATTCTTTGTACATCACGTATAAATCCCGTACTGCGCTACCAATACTTTTTGATACATATTCGAGATTGATAAGTACTTTCATGTACGAATTATATTACTTTTATAAGTGATACAGTTATGAATAATATATTTTGATATAAATTACTTCTTAATTACATACATGTAATATATTTTGTCAAACTTTTGAATATTTTTTTTTATTGTTTGCTTTAAATAATTCTTAATGGGAACCGCTTCCGATCTTTATATTGCTTGAAAATACAAGCCCCCATGCTTTGCTTATATAATTTGTTGAACATTTGGAACTAAAATTATATCGAGTATAATGGGGGGGGGGCACTATACAAAATGAAGATTATTAGATCATCCTTTTGTTCTCGCTGATGTCATATTTAATTTATTAAATTTGAACATTCTCATATTAGTATTTCTTTAATGCGAGAATATTAAAATTTAACATATCAACACAGCAGAAACGTTTTGTTAAAATTCAATGGAGATCATTTCTACGAGGACTGATTCATTACTTATTTCTTAGAATAATTCTAAGATTCGTTTTAAAACATTTTCAAACAAAGCCATTTACCATATTAGGTAGCAAGTTGTCACTTGTATACGGGCATATTTACCTGAGACGGGATCATTGTTCATTAAAATTACGGTTTACCTTCCATGTTTGTATTAATTAACGAACTGAACACTTGTCTTGTTGAAACCAAATGTATGAACAAACGCGTAAATAGTGCTGATAGTTGTAGAAAATGTTAATAACTTTGTCGTTTAAGTTTTCATATTAATCCAGACAGATAACGGTTGTGTCCGATAATTTGAAATTTGAAATAAATAATGCGGGTTATCGTTTATTACAGTCCAAACAACCGATTATTAAATCTTTTAAATTTGTGTTTAACAATGATCATTATGAGTAATTCGAAATTTTAGTATTTTCAGGGTTAAATTGATAAAAATTAAATAAGTCGTGAAAGTGGCATCTATGTGTGAGCTTTTATTTAGTTTGATCAATAGATCAATAGAACTTAACTGAATGTAATTAAAGTAGTTAAGCATTAGAAGTTCAATTTATTTTCAAATTTGCTAATTAAAAACATAGTTACGATAATCTTTATATATTCTAGTAATCTTTATATTTCTAGGGGCAACTAGCAGCGGTAATACTAAATGATAATGGTTTGCGGATTATTAGTTAATTTATTTAATAAGAATTAAACGATTTTCTGGGATAAAGCCCTTATTTATGTAATATGATTTAATTTGTTAATCTGTTAGGTGTACAAAATTGTTTAGTAGTTTCTACTCATTTTATGTGAGAAGACAATTTCCATGTCAAAATGCTGCTGCTGTACATCCTTTTGAAATTGGCTGTACTAGACCATATTGTGCGGTGTTTTTTGTAGTTGAAGAAACAGGCCGCGACAACTACACCCACCCCACACTGTCCTTGTCACAAAACAAGTTTGTTTCATAAAATAGCTATTATTGTAAATTTCCGCAAGAGCGGTTATGAAAGGCATTTGAATTTAATTAATCCATCTAATCGTTTCGTTACTTCTACATATAAAACTAGCCTAATACTATGTTTTTATACAAACAATCTTTTGAATCGGTTCAGTTTGTTTCGCTTTTGACTATATAACAAGCGAATCTTCTGATGAGGTTACAAGAAATGGAAGTATTTCTGGACGATGGCGAAAGAAACGATAACATATTTCATTAGTGTCAAGTTTGACCTATGAACAGTTTAAGTTCTTAAAATACTAAAATTTGAATTCAGAAAACAAGATATCGTTAAGAATTTTCATCAGCCAGACAAAATTTCTAAAAAGAATTGAACATCTTTAAACATTACGTTATGCACAGTTAATTCAATCTATTTTCCCGTTTCTATTGTTCCCACAATAAATTTTTCATTTGATTCGAATTGTGAAGTCAAGAAGAAAATTAATAACTAAAGAATTTTCAATTTAATTTTACATTTTTTCATTTTCTATATTATGTATGTATAAGTTAGTACAGTAATACAATGATATCATTTGAATCAATCTTTATCAGAAGACGTACTGCAAAATAAAAAAAGGAATTGATAATCAAATTCGACAAAACAGAATCAATTTATTTAGATACTCGCATACTTTACCTGGAAAATTATTTACTACCTAGCCGTTTTTTGGGCTTGCGAGCGATATTAAAATCGATTAAATGAAATTCAATTTATTTTTACTCGATCTTGAAAGTTTTGCTATGAGAGACGTTTTGAATTTGTTTAGCATAATTTGATTGGACAATTGTACACGAAATTTGATAATTTTTTTAATTTTTTTTTTAATTTTTTTTATTGCCGGAGCTAACCTGCCCCTGTTATGTAGTTTTGTGATTAGTTTTGTGATCAATTATAATCCAATAGCTTTGTCTTGTTTCTGCTCTTGTGACTATAGTTGTCTAAGCCGTTACTTGTATATTTCCCAATTTTAGCAACTTCAGAATATTATAAGCCGGTACTTTGCTGTCCTTGATAAATTCTTAATTAATTTATAAACCATTGAAGTGAACGTCATGAAAGTACCGTGTAAAAATCTATTTCAATTACCATTCAATTTTTCCTTTTATTATTAGCAAAGTGAATAAAACTTAGAAAAAGTTATTTTGTGTATATAAAAAAATTGAATTCATTTTATATACTTAAGTGTAATAGGCGAGGAGACATATAAAAATGTATGCGATTTTCATATTTTCTCCTTAAATCTGAAAAACAGATTTTAAAAACTGAATTTTATTTTTTTATACACATTTTCCATTCATTCAAAATAATTCTCTATATATCTAATTCCTTTGTTAATATTACTCAAAATCACCCGTAATGATTTTAATTTTTAAAAATTACATTTACAATATTTTTGCAATCCGAAGAGAAATGCATAAAGTATGAGGGGAAACTTTTGTTTACCAAATAAAAAGTTTTGGTTGGTTTTTCTTGTAGATTGGTCTGCAGTCTCGATGTTATTTTTGTTTGCGAGGTTAAATTAACATTGGTTTCGAACAACAAAACCAAAAATAAATATTTACATTTGGCTCCGGCTAATTATTTCTCATACAGTTACAATTTTTAGCTTACTAAGAATGATTTTGTTTAGGTTTGACGTGATTCAATGCACCACTACCACGACGCTGTCAATTTTGCGTGAGTAACTTTATGTATTCAACATTATTTCAGAACAATAACTGGTTATTATCATTCTGAAATTATTCATACTTAGCTTTAAAGTCTCGACATTTATTATATTTTTGATTCGGCAGGGTATTTCCCTTTTTTAACAGAAAAAAAGTTTTACAAAGTTTTCTTCACGATATTTTCGAAAAAAACGCTGAAGAATCACAACCAAAACCAAACAGCTAAAAATGAAATGTAAATTACTCGTATATTCAAGGCATCTGTCGTCAATATATCTCTTCATTGCCATCTTGTCCACATTTAACTTCTATATAAAATAGCAACAAAGTCGAAAGTATATAAAGAAGTGGTATAAATACCAAAACCAAATTAAATACTCATTTTATTATTAATGGATTATCAAGATTCACTTCTTATATTACGTTCGGTTGGAATATGGATATTATATTATTTATTTCGTTAACTGGCACACAAAAAGAAAACTGAGTAACAGAAAATCTCTATAAATTATTATTTTATTTGTTTTTACTTAACCCTCCCAAGCCCATCAATTATTACGATTATCATTATAGTCATCATCTTTGAATTTGTTTCATCCCCATGTTTAACCCATTTGCTGTACTTTTCATTATGTCTGGTAGTTCATTTTGAGGTTTTACGATTTCTTTGGGAATACTTAGGGAAAATTAGTTTTCTTCTTTTTTTGGTATTTTCGCCAATTTAGTTATCGAATTTATTTTTAATTTCAACGTTCCTTTCTATCGACTTTTTATTTATTCTCTTCACACTATTCGTCCCCTAGTTCAAATGGTTTGGGAGGATTAACTATTGTATAGGTTTATCATTGGTGGTCGGTTCAGATAATGGTCGTAGAGTTGAGATTAATTTTCGTTTTGTGTTTTTCGATATTTTGAGTTGTTTTGTAATTAATTTAATACGGAAATAATTGGAAAATGAAATAAGATTATAATTGTAAGAAGTGAGTGGTACTCTTTGATATGGCTGATTGGTTGGACCAATTTTCATTAGAAGTACACTCATATGGAAGATTTTGTATAATAACGGGCGGCGAGGAGCTGTGATACCTTTAATAAGCGACTGTCTAGAACCCTAATTTTAACGGCATACAATTAATTTTATTTATTGTAATCAATCGGAATCATCGTACATAATATGCAAAAATAGAACCTGCCTGAAAATTATTTTCGGAAATTTATCCACTACATACCCTAATAATGATAGTACCACCTTAATAAATTGACCCTGACTGAATACGTAGGAAAAACAAGTCTAAGATTTATAAATCATGTACCACAATCTACAAACACAAACGTTGTAGTTTATAACAAAAATACAATTAGGAATTGAATTTTCACCAACCAACCCAGAGCAGGCCCCTTGCTAAATCAGTTGTTTTTAAACTTAGTTGCGGCAGTTACAATTATGATTGCACAGGACAAACAGGTTGAGATTTTACAACTAGAGGTAAAACGCATCTTTAATCAAGTATACAGCCAAGTGAAAACCTTACACCGTCGATCGACCATTGGGATATTTCCCCTGCAGTGTCAACAATCATTTTTTCTAATGACATAACGTGTATGTCGGCCACTTCTCTTTTACTATTGTTTTTATTACAACAACACAATTAACTACTCGATTTTAATCGCTAAAAATTGAGCACATTAAAAAAGAAGAGAAAAGTAAAATCCACTTCTAAAGCTCAAAACAGAACAAGAGCGAAGGCGGCGAGCGAAATCACCTTTCATATTACAAAACACCGAAAACATGCAATACAAACACAACCATCGACACTGGCGATTTATTCTCAATAAATTTAGAGTCCATTTCTATTTTCATCGCTGGCGCAACAATGTTGCCAACTGTTTTTTTTTATATATTTAAGTTGGCAAAGCCCCAACGTCATGTGCCAAAAACACAAAAGATAAACAATTTTTATAATTTTGAAATTTTTATTATTCGAGTATGCAGAATTTAGAATCCATTTTGACATAGATACGTCGTGATTACATCGTTTGTGGTTGTTTTTTATCGCCATACGCTATTCTTACTGCGATCGATTAAGAGAAACCAACAACCGTTGACATAGCGTTACGTCATGGTTTTAACTAATAGACCAGTAGTAAAGATGGCTTTGATCGAGTAAAGCGAGACGACTTGATATACTGGAATCATATAAGCTCGCTCCTAAACGATATACCATATTTTAAAACAAGATATGCTTAACGAACAAAATGATATTCGGTTTTCACCTCTCAATAATCCCATCCATATCCCAAACGGCCAACCAATCAAAGATAAAAACTTAAAAGCAAAATAAGAATTTTGACGATAGCAATTCTTTCTTTTTTTCACATTTCAGCCATGTAATTCGTAAGGAATAACAAAATCAGCGCGATATTGGTTTACAACTTTATGAACAAAAAATGATTAGATTTTCATGTATTTTGATTAATTTATTATAACAAACATTAAATAACGACTAATATTTTATTTTAAGTTTTATAAACACCGTGCACAATTCAATCTAATTTTTAGGTTATGTTTCTTAAATTCAAGAATTTTATCATATATAAGTGAAAGATTCTTATCTAATAATTGCACAGGCCAATCTAATTATTGAAATATTCGCCATTACTATCTATGGTATTTTGCCATTTATCAGGTAGATGATGAATGCCTTCGCGATACTTGGTGTTTCCGAAGTCAAATAGTCATCGAACCATTTTACACTGGTCGCTGGTCTTTCATATATGATGACATCGATCTGAATAAGTATTAATCAGAGGAAAACAAGTTTGGAAAATGCAATTGGGTCTGGTAACATTCAGCTGTAACAGTTTGGCCAGTTCTAGAAGCTCGTAGTAAATGACTCCTTTCCAAACCCATCAGACACAGTAACACTTTCATGGCATGAATATTCATTTTTGCAACTGATGTTGATTGCTGGCATGAAGCAACCCATGGTTTTCAGCGTTTAGGGTTATCGCACAAAATCAACTTTTAATCACCCGTAATGAGTTTGTGCAAGATCTTCATCTTCAAATTGTTTTACTGCACCAGGACGTGGATCATCCTCAAGGCTAAAATTGCCACCACGAAATCTTGCGAATGACTTTGTTAACACCGACTTATTACAGATTTATTGACTTATTTGACACCATCTTGAACAAGTCGGTCAAGTCATTCCATTCATTGTACCGACTTATTTGTGACGTAATAAAAAAAACAAAACGCAACTTCTATTATATGGAAGAAAAAAATTCTTGACAAGTTGGTCGTTGTCACTAGATTTGAAAATAAAAACTGCTTGTATTACATCATCGAGGAATAAATATATAAGAGAAATCAAGTAGTGCAAATTTTATAAGCCAATTTCTCCGAGGTTAATCTTATTTTATTTCTCGTAAACATATCGGCATAGTTATTTTATTGTTCATTGTTCTTGCTAGGTTTATACAGATTGCCAAAAGTAAAATAGATTAACCTCGTAATGTCTACATGAGTTCTCTTATATATAATGGGTTTTCCAATAGGAATGATACGATTTTTAAGTGACGTTTCGGCCATTTGTAATATGTCATGATCTGTCATTTTTTGTTTCATTGTATTCAATAAAGTTTACAATTTCATCATGGTGAGATATACGCAAGAACAACACTTACAAATTATTCAGGAACAACTTGAAAACGATAACGATTTTTTTAAGAAAATCATCTTCTCCGATAAAGCTCACTTTCATCTAAGTGGTGCGGTAAATAAACAAAATTGTCGATTCTGGTGCGAAGAAAATTCACAAATTATTCATGAAAAACCATTACATTTACCTAAATTGACAGTTTGGTGTGGTTTTTGGTCTGGTGGAATCATCGGTCCGTATTTTTTTCGAAATAAAGCTGGTAACCGAAATGGGATGATAATCAACTTTTTATGGCCGACATTGGAAGAAGTTGATCTGCATCCCACACAGCAAGTGCAACAATTGAATTATTGCGAATCATATCACTCTTATTGGAAAACCCTATATTTTGCTTTATGATTACATTTAGTCAAGGCGCAATTTTGGAGATATTTCTGTGTAGACGTACGTATTCAAATAAGACTCCTCGCGGGGTGACTTATTTGAATAAGTAAGTGTCCACAAATAAGTCGGTGTTTGGAAAACAGCCTAATTATACAATTAAAATAATTCCCGTCTTCTTATTTAATAAAAATCAAATTTTCGGTGCAGTTTTTTAAGTTTTTCTTATCCTTGGGCGAGAAATTCTTTCTACGTATCAGCTCATTCGTTAAATGTCTTAGGTACAAAATAAGTTTTCATCAAAACAATCAATAACATTCAGTATAGCGTAAGCGTTAGATTATTAATCAGCAATGATACTCCTGAAGATGACCGAACAAGTCGAAATATTAAATCGCCTATTGTTCCCGGTCTGACAGATATATGTTGCCACAAATTTAAAACCCATATGATTTTTAAATTTTACCAACCTTCAAACGATATGTGTTAAAATTGCATTACGTTCCGACCACTAGTTTACAAGTTACAGTTGTCTCAGTGACGTTATTTTTGTTAATTTCAAAACAATGGAAAAAAGAACGTGTGTTGATTAAAAACTGTTTCTGATGGGGAAAAATACCGTTCAAGCAAAGTAGTAGCTTGATAAGTGTTATCCGAACTCTGCACCAGAAAAATGAACCATCATTGACTAGTATGCTGAATTTAAATGTGGTCGTACAACCACCGATGATGCACCACGCTCTGAACGCCCAAATTAGGCTGTGCCTCCAGAAACCATAAAACATCTACCAAACTGTTTTGAAAGACGGTAAACTGAAGTTGTGTGAGATACCTGACATTGTAAAGATATCAATGGAACGTGTTGGTCAAATTTTGCAAGAACATTTATCCATGAAAAAATTTCCCTTTCATCAAGCAATACACCATGCCATAAGTCGACCGCAACAATGGCAAAATTGCACGAATTGCACATTTAATTGCTTCCGCATCCACCTTAGTCACCAGATTTGGCCCTCAGCGATTATTACTTGTTTGCAGACCTAAAATAAAGCTCCAGAAAAGGAAGTTTGCCTCCTATGAAGAAGTGATTGCCGAAACTGAAGCTTATTTTGAAGGCAAAGATAAATCGTACCTCAAAAAAGGTATCGAAATGTTGGAGGCGTTGAACTGATTGTACCGCTCTAGAAGGAAATTATGTTGATGAATAAAATATATTAAAAAAACTGTGTTTTCTTTGTTAGACCGGGAACTTTTCTGGAGATGTGTTAGATAAACTAGAACTTATTTTAAATTTTGCGAAACAAGGAAAGTGTTTCATTTTAAAATGTAATCCAACACTTCAACTGGCGTACATCTAAAACAGCTATCGATTTGCATTCATATCATCGTAAACATTTAATCGTAGACCATATCAAGCATTATCAAGCAGATAATCGTAAGGCCAATTAGTCATAAGACCAGTTACTGGAATGGATAGTTAATTGTAACCCACATCATCAACCCACATTGACGATTTTATTTTCGTACAACAACATCATTGTTTGCCCATTAGATAAACCCTTAATCGTAAGAATTGTGTAATCGCAAAAATTATGTAATACAAACTGAGAGAACAATACGGAAGCGTTTAACGCGCATGAAACGCAAATACAAGAAACCATCAGAATCAGCAGCCGCCATACACTCACAAAAATGGGCATCCCAACTTCAATAACAATAAATAGTTTGTGTCTGCTCAATATAGTTCATGACAGAGATGCAAGGGAGTGCCGCATGCATAAACAAAACGAAAGAAGAACAATTAAAACTAAAGAGGCAATCCCACATGTATGTTAAATATCAGCCTCAAAAACGCGGTGGCAACACGAAAACTATAATTTCTGTCACGTATGAACTGTCAGCCCAAAAAAATGCGTATACGTATCACGGCATTTTAATGATGTCAGCCCAAAAAACAAAAATATTTTTCATTATAGATTTCTGAAGTAAACCCAAATTTTTTTATCTTAACAGCAACCAGTTATGTCGAATACACTCAGCCTAAAATCTAAATTTTCATAGTTAAAGGAATAATTGTAGCCGTGTAGAGTACATGTAAAACTGGCAAGAAGCAATTCTTATTATTTTCAAATGGTTCATGAAAATATTATTTTTAAGGAACAATAATTGCTGTGTTTCATGACACACATTGATCTGGATCAGTTCTAATTTTATTTGGAAAACCTGATCCAAATTTTGTTTTAGATCACAAGTTTTGATTTGAAATCTAGTAAACGTCCTTGTGTTGTTTCATAAAACATGACCTAAACCGGATCAGATCAAGCATTTAGAAACACAGCTAATATGTGGCCTCAAGTTTCAAAGACGGACATACTCCAAAATTACCGATTTTTGGATTGAAACTTAATTTTCTAATTTTGTTTACAATCTTTCGAAATATGTAAACTTCTTCACATTAAGAAAGGATGGACGATTAATCGGACTCGTTCATTAAGAGTTTTTGTTTTAATATGCAAATAATACTAGAGATAAATACGTTGCGCGAAAACTAATAAGTTCGATAAGGAAGTTAAGTTATCTTGGTAGAAGTTGAGATTTTGAGTATTGGTCATCGGTCTCACTATGATTTTCGGATAGTTTTGGTTCTAGCCGTTACGAATAGAAAGTTTCAGGAGGCTGTAATGGGATCCTCATATCAAGAATAACCCATATTCAGCCGATTGAAGAATAACCTTATAATCTTGGAAGAAGTTGAAATTTTGAGTATTGGTCATCGGTCTCACTATGATTTTTTGATTTCTAAGGTGAAAAATACAACTTACCAAAATGTTGGTAAAACTCTTTGTTAAGTCAAAAATTTTCATCCCTACTTAAATTTCAGAAAACCTTAAACCAAGTTTTCTGGAAAACTTAATCTTTAAATTTTAAGGAATCTTATAATTATTAGTCGGTTCTTGTAAATTTGATACATTTTAACACTGCTAAAATTAAAGAGCCTTCTACGAAACTTGCCACACTCCATATACTGATTTTCGCCAAATTATAGAAAAATGATGTAAAAAGTTTAATCAATGTGTCTGAAAAACTTTTTAGTTTAAGTTTTAGACCAATTCCATTCCAAATTATAATTTGCATAATTTTGATTATAATCGTTTTTTGAAATAACGGGTGTCTGCCGGGAAGGTATACTACTTTGTTTTGCCGCCATTTAGGCGAATATTAGTATTGACAGTTCATACTTGACAGTTGTGAAGTAGACACGTGGCCAATTTATTATGGAAAAATATTCGATAAACCATCGTGTTTTAATCGTTAAAACATTTTATCAAAATCAATCAGCGATTACTGTGACGATGAGAAAGTTACGACGAGAAAGTGACGAGGCACATTTTCATTTAAATGAGTATGTGAATAAACAGAATAGTCAGTTCTGGGCAATGAAAAACCCTCACATTATTCATCAGTCACCTTTACATCCATTAAAAGTGACAGTCTGGTGTGCAATTTGGTCAGGAGGAATCATTGGACCTTACTTCTTTGAAAATGAAAACGGCGTAACGGTAACTGCGAATGGGGAGCGATATCGTGATATGATTGAAAACTTTTTAACGCCACAACTGCATACTTTGGGATTGATTAACATGTGGTATCAACAAGACGGTGCCACATCGCATACAGCCAGGATTACAATGAAATTACTGCGAGAACTCTTTCCACAACAAGTTATTTCAAAAAATGGTGATGTTGATTGGCCTCCACGGTCGCCTGATTTGACTGCTCCGGACTTCTTTTTGTGGGGAAATCTAAAAAGCAAGGCTTATTTATGCAAACAAACCAGAATCGCTTGAGCAACTCAAACAAAATATTCGTGATGAAATTAATGAAATACCGCGTGAAATGTGTGAGAATGTAATGAAAAATGTGCTCAAAAGGGCTCGCATTTGTGAGGCTAACAGAGGCGGAAATTTATCTGATATTGTATTCCATACATAATTGCCGACATTAAATAAAACATTTATCAATATAAGATCCATTCTCTTTCATTTAATCAAAAATCATAAACAAACAAAGTAGTATACCTTCCCGGCGGACACCCTGTATTTGGGAAAAACTATAAAAATCGGAAAGCTGTAATTAGGAGTTGCTGCCAATGAAGTAACATCCTAATCAGTCTATCGATCTGGGCTGTAGAGGGACGATATTGTTTCACATTTAACTGTTGCGTTTTTTGTTTTGCACAGTGTACGTCAATTGCACCATTAAGAAAACAATTACGTAAACTGGTAGTACGCATTTAAGTTGCTGGTTCTGATGAAATATTAAGTAATAATGTAGTTTTTTGTACTCCCGAATTCGATTCTCAACTGTGATAATGACAAATATCGAATGTATTTATATCAGCGTTCAAATTAATTTTGTTGATACAGTCCCTGTTTGCTTTGTGACTTGAAGGGTCGTTGAATGAATTGAAAATTGACTTCATTTCAAAAGCAATATTTAGCTTTGCTCTATTTTTAAAACTATTTTATTGATTTTGTAAAACAGCATTGATTAACCTTCACAACATAACAGAAAACAACTCAATCCTACTCGGTGTCTGTATACCATTATCTATATGGCTTCGTCAATGCGTTGATGCAATTTCATTTTCGCGAACTTAAAAGAGCGCATTAGGTACCCGGCGGCAAACAAACGTGATTAAAAAGCACATTTTGGTAAATAATACGAACGGGATAAAAATTCTGAATTCAACAAAATCACAGTTGCTGTTTTTGTGTATTATAAAATACTTGTATAAATACATACAAAATATGTACTCGTATTACTTTACCATGTTTTATGCCATAGTTCAAAAAGCTTTCAGCATAATTTTCATCATAATATCTCTTTCATCTTTCAAAATATTTTTATAAACGCACAAATAATATTTCTTGAAATTCAATTCACTCAAAGGCACTGAGAAAAAATACTTCCCCGTTTTGACATATTATTTTGTTTCTCTCAAAACGTTTAAATAAATAACAAACAAAATAAATATTTAAAATGGATAACATTAGGATTAAAAATAAACAAATAAAAAGGGGCCCTTGAGTAAATGTATAACATATACGAGTATAAAGCAATCGGTTCCTAATACTAATAATGAATTATAATGAACTCAAAAAGGGTCATTTCTTCGATGTTCAATCAAAAACATAAATTTTTATAAATTCTGACTAACTTATTTGGTTTCTGTTTATCTCAATATTACAAAATAAACCAAAAATTTTGCTTTTTTAAATAATCATCCTTTTTTCCTATTTTGTAAATTAATAGACAGAATTCTAATTAAATTATTATCGTATTTTTTTATCTTGCAACTCTTCCCCCGTCGACATCATCAGTTAACTTTCCACATTTTTTGTTGGTATTTTAAAGGAAAATTTTAACTCTTATAAATTTTGTGCTGTGAGGATAGAATACTTCAGTATTTAAATCTTTTATCGTCAAGAGTATAATAAAGTCCTTTTATTGAATATTTTATTTAGTTGTTTTTCAGATTTGATGAAGCTTTTGCGGGTTAAAGGAAATGAATGATGGTTTTACGGGCTTTAATTTTTTACTTTCTAAATTATTTATTAGACTTGACGATTATCGTTTATCTAAGATTTTTTTCAGCTTGTCGGACAAAATATTATTTTGCAGTAATTTTTGCAGTTTGCTCATTGCAATCTGATGAGTAGACCAATTTTTTATCAGTACGAAACCCTGGAGTTAAAGGTTGGTTAGCGATAGTCGAACGAGATAGACGTGTTTTGTGTCTGCCTCTGCAATAAATAAATAAATAAAATTATTTTTTTTCTGTGATGTCATGCATGCTTAGTACAATAAAGGTAAATTCTTGATTAAAAAATTAAAATAAATAATTTTGCATTATGGATTTGTGATTTAATCAAAATTTTTTGCATTATTTTCGAGGCGAAAACAACTCAAAATAATTTGTTTTGTGTGTAGAAATGTATGCGACTGCATATTCGACATTCTTTTAACTTGTTTTATTGAATTTCTGTAGACGTGATTGTGAATTTTATGAATTTATTGTGTAAATTGTAATATTAAAAGTGACCGACCAAATGGCATAGTGGTTAAAGCTTTGGCGTTTGGATCGGGAGGTACCGGGTTCGAATCCCGATAGGGGCAGGATGCAAAGGGAATTTTCATCAACAAATTACGATTTGGGATGAGAAGGAACACATCTATGACCCCCTGTCGGAGTGCGGGGCTCACGGGCCGACGCATTATCCATGCCAGTATAGGCTGGCATGGAGCTATGCAATGTGCAGATGGTAATAAAATCGGACCTATATCCGTACGTCCTCAAATTGGCCAAAAAACAGGCGTAAAGGTAAGGACGTAAATAAGCGAACCGCGAAAGAGTAGGGAGAGCTTCGGCCCCAGAACTGATCAGGGAAAATAAAAAAAAAAAAAAAAAATATTAAAAGTGTCGTATTCCATTCTATGCGTGCACACGGGATGTCGTGATGCCGGTATCGGGGGTCGTTTCTTTCCCCTTTACCTATAAAACCGGTTTTGTTGCGGCGCGAAAAAACGGTTTTGTTGGTGGGGGGGGGGAGGCGAGTTTTGGTGTCGGTGTCGTGATGTCCCGTGTGGACGCATAGATTATCCATGTTTTCATGATCGACTGAAGTAAGGTTGAGTTTAAATAAGTTTTCATTAATTTTAAATGGCGTTGAATATTTCCATGGGGGAAGTATTGGGTTGAATTGAAATTTTGAGAACCAATTAATAAATTTAATTCCAATCGCGCGTAATATTGTTTTATTAATGTTTACATGCCCTTCAAATTATTTTAAAATATTTTTATTGTTTTGAATACGCAGAATTTTAATCCAAAGTTTATAATATAAATCCCTTTCACATAAAGTGTGAAAATTTTCATTGCCGACATTTTGAATTTTAACTTCTGATCTCCTTCGTCGTGATTCTCTCCTCGTTTCCCTCCCCTTCACCAGGGAACTAACAACAGTTTGTTGGTGGTGCGGGGGGGGGGGGGGGGGCGAGGTGAGAATCAAACTGTAGAATGGCGGAATCAATCCTACCAGTTTCGTTGAGTTCAGAGTGACCCAATGAAAACTCAGCTCTACCGGTATCTATGAACTGAATGCTGTTTCAGAGTCAAACCTGTTTCTGCATTGAATCCAGATAATTGTGTATGAATTGTACTAAATCACTGGAATAATCAATTTCTTTAGCTTTAATTATTATTTGATAAAATGTAATTAGGAAATTTATCGTACAAGCGAATCTGAGGATTTTTATGTAATGCATTTTATCAATATTCGTGTAGTCATACGTTTTGAAAATAGAAATAGATTTACTCTACATCTAATACTTTCATGTTTTATTACAGGTTACAAAATTATTATATATATATTAGTTTTTCTATCGTGTGTGTAAATGTTTTATTATATAAAAAGAGTAAAAGACGCAGATCATGAATTTTTATGTTTTTTTGTTATCATTGATGTGCATGTATAAACACATGTTTGCCATATGCATTTATAAACACAAAATAGTCTCTATTTCATTTATACAGTTTGTTTTCGCATAATTTTTTGGTTAGGTAGAAATAAAGTATGCATCCGAAATGCTAACAAGCAAGACACATTATAAACAAAATACGATGTATCTTTTAGGTGCATTTTGAACATTATCTTTTATGATTGTCACCATAACAGATTTCTAAGGGAGGGACGATTTTCTACGAGTTATCTCATATATTGACTTCAACTCCACTTTGAGTGCAAGCAACGATATTGAGATTCTGACAATTAATTTTTATTTTGTAGTTTTTGAATGTTTTGAACAATCCGTCAATAATAAGAAACTACGAATATATATTTCGTCATTAAAGAAACAAAAGGTAACAGAACTGTTTATAAACTAAATCAGCGTACACAAGTTATCTCACCATCTTAACACGGTCTTAGGTCTTTCCCAAGAACAATAATTATATTTTACTTATGCAAACTGACATTATCGCCGATCCTAAGCTTTTCTGGCACTTGATCAATTAAAAGAAAGAACAGGCGAATTTCCGTAAACTAAAGTAAAATGATCATTATTTTAATGTCTCCAAAATTATAGCTAATCATGTTGTTAAATTTTTTACTAAATCGTTTTAAACAATCCTGATGAGCCACACGCGGATTGTTTCAAGTACATCAACAATTGTCGCAAAAAACATATCTATATTCCTTTCTAATCGATTACGATACTTTACACATAGTCAAACTAAGATTTTTCTATCGGCCCCGATGGACGGCTGTCTATTGTCTTTAAAAATGGTAAAACTATTCTGGCACAACCACTCGATGAACTTCTCAAAAAATCACTTATGGTAGGGACAATTCGAAGATTCATACCTCCTCACAGTGATGCGCTTCTTATGTAACTCTAAATGAATCAAGCTGTAGTGGAGACGGCAGCATGAATTAAAAATCTGAATTGAAACTGATTTTTTCTGAACTAAAATAAGTGTTTTTTATTCATTTTACAAAATGAATTAATATTTGTAAGTTGGTTGCGGAGTTGCAGGAGGAGAGAATTAAATTAATAAATGTTTATTTTATTTAGGTAGCAGGAAAATATTAATTTAGTATTAATTTCTAGGTAGTTTTAAAATACTCGTGAAATTATATTTGTTGGTATTGTGTATTGTGGATTGTGTAGATTAGAATTGTATTGTCATTATTTTACTAACTATTGATATTATCTAGGTGTATGTATCCGGGCTAATTTTATCAATCAATTTTATGTAGGAAGCTGGAAAATATTAATATAGTTTTAAATTTCAGGGAATTTGCAAATACACGTGAATTAATAACATTTTTCTTAGGTTGCTGATTTGTATGAAGCAATTGTTGATGTCCAATACCATCGTTATCCTTTTAACCTAATAAACCATTATCCTTCTTGTAGATTAGTATTGTGTTGTCTTTGTGTTACTAACTATCGGCTATACCTAGGTGTCTGTAACCGGGCCGATTCTGTCCCACTTAATTAACCTATCCAATCCTTCGGTTTTGTTATGTGTAAAAAGAGTGTACGGTGGACCCGGCGTCATCCGGGAATTCAAGTGTAAGAACTTGGTCGTACATTTATAATCAATCAATCAGTACGAAACCCTGGGGTTAAAAATGAGAGGGAGTAAATTTTTCTACTTTTTGTGGTAGATATCTTGTGAGTAAACGACCTCTTTGTTTTTCTATGACTAGAAAAGTCGTAAACATTGTATGTATGCCATTCAAAATAATATTTTGTCCGAAAAGCCGAAAAAAATCTTAAATAAATGAATATCACGGACGATTATAAAAAACTGTATATGTCGTCTTTAGACATAGCAGCATGGGCAGCACAAATATACATAATTATTACATGTGTCGTGGCCACCTATTGCAGGGTGTTTCAATGAAACATGTTAATATTGTCGCAAAATATTTCTGGAATCGAAATCAAAAACGTCAAATCAATTTTTAGTATACTTTTGAAATGCAAAAGCCATGATTGATTCATTTACTTACGAATATTACACCTTTGGCTACTATAATAGATATTTAAACTATGTTCCACTTATCGTTACTCAATGTGAAAACTATTTTGACAGTTGCACCTTTGCATGTTATAAAGGACAATATCATTAAACTAATAGCTAGATATATCATACAATCGAAAATGTTGTTACGAATGGAAAATTTCGTTTTTGTTTGAAACAAATGAAACCTGTGTTGGAAATGGAAATGTTTATGAATTTTGGGCTATCCTAATATTTAATTTGGAAGATTATATAATATATCTCAAATTACTGGCTGTAAGTGAATGCACTACAACATTTCTTCTTGTCACCAAGTGAGATAATAAAGTCGATAAAGTTAGCCAGAAATATATCAGCCCAAAAATAATTGGTGCGTTTCTCGGATAAAGTGTAGCTATACCGAAGAAGTAATTAGAAGATGTAGCCCCATCCCGAATTAAAATTACATCACGAATAATAAGCTAATTTTGGTATTGAAGAAAATGTTATGATAATATTTTTCTGTGCTGCCGCCATTTATCGCTTATAAATTTGAAAATTCTGTGATTCTTTTTTTTGCTTACATATTTAAATTCTAAATTCGTTTCTTGTACATTTATAAATTCTGATATTCTTATTTAGTAAGAAAAGTCGAAATAGTGGTAAATGGTTTAAAAATAAGAAAAGGTGTGAGGTGTTAATAAAACATTGTTCCTAACTTCTCCGTGCCACTGAAGAGCGCTCAACAGATCTACAAGGGGCAGATGAAGTGCTAGATTTTTCGTTTGATTTTTATTTTAATATTACAAAATTGTTCTTAAAAATAAATCGCCGTATGAAGCTATTCCATCCAAATGTTCTATTTTTTTGCTTTCTTATTGTTAATTATTAATAAATATGTACAATAGTTTTTAATTAATTTTGTTTATTAACAAATATGATCTATTCTTGAATAATTATTATTTGTTAGCTTAGCCAATTCTGAGTTTTGCAAATGTTTTTCTTGTTGTTGTACACGTATGATTTATCGATCACAAATTTTCCGGCGGTGACATCGAACCCCCTATATCTATCATTGTAGCGTCTACCTTGACAAAAGGTGTAGTCACAACAATGTGCAGGTAGTATAATTATTGAGAGTTATGAATGTTGTTAGTGCCACACACAGATGATTATTAACTCGGATTGTTTTTGTTAATGTACTTTTTTATTGGTGGCGTTCACTGATTGATTAATATATTGTCGGTGTTTTATTGGGATCATTATTATTCATGATTATTTATTATTACATAATATGGTTCGATGGAATTTTAATCCCGATTTGAGATATTACAATGTGCACAGTTCACTTGGATATTACCTTGCACATACGGTGACCTAAATCTCGTGAGAAGAACTTTCAACCCTTAGTCCACAAAATGGCACTATTGAAACTAATTTATTTCAGTTTGTATTTTTTTTTTATTTGAACAATATAATTGTATGAGGTTGATGACTGCTCTGCCATCAATTAAACAAAATGCAATTCTTTTGCTGTATCACCTGAGTTGCTACTATGATTTAACTTTAAGAGCACTAGAGAAATTGCAAACTACAGTTTATTATTTTTTTTACTTGACCAAAAGAAATTAAGTACAAGTATGTTCTTCTAAATTTTGGCGCCAATGTTTTATCTTAAATTAATTTCACTCTTTGGGTCTTTTCGTACAACGTTCACAAGAAAATATGAGACATAGAAAAATGGTACGATTTCGTTTTGATTGACCACCAAAACACTTTGATACCTCTTTTGATCGAATAATTATTATATTCGTTGAACATAAATTTATTTTTAATTGAGTTAACTCATTTGAGCAATTTTTATTTTATTGTCTCGTGCGCGATATATAATAAAAAGGCTTATTGCATTAAATAAATAGAATGCATATAAAATCGAATGCACCGAGATCGATTTATAACTAATAACTGACTGATTTAACTCACTGACTTAACTCTCTGATTTTTACCACCGATTTATCAACTTTGACTTCACTATCCCAAAGTTTTAATTGCCTGCCAATTTATAATTTTTAGTGCCATAAAAAGCGGATAAAACATGTTTATTTGTAGATGAATTAATCATTGTTGACCATAAACAAACACGTACTCGTATAGTGAAGGTGATTAAGCCGAGGATAACCTTCTATGTGCAACTAATAGCAATGAATAAATATTATTAGAGTAATCGATGGAAAAATAAAAATTAAAACAGTCGACGAGATAGCAACACACGTTTGCAATACAACTCTGGGAGTGCACGAGTAAATTGGAGTACAACGACTCGAGGTCCCGTATTATACATCATTGTGATAACCGTCGAAACCATTCATTGGTTGATGATCAAACCGCAAGTTTTTATTTACTAGATTTTTTATTACATAACCATTTCTTTCGTTCTCTTTCTTTTTCAAATAATTTATATTATATAAATTTTTATTTTTGTTTCTTATGTTCGAAATTGCAATTGTTCTGCTTTTTCTTTAAAAACTCATTTAATTACATTTGTAAACATGGACGTAACCATGAAATACTAAATAGTTCAAATGGGGGTGCGATAAAAGTAGTAGCTCATTAGTTTTGGGCTGTGATTATGGTGGGTGGGTTGGCCATGGTTGCAATGTAGTGTCTCAATTTTTTTTTATTACAATTTTTTTATTATGTGGTTAATACTAGATTGTTTTGGCCTTGGATATACTCACGACCGTGACCATCAATAGCCGGAAACGAGCAAACCGCGCCAAGGTCAACAACCACAACAATATCTGTGACCAACCTTCATCATATGCAGCGTCAACGTTAAAATTCGCGGATTATGAGGTTGACAATATTTCAAAATAAAGCACGGATAGATATGACAGCAGTGCAATCGTAATGTTATATTTTGAAAAGTTGAAATATTTCATGTTGCCAATGAGAAACGTCATTGGTTAAGGAATAACGCAAGTTAATAAAATCGCTCCGCGAAGGTCGGTTAGTGCATGACCAAAATAAATTACTTCCTGATTGAACGCAAAGAGTAAGTATTTATCAAGCGACAAATATGAAAAAATTAACTATAAGAGTCATACTTAACTATAAGAAAGAACAGTGGACATGCTTATGTTTTCGGATAGTTCACAATATGTTTTGCTTAGAACTTTTAAATTGTAGCGTTGCCATTCATTATATTATACAAATTGGTTATGACACCTTCGTTTACATAGTGGTAAACTCTATAACTACAAGGATTTTATTTCTATGAGGCATGCGTATATTAACATGTTTACTGTTTTTTATAGAAGCGTCACTGAGCAAAAAAGATGAACATTATAATTTTGTAACAAAATATGTACATGGAAATTTCGACAACCCGAACGTGATTTATAATTTAAATCGTATTTGTAAAATTAGTCGAGTAAAGTACTTAAGTACAATTTTAAATTATGTTAAATAATAAAATTTTCCATTTCCTATCTTAATCCGGTTAAAATAATATAATAATTGATTGATACATACCGCAAAAAATAAAATTTTTGACAGATTTAAAATTCATAAATATGCGTTTAATCGATTTATGTACACGTGACTACTTATTCCAAGTAGCAACATGAAACCAAAGATTCAGAAAAAAACAGAAGTGAGGTTTAATTTAAGAGTTTATGTTACTAGTTTTTTGAAACGATGTCTTCAATTTCGAACGATTTTGAACTAGTTTTATGAAACAAATTTGACACTTGTAAAGGGTTTCCAAATACACAAAAATTGAAAGGTTATTTTGAATGCATTCGTAAACGGTTTTATTTTGAACAATTGCAACGTATTTTAAACGGTTTATATAAACCGTTTTGTAACATTTAATATTGTTTAAAATACCATATTATTGTTTCAAAAAAATTTCTTCTATTTAGCTATTTTAACAATTGGAATTTTTAATGGTTTACCAACTTCCAAAATAATTCACTAAGTCATTATGAATTTATTTTGTCCAAAAGCACAAAAAATTTAGTGGTATGTTTAGAAGTGCACAATACCGTCTGATTAACATGATGAATGGTGAATCTTATAATAAGAGTAGTTAAGTCACTTGGTAAACTCACTTCAAAGTGCAAAATCAACCTGAATAAAAATGTTTTTTAAAACTATATTATCGCAACTTATAGATGATTATTAAGTTTTTATGAAATCAGTTAAAACCCGATTTTCATTCAAGAACAAAGAACAAATAGGTTTGTCACCGCTTCAAAGAAACTTAAAATTAGTAGTTATAATAAAAAAATTCTAACTTCTTTCTAGGAGGAAAAATCTAGGTTTTTTAAACTACTAAAAATTAGTTTCACATTAGTTTCAGTATATTCTAAGGCTTCGTAACGTGGCTGAAACCATTTCAAAAACTTTTTGGTTTTAAAACCAAGGTTTAGTATCCGTTTTTAAACCGATTTCAAACTAAAAATTACTGCTTGGATAGTTTTGAGATAATTACAATCTATAAATTTGTTATGATTTTGCCAACACCAGACGCAACTTTAAGTGTCAAAAATTTGAAATAAAAATCACTTTACAATTTGTCTGTCTCATACCTAGTGGTTACCAACAAGAATGACCTTCTTTTTGCACACCCAATTCTCGATCGAAGTAACCATTAACTATCAAAACCATTTGTTTCTTACTAAATCGCATCGTATTATAATTTTCTGTCTGTATTAAATATTTTGCAGCTCCCTCACCATATATTGACGATTCTGTCAGGCGATTCAATAACGCGACACATCAAACATACAATTAAGAGGTGATTACAAAAATTTTGATTGATAGATAGGATGCATTATTCATGAATATAAACTTTTATTATTAAAATGAGTTAAATAAAGTTATATTCCTCGCATAATAAATATTCATAACACGAAACTATTATATACGAGTATAGCAAGCATGAATAAACAGAAAACCATACACTTTTACTTATTTTCAATTCCAATTCAACCAAAAACCAAAATAGTTCATCCTATCTCGTATTCTATTAAAAAATATCATGAATTTTCTCATTTTTCATTTATTTTTCGTTATGGTATTTTTATTTATCACTATTGTTGTAGTTGTTATAACCTCAACCTTACTTTTTTGTTTATTATCTTCAACTGTTTGTTTTTCCTTTTGTCTGTTAAACATGAAGCAAATTTTTCCAACGTCTTCGTATTTCACGTAAGTTTCTCATGGGAATTTCTTCTTTTTTCTATCTATATATTTGGATAAAGCATTTATTGTTACAGCTACAATGCTTTTGCTGCCGCTGGAGGAATGTGAACTATGTGAGAGTTGCTAGTTTTGAATTGACCTGTGAAAAGACACAAAATGAATTATTTATTTATTATGAGATCGAATATATACTCGTATGAGAATACTTATAAATAGTAACAGAATGCAAAAACAACTAAAATACTATTGAATAAATAGATAATAAGGAACGATTAAGCAGGAGTGCAAACTTTTTCCCATTTCAATAAACAAACCAATATATACTCGTAAGGAAGAGAAAATATATTTACATCTTATTCTCTGTACCAGGATGTTGCTTGTATTATCTACAAACAAAGTGAAATGAATAATTGATAGGTTCTGTTCATACATCTGTCATAGTGAAGCTGCAGTAGGATTGTAGATGTTGACACTGTTTAGGAGTTGATGCTGTATATACAAATTAGGTATATACAATTATTTATGTATACTTTAATACCTCTATTGTCAGTACTCCCAAACTGAGGATAAAGTGGCAGCCAGTTTATTTCACCAACGTTTCACAATAAAATTATACAATTAATTTCATATAGAATATTAACATTTATTTATAATAAATTATAATTTATAACATTTATTTATGTGTCTCTGCTTTATTTCACCATTGCACAGACACCAACTATATTTTATAAAAACTAATGAAGACTGGTGAGAAAATTTAAAAACAAAAACTTATATACATTTTTTCTGGTATACAACTTGGCTAAGGACTATGTGATTCAGCAGGTCAACTAAAACCAAATTGTATACCAGTTATAACAAACGGTACCTAACTATATTTCTCACATAAAACGTACCCATTATTTATACCTTTACGAAATGTCATTATTGGACATTTCTCTACTGACAAGATGTCGCAACAAAATATAACAACAAAAACAAACATTCAACAAGGTAAAGTATTTTAATTATAAAGAAAAATAAAACTTAGAAAAATAATAATAAAATTTAATAAATTTATTTTTATAATAATATTTACAGAAAATACCGATGATAAAGAAACGGTACACCACAACTGTGTTTCCTTATAAAATTAAGTCTACCATATATTTTAAAGTAATTTCAAGACGAAAATAAACAAACCACAGGCCTCTTATATCAAATGTTACAAAATAGAACAACGATTAAACACACGCAAAAACAGTCGAAATGAATGCCCTACATCCACTAAAGTGTAGCGATTGCGATGCAGTTTATATTGGTCAAACTGGCAGAAATTATTCAACCAGATTTTCGGAACAAGCAAAGGAAATTGGAAAACATGACATAAAATCGAACTATGAACGTCATTTGTTCAACGAGCAAGATAATTATACAAGTTACAGTAAAAACCTACCCTAATATATTCTGTCGAAGCCATTACTAAAATTTAATTAACATTTGGTAATGCAATGCCGCCAAGATCCTTGATATTGAATATCAGAGATAAAAAAATGTTCCAGGAATGTAGTAATAGAGATAAAAACCATTATTTATCGTTCATGTTAAAAGTTCTGTCGGTTCTTATATCAACACAGATCTAGAATGCAAGCCTAATGAAAATTGAAAGATTATGAAACGTCCGGATTTCATAAAAGCTACGTACATCCATTCCAAAAAGCTAATTCCAAATAGTGTTACAGAAACTCGGTTCAAACTACTTAAATATCATAACAACAGCATAATACCAAATTAAGTGGTACACATTCGATAAACGAATATCCATTCGATGGATAAGTTGACCAATTTCAGTAGGACCCCCAAGATCCTGTTCGTTATTATTATTTTCTCAAAACCGATTGCTTCATGAAAATGAGTGAAATGGGGTTTTCGGTTAGGGGGCTCTCCGGTTGGAATTCGGATTAATTGTTTAAATTTGCTTTACTTAGCTCAAACGACTTTGACGAAAATTATAGCAATTATGTTTTCGAGAACCAAGAATTGAATATATTGGTGCGGTTTTCCCGAATATCAGGAAGCGCTGGAAAGTCGTGTTTCCCTTATCTTGTCATCTGTTTTCACCATTCCACAGAAATATTGCCTTATTTGTACCTGAACAGGTAGCTAAAATTTTTTTTAAGCTTAAAATTGTTTCGAGTACTATTTGTTATGACGTTAAAGTATCTTTACCACCATTTAACCATTCGCTAAATCACCGCTGCCCCAGTCAAAAAAGTTGTTTTAAAAAAAATCTTTATCTGTGTGCATGCGTGGTTCCGTGCAGAGCACGAGTTTTCGATAATACGAGTAGGTGTTGAATATGAAAAAACTGTGCCAGAAAATATTTCCACGGGTGCTTATCGAACCTGCACATCTTACTCTTACTTTAGTAAAGAACACTCTTCAGGTTTTCTCATAAATTGGGTGATCCCAATTAGTGTTGGCTGCAAATGTTTAGAAAAGTAGGTTTATGAGAAAACCGACTATAAACGAAGAGATTGTAAATTAATTTTGCAACAATACCGATTCAGATAAGGTTTCCAGCATTTAAGCGGAAATGATGATTTTTGACAAAAGACCCTTTTTCAGCGAAAATTCGGTCCCTGTATGGAATATATATTCCATCCGGTTTGATTGATAGGGATGAAACTGCATACTTAGATTTTTCCATAAGTTGGCAAGCCCTAGTGGTTTTTGACCGAAGCCGGTACACCGGCAGTGACAGCTTCGATAGAAGCTTATTCGGTTTTTACAAATATTTTGAATTATATAATTTATTAGAAAAACGGTTACAAACTTAAAGATTCTAATTTTATTTTGCTACAAGCCGGTCCAGACCAGTTTTCTATAATTTAACGGGAAATGATGATTTATGCCAAGACAGTTTTTCAACTTCGGTCCCTTCGGAAAATTCGGTCCCTGCAGTCCCTGCACGAAAATACAGTCCAGCCAGCCCACACGGATTGATCGATCACAATGAAACTTAAGGTTTTCTATAAATTGGGGGACCTCGGTGATTTTTGGCCGACTCAATCCACCGAAAGTTGCAGCTTCCTTCGTTTTTTGCAAATATTTTGAAAAGTAGTTCGCTCTTACGAAAAAATAAACATTGTAAATTATATTTCAAACAAAATTAATTCAGATTATTTTCTAAATTTTACGTTTTGTGTGAAAAGTACAGTGGTCGGCACTCGAAGTGTTGCCAATTAAAAATGCTGTAAATTTAAATTTTATTTCAAAACTTCAGTATACCTCAGTATAAACATATTTAAAATTTAACAAAAAATAATTGTTCGATGTAGTCTCCTTTAGCGCGGATAACAACATCGAGTCTGTCCGAGAAGGCTTCACACGCTGCACTAATGTGGTCTGATGGTATTATGTTCCATTATCGGCGAAGAGCAATCTTTAAGACGTCGACTATCTCATATTTTTTAGTTAATACTTTGGCCTCCAGAATGGACCATATGGAAAAATCCATTGGGCTTAAGTCCGGGGAATATGATGGCCATTGTTGTGAAGAAATAAAGCTGGGAACTTTTACTTGTAAAAAACCGTTGGGTTTCATGTTTTAACATACTTGCTCTTGCTAGGCGAATGCCTTTTGGCAGGTGTTAAATCTTGCATTCTTTGTATTTTGTAGGGCTTGAATCGTAGTTCATTTTTAATACGCTCCCCATGCTACGAGCAGACACATTGAGATTTTTCGCCAATTGAACTGCTCGTTGTCGTGGATTACGTTGAATTCTAACCTTCACCTACAATTCGAACCATTTCTGGCGATGTTGCTGTTTTGGATGTCCCCCTCCATGACATTTTTTGATGCTCCCAGTATCATTGTAACGTGTAATGGTCGTGTAGTGGTAAAACATTTTGTCCACATGTAAATGTCGTAGCTCATTAACAATGGACGGTTGCGATTTTCCACCCAAATACAAAGCAATAACACTGTTGCGTTTGAATTCCATTCCAATCTGTTTTTTAACTGCGACGTAAAACGATATCCTTCCTTTAGCTTGTAAACAACATAACAGACTGAGGCTTGTCAAAAAATAAGCGGCTAATGACACCGGTTGGTTAGTACAGCAGCGTGAAGTTGGTAACAATTCGAGCGCAAACCTCTGTTAATAAGTTTGAAACTCACGGTCGTTATGTTGATCTTAATTTTTATTTTCGTTTTTGTTTGTAGGATTAAAATTACTTAGCGACAATTTTCAATCTAAAAAATATTCTACTAAGTAAGGAAGTAATTATTAAATTTACTATTACTTTGAGTTAATCTATAATATATCATTTTCGATTTTATTATGCCTTAATGCTACATATTTCTAATAAAAAAACTACAGTCACAAATACTATGTTCTAGGTATATGACAAAACGCTTTGTGAAGCCATTTATTTACTCTCGAAATTAAGAGGGGAAAAGGGTCGCATTTTTTACACATATCGTTAATTTTTTTCATTATTTTGTTTTTAAAACTATAATTTATCATTTTAAAAGAAAACTACTGTATGCCGTTGTGAAAATAGGCACACGCATTCGTCAATGCACATGTCTACTTATGGTTTTGACTGTACGTACCAGCTGATGTCTCAACAAAACCAATATTGCAGGTGGCGTACCGTGCGCTTATACTATTGCTGCGCTTTGCCATAGAATGGCAAAGTTTGGGATTTTACTTGTAAAAACTGTTTTTTACATTTTACCTGTAAAAACGTACATTACAAAAAAATCGAGTATTTTACAAAAATATGTAAAATATAACTAAACACGTGAAAACTCTTAAAATAATTATAAATATTGAACATTTAACACAAATGTGTGTTTATAATTATAGTTAAAATCATAACTTACAATCTAAAAGTTTATTTAAATGGTTTACTTTCAACTTTTAATTATCTACATTTTGAAAACAATAGTCATCTATCCTCTTACAATGCCATCTGTTTTAGTCATGAACAAGCTCCAAAATATAACAAATGTTTACTGACATCTAACAACATTTGAATAAAATTTATTTGGAAAAAAAATTTAAAGGTGAATTTTTCCAAATTGGCATTTTCGTTATCTGCCAAAACCAATTGTCAACCGAAGCCAAACAATTATTTAACCAAAAATAATATTACTACATTTAATTTAACTTAAATTCAACTATGTAAAATTTCAGAATTATAAATATTTTCCAGTTTGTACGAATTACGAAACAGAATACGATGAAAATAAATTTGAAGTAAGTCCTATTCTCGGTTTGCTTCTTAACAGTGAAATCGACCATGAAATTATCACATCTGGGTTACAAAATGAAATTTGGCACGATAGTTTGTTTGCTCAAAGGACTGAATGATATATTTATAAATCGAGTAAAAATAAACACGAGCATCAATAGGTTACTTTCAACTGCTTTGCATTTGATTTACTCAAAGCTGAAAGTGCGCTTAGCGACATTAAAAATTTGAACCAAAATCTTTTTCGTTCTGCAATTGTGTGAGATCGAAGTAATAATGCAGATGGTCGGATGAAGCTGTCACAAATGCAGGTCTTATCGGTGTTTGGTTGAAATGGAAGCGTGCCTTATCCACATGGTCACGTATCAGCTCAATTTGGATCAAAATGAAAAACAATGGTAGGCGCATTTAATGGAGTAGTATCAGTTTTGATATCATAATTTGTCATCGAGGATGGATACGCCCAGAAAGTTAAATTAAAATTCTTCATGAAAAAATAAACAGAAACGATTTCGAATGAATGACCTGCGGGTCCGGTTTGTTAAATTTGTATCGCTTACTTGTTTAATTCAATTACCTGGAGTTTTGGTTGCACCTTGACTGTGAGCACGACTAAAACTGTATTATCAACTGATTTCACTGTTTGCCAAACAGGCGATTCTATTTTGTATTCACAACCGGTATTAGCTAAAATAGACCCAATAATTTTTATAGCGTTCGTCCATGGCCAATTTTCCACGCATGACAATTGCGATGAATATAAGCCTCGAACTCATCGATAAACTCATTCAATTTGTAAATATCTAAAATTTCAGGACAAATCACAATAATTTTAAATTACTTAGTGGTTGACTTAAATTTATATTATTATTATTATTCACCCGTCAAATTGTTATTTTTGACGGATAAGGAAAATGGTCGAGTACACAATCAATGTTCCGATCATTTAGTAAAAGATGGCGCAATTATAACAACAAAGTAGTATTTTATTCAGTATTTACTTTAGAGTATGTAAAATAAGTGTATACATACATTTTACATGTAAAAAACCATGTAAATTACATTTCGCAATTTACGCACCCAACTTTGCAGAATGGTAATTAAATAGAATGATTGATTGAATCTTTATGTTACGCTGTAGTTACCAAAAGGCTTTCAAATTATTTTACAAACTGATATCAGATATAAAATACCCAAACCATGTCATAAATGAATCAAACTTTCGTCATGACTCTTTCTAAGAAATTTTAAAACAAAAACTGTGAAATTGATAAAATCCATTAAAAAGGATGACTTGAAATTATATCCCCATATATTATGATTATTATATAAAACCATATTTTTACAATATAGTTTTTAATAATATGGAAAATATAATAATGGGAAAAGACAATACACAGCATGCAGTTTTTCGTTTATTCAACAAAACAATAAAATTTTCCAAGTGATGAGTCATTTAGATACGCATTCAGTCAAAGATTCAACATAAATAATGGATCGGATTTTAGATGAAAAAAGGTAAATTCAATTCTAACATATTTTTATGTTTATGGCATATTTAATTAATTCTTCCCGCCACGATAAATGCATTTCACCCTGTCTGGTTTAAATTGATGTTTTTTACATTTGAGGTACATACGAGTATATTCGTATCACCTTTAAAATATATTTAATCGATTTCACCCCTCATAATAACATTTTCCATAACACCGCTGCATAAAATACAAATTGGACGATAATTTTCCAATTTGAATCGATTGTGATTTTATTTGGTTAAATTTGTCCATTTTAAACAATTCTCGTTATTATTAATTTATCAATTTGAATAATAGTTTTATTTTTTATGGCGGATTAAATTTAAAAAAAAATGACAATTAATAAACTGGAATTATGCGAAATAAAATAAGCTCGCTTAAATTATTAATTGATATTGAGTGAACATTTCGAGGAAAGATATAAAAAAAGTGTTTATGGTAGTGCTGGGTGGTTGAAACACTTTTTATGCTGGTACGTGTTATAATGATGATCTAAAGTTTAAACTTAACCGATATTAAATATTATCAATTTTATTATGCACACAAGGGTAATTATTTTGCGAAGGAACCCTCGTAATTAAAACTAAATTTATTAAGGTTAAAATTCGTTTAATTAAATCATTAACAGCTGAATAAATACATAGTTTGAAAACTATTTGTCAAATAAATATGTAAATAAACAAGAAAACATCATTAGGCAGTTCCTCAGTCTCGCTTTGTGTATTTCATCTATCTTTAAATTGTTCGAGTTGAGAAGATACAAACAAATCTAAAAACTCAAATGTCCATCAAAAATTAATGCGATGATAAAACAGAAACATTGAGATGTTGTTTGTTTATTTTTATTCTGGAAAGAGGTGGAACCAATGTAATAGACTTTTCCAACCCTTCAACGAGATTTTTTATTTAAGAAACATATATATATTGTATACTCTTATACTTTGCGACATTAGAATTAGAATTAAAACAAAAATTAAATTGATCTTATTACAAAAAACTGTAACGCACACGATTTTAGATTCTCCCCTGTGTCATAGTACCGCACTCAACACACACCAACCTTGTTAATCCATTTTACATTGATAATTTGGTTTTGTAAAGATAAATACGTACGACATTGTATAAATAAAAATGAAATAAGGGATTTAAATAAAATCCGGTGTATTGGACAACGAAGTTATATGTATATATGTTGAATGACACGAGATTTAAATTTGGCCAAACAAACATTTTTAATCATAAATAAATAAAAGGATTATAATTATATATGAAAACAAAACTAGTGATTGATAAATTCGGATTGTTATCGTGCAGTGAGGAATTATGTGGACGACATAATTTTTTGCTCCAAGTCAGGGCCCCTATTTGGGAATTCGAATTTGAATGGACGAAATACATTTTCGAGCGTTCGGTATTTGGGAATTCGGAAATGAATACAATAAAATAAAAAATGGAAACGAATAATCATGAAACGAACGAAATTACCCTTATCGCGCAATCTGTTTTCGAACAAGAATTGCCCGTCTTGAACGAATATCTCCATTGATGATTTTATTGGCGAATCCAAAGAATAATTGCAATTCTCAATAATAAATTAATTCATGCTATATACAGTCCCTGGCCAAATTATTAAACACATTATAGTTGCTATGAAAAATCACATATAACAGCTATTCTAATTTGATTTTCGAATATTTAATTACAATTAATTTAATCTGGCTGCACAACATATGTTATTACCTAATTGTTATCACAAAAAACACCATATTTGTTGAAAAATAGCAGCTATTAATTAATATTTTAACAATATTGGAAATTAGCCATATGCCATAAAATTTTAATAAGAACTTATAATTAAATAATTATTATTAATAATAATTATAATAATAATAATAGTAATAATAATAATTATTTAATAGAACTTTTAATATTATTATATTTTCTATATTCCAGGTTAAAAATCAAAAATAGTGCGTATAATGTAATGTACACATTACTTAATACATGTAATTATAAAAAATCTACAGTGCATCTATAATTTGGCCAGGGACTGTAATTGGTGTAAAAATTATTTTGGTCAGTCAATTTTTTTATTATTTTAGCATAATTTTTAGTAAATACATAAAGTTTAACTAAAAAAATTAACGAATGAATTATTATTGTACATACAAAAAAAATTAGCTCGTTATTAAATACTCTGAAATAATTTTAATATGATTATTTTTATTTTTTTTATTTTATTTATTAATATTAATAACTAAAATATTAAATTCAAATCAAATTGTAACTAATGTGTGTTATCACGTAATAACACTTGTTTATTATTTCGCTAAAAACTTTTTTTTTAAATTTGTTCAAAATGTTTAAAAAATTACTCGATCGATTTCGACTTGTTAGGTCATCATCAGGAGTATCTACTGATTTGTAAAAATAATCAGTAGATACTCCTGAAGATGACCTAACAAGTCGAAATCGATCGAGTAATTTTTTAAACCTTTTGAAGAAAGAAAAGTTTTTTGCGAAATAATAAACAAGTGTTATAATGTGTTTATTAAGTGTTAATGTGTTTCGTCAAGTATCTACGGCGCATAGTGTTAAAAGTATAATGTGTGTTATGTTTGCATCAAAATACAAAACAATAAAAGCTAAACGTCAAAATTTGAACACCAAGGCTTGTATTTTTCGTACAGGTATAACTATCGGGAGATTTTTTAAGTGTTTGGTTAATAATTTTAAAAAAAATGCTGTGAAAATGTAAAAATGTATGAAATTTTTATTTGAATCGATAAACAAATGTTTGCCATTTGTCTTTTTAAAGATTTTTTTATGTAAATGTTGGCCACGGCTACCACTTACCATGCGAGATGTTCAATTTTCACTTTATCGAACATTTCGGGTGGTGTGTCGCTAATGACACGTTGAAAATGCATTAACCGAATCTGGTCGATATGTGATTTGAGCTAGACGGTGCCACATGCCACACAGCACGCGAAACCATAGACTTATTGAGAAATGAGTTCGGGGAGAAATTTATCTCATGTTTCGTTGACTATTTTCTATGGGCCTAGGTGAAGTCTCTCGTCTATACCAATAAACCAACAACAATCGCAGAATCGGAAGACAAACATTAAACGTGTCATTAGCGTCACATCAGCCAAAATGCTCGAAAAAGTGGTGAAAAATTGGACATCTCGCATGACCCACTTAAAACTTAGTCGTGGTCAACATTTACATTAAGTAATATTTAAAAAGTAAATGGCAAACATTGATTTGTCGATTCAAATAAAAATTTCATACATTTTTACAATTTTACTGTTTTTTTAGTTATTATAAACCAAACGGTTAAAAAATCACCCATTATAAGACACAATTTTAAAAAGTGGTATTTTTCGGAAATTGTTAAAATTAAATAGTAAGAGCTAACATTAAATGGTCAACACACGAAGAAATACCGGTTACTGAATTCCAATCGCACCGCATGACCAAGCCAACTCATAGCCCGACAAACATTTCATTACCGATAACAGCATATCGAGCTTAAAAATATCGTCACACGATAACAATTACAAAAACAACAAACCAAGCAACCGGTTTCAACTACAAAAACAACAACTCAAAGTTAAAATAAAACAAACAATTCTAATTTTGCATTTATTTTGTTTTCGTAATTCTGAAACTATTAGAGTGAGTGAAACAAATGATCATTTATAATTTTTCGTTATGCCGTTCTTTATTGATACTTATTTTTTTCGAAATATGTCATTTTCAAATCCCAACCTACCGAGTACAGCTGATAAAATTACCGCAAAATAGATTTCCGGGAACTATTTCCTAAACTATCCTAAAAATTAAAATTAGAAAAGTTTAGGATAAACTTCACACGTGTGTACACAATTGTGAATATTTTGTTAAATCCTAAATATCTTTATATGTATAGGTGAGTGTAATATACTTTATTCGTATAAAACGATAAAGATAAAATTTAACTTGGTTATGTGAATTTTCTGATACCTATACTTCATTTTTATATAATATTTTTGGAATTATAATTTTAAAAAAGTCTTTTAATGTTAGTACAGTATTAATAATAATTAAGCAAATTAATTAATCAGTACATGAATTTGGTTTAATATAGAACCAAACTAAGATTAAAGCTGTTAAGTACCCACAATTTGCAACATGATAAATTTTCGTTGTACGCGGCTTTCGATTAAAAAATGACCGTGCATTAGAAAACCACAGCCAAATACTAAGTGTACATTCGAGATAATCAGGTTCTAATCTAACCGAAAATCATCATCCCTTGAAAAGTTATAGGGGCTAAGGGTGTTAAGTATGTTCAACTCCCAATTCGATAGATTTACGTTGTAAGCGATTTTTCATAAAACTTTCCCATGTCCTAGAACACCCCCACCAAATACTAAGTGTACATTCAAGATAATCAGGTTCTAATCTAACTGAAAATCGTCATCCCCTGAAAAGTTATAGGGGCTAAGGGTTACGTTAAACTTACGTTGTAAGCGATTTTTCATAAAATTTTCCCATGTCCTAGAACACCCCCACCAAATACTAAGTATACATTCGAGATAATAAGGATCTAATCTAACCGAAAATCATCATCCCTTGAAAAGTTATAGGGGCTAAGGATGTTAGTACGTTCATTTCGCAATACGAGTAACTACGTACGTTGTAAGCGATTTTCCATAAAAATTTTCCATGTCCTAGGAAAACCCCCACCAAATACTAAGTGTACATTCGAGATAATAAGGACCTAATCTAACCGAAAATCATCATCTCTTGAAAAGTTATAGGGGCTAAGGGTGTTAGAACATTCATTTCGCAATACGAGTAACTACGTACGTTGTAAGCGATTTTCCATAAAAATTTTCCATGTCCTAGGAAAACCCCCACCAAATACTAAGTGTACATTCGGGATAATAAGGACCTAATCTAACCGAAAATCATCATCCCTTGAAAAGTTATAGGGGCTAAGGGTGTTAGTATTCTCATTTCGCAATACGAGTAACTACGTACGTTGTAAGCGATTTTCCATAAAAATTTTCCATGTCCTAGAACACCCCCACCAAATACTAAGCGTACATTCGAGATAATAAGGACCTAATCTAACCGAAAATCATCATCCCTTGAAAAGTTATAGGGGCTAAGGGTGTTTAGTACGTTCATTTCGCAATACGAGTAACTACGTACGTTGTAAGCGATTTTCCATAAAAAATTTCCATGTCCTAGGAAAACCCCCACCAAATACTAAGTATACATTCGAGATAATAAGGACCTAATCTAACCGAAAATCATCATCCCTTGAAAAGTAATAGGGGCTAAGGGTGTTTAGTACGTTCATTTCGCAATACGAGTAACTACGTACGTTGTAAGCGATTTTCCATAAAAATTTTCCATGTCCTAGGAAGACCCCACCAAATACTAAGTGTACATTCGAGATAATAAGGACCTAATCTAACCGAAAATCATCATCCCTTGAAAAGTTATAGGGACTAAGGGTGTTAGTACGTTCATTTCGCAATACGAGTAACTACGTATGTTGTAAGCGATTTTCCATAAAAATTTTCCATGTCCTAGGAAAACCCCCACCAAATACTAAGTGTACATTCGAGATAATAAGGACCTAATCTAACCGAAAATCATCATCCCTTGAAAAGTTATAGGGGCTAAGACTGTTTAGTACGTTCATTTCGCAATTCGATAAATTTACGTTTTAAGCGATTTTCCATAAAAATTTTCCATGTCCTAGGAAGACCCCCACCAAATACTAAGTATACATTCGAGATAATAAGGACCTAATCTAACCGAAAATCATCATCCCTTGAAAAGTTATAGGGGCTAAGGGTGTTAGTACGTTCATTTCGCAATACGAGTAACTACGTACCTTGTAAGCGATTTTCCATTAAAATTTTCCATCTCCTAGGAAGACCCCCACCAAATACTAAGTGTACATTCGAGATAATAAGGACCTAATCTAACCGAAAATCATCATCCCTTGAAAAGTTATAGGGGCTAAGAGTGTTTAGTACGTTCATTTCGCAATACGAGTAACTACGTACGTTGTAAGCGATTTTCCATAAAAATTTTCCATGTCCTAGGAACACCCCCACCAAATACTAAGTATACATTCTAGATAATAAGGACCTAATCTAACCGAAAATCATCATCACTTGAAAAGTTATAGGGGCTAAGGGTGTTAGTACGTTCATTTCGCAATACGAGTAACTACGTACGTTGTAAGCGATTTTCCATAAAAATTTTCCATGTCCTAGAACACCCCCACCAAATACTAAGTGCACATTCGAGATAATAAGGACCTAATCTAACCGAAAATCATCATCCCTTGAAAAGTTATAGGGGCTAAAGGTGTTTAGTACGTTCATTTCGCAATTCGATAAATTTACGTTTTAAGCGATTTTCCATAGAATTTTTCGATGCCCGAGAACACCTTCACCAAATACTAAGTGTACATTCGAGATAATAAGGACCTAATCTAACCGAAAATTATCATCCCTTGAAAAGTTGAGGTTCTAAGGGTGTTAGTACGTTCATTTCGCAATACGAGTAACTACGTACGTTGTAAGCGATTTTCCATAAAAAATTTCCATGTCCTAGGAAAACCCCCACCAAATACTAAGTGTACATTCGAGATAATAAGGACCTAATCTAACCGAAAATCATCATCCGTTGAAAAAATATAGGGGCTAAGGGTGTTGGTACGTTCATTTCGCAATTCGATAAATTTACGTTGTAAGCGATTTTCCATAGAATTTTTCGATGCCCGAGAACACCTTCACCAAATACTAAGTGTACATTCGAGATAATAAGGACCTAATCTAACCGAAAATTATCATCCCTTGAAAAGTTGAGGTTCTAAGGGTGTTAGTACGTTCATTTCGCAATACGAGTAACTACGTACGTTGTACGCGATTTTCCATAAAAATTTTCCATGTCCTAGGAAAACCCCCACCAAATACTAAGTGTACATTCGAGATAATAAGGACCTAATCTAACCGAAAATCATCATCTCTTGAAAAGATATAGGGGCTAAGGGTGTTTAGTACGTTCATTTAGTACGTAGTTACTCGTATTGCGAAATGAACGTACCAACACCCTTAGCCCCTATAACTTTTCAACGGATGATGATTTTCGGTTAGATTAGGTCCTTATTACCTCGAATGTACACTTAGTATTTGGTGGGGGTTTTCCTAGGACATGGAAAATTTTTATGGAAAATCGCTTACAACGTACGTAGTTTATCGTATTGCGAAATGAACGTACTAACACCCTTAGCCCCTATAACTTTTCAAGGGATGATGATTTTCGGTTAGATTAGATCCTTATTATCTCGAATGTACACTTAGTATTTGGTGGAGGTTTTCCTAGGACATGGAAAATATTTATGGAAAATCGCTTACAACGTACGAAGTTTATCGTATTGCGAAATGAGAATACTAACACCCTTAGCCCCTATAACTTTTCAAGGGATGATGATTTTCGGTTAGATTAGATCCTTATTATCTCGAATGTACACTTAGTATTTGGTGGGGGTTTTCCTAGGATATGGAAAATTTTTATGGAAAATCGCTTACAACGTAAATTTATCGTATTGCATATTGAACATACTAAACACTCTTAGCTTCGTTTATTAACCCGAAAGTACACTTAGTTGTGGTTTAAAGTGTTTTCTATATTTTTAAAATCGTGTATAGGATTTGTAAGCTTATTTGCATTATTTCATTTAAATTATAATTTACTCGTTTATCCGAAGTTTTACGCATACATTGAAATTAATATGGCGGATTTAAATTTTTAGGAAAGTTTAGGAAATACTTCACTATCATCAAAATAGTAATTTTCAAATGCAATAATAAAATAAACATCAAAATATTAAAGACTGAACACATAGTTGAGTTAAAGACTGAATAAATAGAAACTATAGTTTCATAGAAAAGGTTTTTATTACAATTACATTAAATTCAAGCAATTTACGATGAAAAAATGAAATGTAAAGTGTCTAGGCTGGGAAAGTAGGTTTTCCTTATATGGCGCCAGAATAATGACAAGATCTAATCTCGAGAATAAGATTCATTTTGGTATTTGTTTTAAATTAATATACATTATTAAATATACTGTAACAGAATCGTTATTTTTTTATTTGCAGTACCAGGAACACGGTCACTGCGCGGCTAAGGCTCAGAGTATGGGCGTGGGGTTTCTGGAGCATGATTAAATCTTGCTCGACCGGATGAATAAAATACAACAAAGCACGATTATTTAGATGATTGTCACATATTACTCGACTACTTACCATCATCACATCTTCCCTAATATTAAATGCGATCACGATTCCATATTAATTTCAAGCGAAAACTAGCATTAATGACAGAATTGATTATCTCCATTTACCAATTAATAATTTATTTCTGAATTATTAAAAAAAATATAAACAACTTTTATATTTAATTAAAAAAAATTTTAAAAATATAAAAAAAAAATTTTTTTGACACTAAAACTATGGTATATATGTATTTATTTAACTCCCAAACCATATTAATATAACTAAAATTAAACAAACAAAACAAAAAAAATAGTAAAGCAGGTAATAATGGGGCCAACGAATAATCTCGTGAAAAGGAAAATTCAAGTTATTTAAATGTTTAGGAATTACACAAATATTACAATATACTACCTTAATCTTAACTAAAGAATTAGAATTTAAAAAAAAACATAAGAAAAATTTTGCAAGATGAAATTTTAATAAAAATGAATTATATTATGATTTTATAGATAAGCGATGATTTTAATTGAAAAAAAAAATTGATACTAAAATTAAACATATGTACATACTGGACGAGCGTTGGGCGCCATGGTGAACGATGTATCCGAAGAGTTTAAACGTTGCATATACCGTAGTATTGTCAATTTATACCACACAATGTGGCCAAACTGTTAATTGACGTTTTCATAAATTGCTGATTTTAATTTTTTTTTTATTAATTTTATTATTTATGTTAGATGAAATATGTATGACACATTATATACACAAAAAATACACAGAACTTTATAATTTAGATCTAGGTAACATTTATGAGCACCTTCTTGTTTTATTATTATTATTATTTTCTTTTAAATGTCCACTCCAGCATAGCACTTTATTAATTTTTATATTTAATTTTAATATTTATTTATTTTCACATGAATGTCTTTTCACAAAAATTAATTATTTATTTATTTTGTATTTAATTTTTTTTTTTAGTTTTATAATATTGTTTTAATTGACGCAATACAATAACATCCTATGACACAATTTAGTCCACCATTTTTGTATTCAATATTAATTTTAAATTTTTTTTTATTTTTATTTATTTGTCTTATATTTTGTTTTTATAAACTTAAGTCTATCTGCTCATTTGCATGCTTTAAGTTAGCACATGCTATCATTTATTATTTAAATTTTTCTCTTCATATTCTAAGTTTACCACAATTTTTAAGATTTAAAATTTTTTTAACTTCTCAACTAAATTTCTGTAGAAGTAAATTATTATTTGAAAAAAATGAAGATGAACAAATTTTATTTATAAGATAGATATTTTCACTTTTGGTGGACTGAGACTGACTGACTCAAAAAAAATCGTTTTTTTGTTTTTCCAGCCTCCGGCAGAAACAAAATGCACGAAAAAAAAATTTGTCGGCCGTTTTCGCTCATCGTTTATTCCGGTTCTTCTTTCAAACCACATACTTCTTAATCAACTAAAGTACTTTTTAGCAATTATCCGTCAATTAACAACTCAATCAATATTAATTAATTTATATGTCGTCTTTATTAGTTGAGGCGTATTCATACGGTCGAGAATAATTGATATTATTTCGATATGATCTCATTAACGATTCTGTCGAACTACCATGGGGCGAAACACTAGACTCGTAACAATACGTATAATATGTTGCAATTTCAGGAATATCTCATTGATTGATTTATTGAAGTGTGTGGCCAAAGATAAGTAAGATTCCCGGTTGATGCCGGGCTCATTCGCCTACTTTTTTACATATAGCAAGAAAGAGGGATAAGAGAGGCACATTAATTATTACAGGATTGACCCGTTCCAGGCACCTAAGAAATCAATAGTTAGTAAATAATTAATTAGGATATATATTTATACTTGTATGATGGTACATTTTCTGAAATAAAACTTCATTATTAGGAGTTAAAATTGCACTATTTAGAATAATGTAACATTTAATTAAAATAAATATAATATAATGTAATGATTGTTATAAAAAAATTTAACTGTTCTCCTAAAATATAATAAACCAATTAAAATTAATCGAATCCAGAAACCACCAAATAGTATTACGTAAAAAAAAACTAACCACCTTTCTGTTGATTCAATGGATTTATTTCTAAGAAAATAGTTTAAACATTTATATAATGTAAAAGACACACAGTCACTGCCATCCCGAATCTAATACCAACATGTTTATTTACAAAACTAAAAAATGGCTAAACGACCAGAAACCAAATTCAAAAACAGCTAATCAGAATTCTGTAAGGTAAAATCACAGAATAGACAGAAACGACATAGTGCTATTTTTGTATGGAAAAATATCGACTCATTTTTTTGACCTTGCTTCGCGAAAAGGGTATTAAAATCGTTTGTATTGTACCCATTAGAAGGAAAAAATCGTTAATTTTGAGTTTTAAATTTGAAATAAAAAAAATTTGCATATCAGTGTGCAACAAAAATTTTCACAATCGACTTTGACAGAAAAAATAATCAGAAATCGGCCATTTTGTAAGTATGTACATATATGCGACAAAAATTAATTTTTAATTTATTTAGTTATAAAAATATTTATATATATTTATTTTAGTTATAAATTATTTATAAATAATTGATAGCTAAATAATAAATAAGTTTTAATCAAAATAATTTATAACTAAACACAATTTATATGTATTTAGTTATAAATTATTTTGAATATAACTTATTTATATATCTTCTTTGTTGTTTTTAAATCTCGAACGGATTGCAAGAAAAGCCGCTATGCGAAGCTGAATAAATACATATTAATGCCACGGGTTCATCAGAACGGGCGAATCATTGTAAATGAAATGATGTGTCCCTGGCCGATCCAGTGAACAAAACAGAGATAGGAAATTTATGAAAGCAACGTAAATACAAAAATGATAATGATGTGAAGTAAATATCATTTAATGTAAGTGATCAAATAACTTATCCGTGGACTTAAAAAATAAATTTCTAACTTTCTACTCAATCGTATGCTTCAGACGGCGTTTTCACTAAAACAATTGGTGGTTGATCTTTATCTTCATATTCAAGTGGCCCAGCTGTCGTAAGATCTTATTCTTCAGGTCCAGTAGTAGCGAAAAGAATTGGATATTCTGCTGGAGGTGGTTACTCATCAGGCGGTTATTCGTCTAGTAGTTACTCATCAGAAGATGGTTATTCATCGGGCGGTTCAGTAACTAAAATCTCAATAGGGTTCGCTGTAGCCACATATGTCTCATCACCAGCGGTTGCCAAAATTACAGCTGCTCCAGCTGTTGCTACGTATTCTGCGGTCCAGCCGTTACTACTTATTCGGCAAGACCAGTAATCGCTAACGGAGGATATTCATCTGGTGGTTATTCATCAGGTGAATATCCAATAGGTGACTTTACCACAGAATAGATATTATTCTGTGGTTTAACTAAAGTGGTTTCAAGCCCTGTGGTTTCGAAAGTGGCAGTTACACCAGGTATTGCGACGTACACTTCATCGCCGGCATATACGAGTACTGCATACTCTGCTTCACCAGCTCTAACCAAAATTGGCCTTTCTGATTATTCAGCAATTGGTGGGGGAGCATCATCAACATAACATGGTAGCGGAGCATCGTCAATTAGTTGTGCTAAACTCGTAAGCACCGGATTAGATTACAACACGACTAGTAACATTGCTGACGGTTTTTCAAGCGGCGGAACGAAATTAATAGCTGGTTATTCCGGAATTGGTTCAGGATTGGGATCTTCGTCTTATGACGGTTATACCGCTGGCGGATACTCATCTGGAGGTTACTCAGCTGGTGGATATTCATCAGGTGGATATAATAACGGAGGATATGGGTAACCTGCCGCTAGTATTTTTTAAACATAATTTAATTGATATCATATTTGAATCCGTTGTATCATACAGGATGATCATCCACGGTTCTCATTTGAATATGGAATAAACGGTCCTTACACCGGTGACGTTAAACACCAAAAAGAGGAACGAGATATTGATGTAGTGAAAGGTGAATATTCTGTAGTCGAGCCCGATGGTAACCTGCGCACAGTTAAATATTATGCAGATTGGGAAACAGGATTCCAAGCAGCAGTGACAAATAGTCGCGATTAAGTTAAAAAAAGTTCTCGGCAAGCGTAAGGCATAAATATTCAAAAAATCGCACTAATTGTATAAACATATGTTATTCAACGATCTTAATATTATGAATATATGTATATACAATTAAAGCGCACAAAAAATATATTTAAGACATTTTGTTTGGATAACTCACCTGGATTCGAGTAAAAATCACTTTACAATAACAACACATGTCAATTTTTTTGTTGACAATTAGCAAATAAATCTAGCAGTGTGATTTTGCAATAATGTTCAGTGGCTAAATTTTATTAAAATAATTACAGTTTAGAATCGTAAAAAAGGTAAGGAAATGGTCGATAGGTAATTTTTTCTTGATCTACTCAATGGCGCTTCTGGATAATATTATATTCTGTGGTAATATGACAATAATGATTGTTTGGCACAGTTCTAGGATCCCCAATATCTAAACAAATTAATACATAACAATTCATTTTCAACCAGAATTAAATAAATCTATTAAGCTAATCCTTAATAATTCAATCGATTGTTCAATGCTTAAATTATAAAATAATTGATTCAGGAAATCTATATATATAAAAAATTGTTGTAAGTGTGTTGTGACCTTATAACTCACGAACGGTCAAACCGAATTCGATCAAATTTTTAGGGTTTGTTCGTATGGTCGTGTAGATAGATGGTTTATCTAAAGTTTGCACGAAATCGGTCGACGCGTTCGTGATTTATCATTTTTCATGTCAACATGTGATTTTGTCCATATAAAAAAACAACAAGAAATACGTAGGTGCCTATGAGCGTGTGCGGTATGTATACGTGTCAGTGTCACTTTGTATAGTTATTTTTCCTCAGTTTAAGCCGTGGCGCATCTAGCTCAAAGTTTTAGGTTTTGGGAGTTTAAGTCCATTTTTTGTGTTTAGCCGACTTCAGTTGAAAATCAAAATTTTTAAAAATGAGTGCCACTCTTACGTTCCTACTACATATGCATGTATGTAAAATTTTCTTTTATTTTCGTTTTTGTCAAAAATGTATTTAAAAAGTCTTATTTCTTTTCAGCAAAAAAACATTTTTATATGTATTTTTATTTGTATGACAAATAACAACTAACGAATGACGAATAATTAGTTGTGACACAATTAAAAAGATATCAGTTGAAATTTGAAATCAAAAAATTCCAAATATAAAATATCTAATAAAAAATTATTTGCTATTTGAATAAAAATTTATTGAATAACGCTCAACACTGCTTCATACACACGGTAAATACACGTTGTAGCGCATACAGTCAGTGTCAGTGATTGATCATTTTAAGGTTCTTTTTCATCGAACTCGCATTGTGGACAGACGTAATCGGTAAGAGTCGCATTTGATTTTTTTGTTTTTTCATATATTCAGCTATACATCATCAAACAATTCATTTTGGTTTTGTTTAAGCGTTTGAATACAAACAGACAGCAGTGTATATACACTTTCCATTTGCATTTGCTGGTTGAATTGCTATCGGATTTGAAATGCCACATGCAAGACGTTCAAATATTGGTAGACGAATACGTCATTCAACAGTTGTTTCAACCAATCGAAGATCACAAAGTGAACAAGATCGTAATCAACAAAATTCATCACAGAGGGAATGACGTAGACGTATAAACCAATTGGTTGATAGTGCAAACACGGTTGAAGGTGCAAGGTCAATAAATGGACGTACGCGTCCCTCAATTCAAATCATACGACAAATGGAATTGACGGCTTATAATTATGATAGCACAATTGATTACAGTATGCATTCTTATATTGGACAAATGAATAAACAATGTGTGCATTGTAAAGCAGTCAAATTTATTAACGAAACGCCTGGCATGTGCTGTGCTGGTGGGAAAGTTAAATTGCCTGTATTAGAACCTCCACCAGACCCTTTGCACTCATTAATTTATGGCAATTCACCAGCGTCAAAGCATTTTTTTAACAAATATTCTAAAGTACAATTCATGCTTCCAAATGACATCTTTTGGAGCTACAAATATTATAAGAGATGGATTTATGCCGACTTTTAAGGTAATTACTTCGCATGGAATAAATGATATGACATTTCATTTATGTGCTGTCTCTGATGTCTTCAAAAATTCAGATTCGTCATCTAAATCTATTTCAAAAACATTACAGATTCAAGGACAGATATACCATAGAGCTGGGTCATTGTTGCCATTCCCAGATGCTGACCATCAGTTCTTGCAAATATATTTCATTGGTAATGAGAACAGCGAACTAAATCAGCGCTGTGCAATTGCTTCAAATACAAGTCGAGAAATCTTGAGTGAGCTGCAAAAATTTTTACATCAGCACAATGAATTGGTCAAATTATTCAAGATTGCACTGGATCAGATGCCCACGGATGACCATAAAATAATAATACGTGCCGACAGAACACCACTCGGACAACATGCCAGGCGATTTAATGCACCAACAATCGATGAAGTGGCAATCGTAATAGTTGGTGAACAATTTCGGCCAAGAGATATTGTTTTGTACCGTAGGAATGAGCAACTAAATCGTTTTTCTGAACTCCATCGTTGTTATGACGCATTGCATTACCCGATTTTATTCTGGAGAGGAGATGATGGTTATCATATAAATATACCGATGATAAATCCAACGACTGGTAAAAAAAATATGATTTTTGATTAGAAAATAAAATAAAAATAAAAGAATAATTTTTAGTATTTTCAGGTGCAGAAACAACGAAAAAAGTTAGTGCGATGAATTTTTATTCGTATCGATTGATGATTCGTGATCAAGAGGACAATTACATTTTGCGATGCAATAAACTTTTCCATCAATACATTGTGGACATGTATGCTAAAATCGAGAGCGAACGATTGAATTTCATCCGTCATAATCAAGCCCGATTGAGATCTGAAGAGTACATACATTTACGTGATGCACTATTGAATGATGTGGATGTGAATGACATTGGACGTTTGATGATATTACCATCGTCATATACCGGAAGCCCACGTCATATGCACGAGTATACACAAGATGCCATGTCATATGTTCGTCATTACGGCCGTCCAGATTTGTTCATCACATTTACTTGCAACCCAAAATGGGCTGATGTGTATGATTACTTATTTGATGGTCAGGTGTCAACAGATCGACACGATATAACCGCTCGCATATTCCACCAAAAATTGAAAAAGTTGATGGATCTGATAGTCAAGCTCCGTGTATTTGGAGAAGTGCGCTGCTATATGTATACAATTGAATGGCAAAAGAGAGGCTTGCCGCACGCTCACATTTTGATATGGTTGGTATGGAAAATAACACCAGATATGATTGATAGTGTTATATCGGCCGAAATTCCAGATCAAACCATCGATCAACAATTATTCGCAGTTATCACGAAAAATATGATACACGGTCCCTGCGGTGAAATCAATCCAATTTTACCATGTATGATCGACGGCAAATGTTCAAAGCGTTTTCCAAGACAATTGGTTGCTGAAACAATACACGGTGATGATGGATATCCACAGTATCGTCGACGATCAGCTCAAAATAATGGTAAAACTACTACCGTTAAAATCCTGAACCAAGACTTTGAAGTTGTTAATCGCTGGATAGTGCCGTATTCACCGTTGTTATCAAAAATTTTCAATGCTCATATAAATGTCGAATACTGCAATTCAGTCAAATCAATAAAATACATTTGCAAGTATGTTAATAAAGGTAGCGATATGGCTGTTTTCGGAGTGGCTGCTGAAAATAGAAATGATGAAATTTTGCAGTACCAAATGGGAAGATATATTAGTACTAACGAAGCTATTTGGCGAATTTTATCGTTCCCAATACATGACAGACACCCTGTTGTTATACATTTAGCAGTCCATCTTGAAAATGGCCAACGTGTTTATTTTACTGATGCAAATGCCGCACAAAGAGCAGTACAGCCTCCAGCAACTACACTAACAGCTTTTTTCAAGTTATGTGAAACGGATGAATTTGCAAGAACACTATTATATTCGGAAGCACCACGATATTTCACTTGGAACGCATCAACAAATGCTATCTGGTGATTTTCGACAAACGTTTCCCGTCATTCCCAGATCGACTCCATGTGATGAAATTAATTCATGTTTGAAAAGTTCGTTTCTTTGGGGAAATGTACAGAAGTTATCGCTCAACATAAATATGCGTGTGCGTCTTCCAAATGATCCATCAGCACGTGAGTTTTCGAAGCAACTGCTACAGATTGGCGATGGCAAAATTGCAAGTGATTTAAATGGCTTTATCACGTTACCAAACAACTTTTGCACAATAATGCCATCAAAAGAAGAACTAATTGATCGCGTTTTTCCAAACATTGTTCAAAACTATAAAAATCATGATTGGTTAAGAGAACGCGCAATTTTAGCACCAAAAAATGCAAATGTTAATGAAATAAATTTTCAAATTCAACAGAAATTGCCAGGTGACTTGGTATCATACAAATCCATTGATACTGCTACGAATGAAGAAGACGCAGTAAATTATCCGGTTGAATTTTTGAATTCTTTGGAACCACCCGGTATGCCACCGCATCATTTACATTTGAAAATTGGTTCGTCGATCATACTTCTTCGAAATCTCAATTCACCAAAACTCTGCAATGGAACGAGACTTTCCGTGAAAAAATTAATGCCAAATTTGATCGAAGCAACAATTCTCACCGGCAAAGCAAAAGGAGAAGTTGTACTGATACCACGGATTCCATTAATACCAACAGACTTGCCATTTCAATTCAAACGTCTTCAATTTCCCGTGCGTTTATCCTTTGCTATAACCGTTAATAAAGCTCAAGGACAAACGCTTCAAGTGTGTGGTGTGAATTTGGAGGAACCGTGCTTTTCTCACGGACAATTATACGTCGCATGTTCCAGAGTGGGAGCACCAACAAATTTATTTATTCATGCACCAAAAAATCAAACAAAAAATATTGTATACACTATTGTATTGAATTGACTTTTACAATATTTCCAAAAAGAAACCAATGAATTTGATTCAATGTTAATATTCATGCGCAGCAAAGCACGCCGGGTGTGTTGGCGTGTGTTTGTGACAGCATAACTAAAGAACGGAGTGACGGATTTCGCTGATTCTTTTTTTATTTTCTTCACTGTTGACTCCGAATGGTATGTAGAGATCTTTAAAGAGTAAAGGATCTTTACAGTCTGATGGTTTCAGAAAGAGTCGATCCCCCATCAACTCAAATGGAAAACCACTGAATTCTACAAACTCCCAGCCCCCCCCCCCCCCCCTTAAAGAGTAAATAATTTCATAAATACTTTTGTGGGCAGAACGAAATCTGTCGGGTCCGCTAGTATTAAAATAAAAATTAATCTTGATAGATTTTTACAACAGTAATAAATAAATTATAAATCATATAATGAACAACCAACGATAATTGTTTATCCAACTTAGAACAAGCTAACGAAAACCTTTACCAATTTACTTTCTCCCAAACAACCGAGAAAAAAATGTAATTAATGAATTACAATGAATCCCGAAAATACAAAAACTATCTAAGTACAACAATATTTGTCTGCATTTAAATTTTATTCTGTAGTTTCCAAGCTATCAAAAATTCCATTATCCGCTGAAATATTAAATGTATTAGCAAACCCAACAGCCATTATGATTCCTACCATGTCTAGTCCCACAAAAAGTCATGAACATCATTTGCAAGCTTCTCAAAAAATATTAATTTAGAATTAAAATTAAAATTAGGCAACAGAAAAATCAATTTATGACGTAAACCAATTTATACTAGAATCCTAAACAAATCTTTACATTATAAACTAGAAATTTAGTTTAAAAGTTTATCTTTAATATGTAAAATTCAGTCGCGGGTATACTGACGAGTGACGATAATATTTCCTCTACATTCATTATTGCATTATAAATACATATATTGGGGGTACAAATAAGCTTTGAGGGGTTTACAAAAGATGGTGTAACTAATATGAAATTTCATCGGGCCATCTTGTAACTGTATTCATGTTAAAGCGTCATCATTTCTAATATGTACAGAACGGCGGCGCTGCTTTTAGTGATACAGACATATTTACTGTTCCAAATCGAAACCGCATTAAAGTTTTTATTAGCGATTATTTAGGATTACATGAAACAGCAGACGCGGAATGTGAAACAGATGAAAATGTTGCATCATCGAGCAAAAATTATTACAACGAAAACACCAATGAAGATGTGGTTTCAATCGATTTAGTCGAGGAAGAGAACTTGGATGATGAACTGCAACGTAGTATTAATTCTAGCTTAATACCCATTCAAACCCGCTCTCCAAATAATACAATGTTAACAAATATTAAACTGATGACCGCGATCGGGGGAGAAATGAGAATATTTTAACAAAGCGGTCATAGAGGACCACATTTGCAGCGAAGTCATACAGATTTATTGACCATTCCAGCGACAAGCGTGGAATCGAAACCAGCATTTTCAGCTTCCGGAAATATTATTTCCAAATTTAGAACCAGGCTGGACGATAAAACGGTTAGCGCCTTATGTTTTCGTAAAAAACCATATTTTTTAAATAATTTGAAAATATAAGGAACGAGATTTTTATTAACCGACCAAATGGCATAGTGGTTAAAGCTTTGGCGTTTGGATCGGGAGGTACCGGGTTCGAATCCCGATAGGGGCAGGATGCAAAGGGAGTTTTCATCAACAAATTACGATTTGGGATGAGAAGGAACATATCTATGACCCCCTGTCGGAGTATGGACCCCCTCACGGGCCGACCCATCTTCCATGCCAGTATAGGCTGACATGGAGCTATGCAATGTGCAGATGGTAATAAAATCGGACCTATATCCGTACGTCCTCGAATTGGCCAATACAGGCGTAAAGGTAAGGACGTAAATAAGCAAACCGCGAAAGAGTAGGGAGAGCTTCGGCCCCAGAACAGATCAGGGAAATTTTTTTTTTTTTTTTTTTTTATATATTTATTTATTACAACTGATTTACAAATCATCTAGTAATTTATCTTTCATAATTTATATTCTTGTTTGGAGGGTTGTAGCCCTTTGGCTAGTCCCCTTTACAATTTTATTATATTTTTAGTCGCTCCTGATTGGATCTTGTAGATCATGCGGTTTCTTCCTTCGCAGCCGTCTTACTAGGTTTGAATCATCCAACATACGACGTATCTCAGCATTTTGGTGTAGACTAATACGTTGCATGTGTTTTCTCGCGTGTTTGCTTATTTCTTCACTAACGAAATCCATCTTCAGATCTCTATGGAGGTTGTCATTTCTTATGTACCACGGTGCATTAACTATTCCACGAAGGACTTTGCTTTGGAATGACTGGATGATATTGACATTGGTTTTCTTTGTACAGCCCCAGAGCTGAATACCGTAAGTCCACACAGGTTTTAGGATTTGCCGGTATAGTAGCAATTTATTATGTAGAGTTAGCTCAGAATTTCTTCCTAAGAGCCAATCCATCTTTCTGTATTTGATGTTTAACTCTTCTTTTTTCTTTTTCACATGCTCTTTCCATTTTAGTTTCGCGTCTAGAGTCATGCCTAGATATTTTGCCGTATTTGCATAGGGAATTTGCTGGGAGTTCAGTTCTACTGGCATCCAGTTGACCTTCTTGTTGGTAAAGTTTACGTGAACAGATTTTGTTTCATTAAGTTTTATTCGCCATCTCTTGGTCCAGGTACTGACAATATTAGTAGCTCTTTGCAATTTGCTTGTAGATTCTTCTATGCAATTAGCAAATGCTAAGATGACCGTATCATCCGCAAACGTCGCTATGTTAGTATCCACTATCGTTGGCAGGTCCGAGGTGTATAGAACATATAAAGTTGGTCCCAGAACGCTACCTTGTGGTACCCCTGCTGATATTTTCTTTATTTCTGAGTATTCGCCATCTAATTTAACTCGAAAGTGTCGGTTAGATATGTAAGATTTTAGAATTTCATAAAACTGCTTTGGTAAGTCTCTTTGTAATTTATATTCTAAACCTTTATGCCATACTCTGTCAAAGGCCTGTGCTACATCCAAGAAGACGCTTGAACATACTTTCTTTTTTTTCAAGTACGTCTTCAATTATGTTTGTAATTCGGTGCACTTGTTCTATTGTTGAATGATTTTCTCTGAAACCAAATTGATGTGGAGGAACAAGATTTCTTTCTGCTATTATTGGTTTTAGTCTCTTTAGGAGTAGTTTCTCGAATAATTTTGAAATTATTGGGAGTAAGGAAATCGGCCTATACGAATTTTTGTCATTAAGTGGTTTGTTTGGTTTAGGTATCATAATTACTTCTGCTACTTTCCATTGACTTGGAACGTGTTTAAGTCTGAACACTGCATTAATTATTTGGAGTTGTTTACGCAGACCTTTTTCAGGAAGAGCTTTTACTATTTGTCCTGTAATTAAGTCATATCCTGGAGATTTCTTTGTATTTAGGTTGAGATTGATTTCCTCTTTTAATTCTTGTAGTGTGACAGGAGATATATTGCAGTTATCCATTTTATATACTGGTGGTATGTTTTCCTCTGCAGTTTGTCTAGGTAGTGGCTGAAACGTGTTCTCGAGGTGGGTTGCAAACAACGAAGCTTTTTGCTTTGCACTTATAGCCCATGTGCCATCTTCATTTTTTACTGGTGGAATTTGTAGTTTAGGTCATTTTAAACTTTTTGTCGCTTTCCAAAGGGAGTACTCGGTATCTTTTTCCCCAGTAAGGCCATTCAAGTATTTATTAATGGATTCGTTTTTGATTTCTTTAATTAGCAACTTTAGTTTATTGGATAAAAAATTAAGAGTTGTTTTATATTCTGGCGCTCGACTTCTTTGCCAGGCCTTTCTTGCTTTTCGTTTTGCTGCAACCAGTTCCCTAACTTCTAGAGGATAAGTAGCATTTCGGCGCATTTCCTTTGAACTTGAGGGGGTACTACTCCACGCCGCTTCTTGTATACTGTTGTTGAGTTGTTCTAGTTCTTCTTCTAGCTCTATCGGGTTTTTAATTGGCACCTGAAGATCAATATTATCCTCAATAAGTTTCTGGAATTTCTCCCAGCAGGTTTTTTTGTTCGTTAGCGAAGGTGGACTAGTTTTTTTAATAATCGTTGCACTGATTGTCATAATAACAGGCGTATGATCCGACATAATCCCCTCACTGCTTTCTAGGTATATGTAGTTTTCGTCTATACCTTTGGTGATAAAGAAGTCAATGATATCGGGTATTTTGTTTCTATCCGTAGGCCAATAAGTTGGTTGATCTCCAGAATGAAAATCGCAATTGCATAGTCTTCCTGCTGCAAACAGCTCTCTTCCTTTTTTAGAGGTTACTCTTGATCCCCAGTAGGTGTTTTTTGCATTAAAATCACCTCCGATTATGAAACTTGATCCAAGTGATTTAAATAACGTGCAATAGTCTTGTTTAATTAAATTATATCTTGGGGGGCAATATATTGACGATACACTATATTCTTTGTTGTTATTTATAAATACTTTTAAGGTGACTACTTGCATAAATTCCTCTTCAATTTTAAGATCTATAAAGTGTTTGATGTTTTCTTTTATAACCACCGACGATCCTCCCCTTGCCCTTCCTGCTGGATGAATGGCGTGGTAACAATTGAATCCATATATTTTAAGATATGAAGTTGAAGTAAAATGGGTTTCCGATACTAGGCATATATCTATTTTTTCAGTATTTAGGAAAATTTCTAATTCTGGAATATGTTGCATTAGCCCATTTGCATTCCAGGTTACTATTCTTAATGTTTTATTTGTTGTTGTTTGCATCATTTTAATAGAGCATGGATTTCATTTCATTTAGAGAGTCTTGCTTATCTAACCTGTTGCTTAGAGCTTGAAGGCATTTCTCTTGTTTAGCTAGACGAATGTTAAGAGCTTCCATGCTTCTTAGTATCTTTTGGAGCACTGCTGTACCTTCAGTAGTGTGCTCCGAAATAATTGGTTTTGTCATGACTACTTGCGAGTATAGTTTTGGTTTTGGTTCTCCCGTTTTACTAGCATGAGGTTTAGGTTCCTCTTTGGTGGAAGTTTGATAATTTTTTACCGATACTCCTGGACTTTGTTTTCGCGTTTTATTTCTTATTCGTTATAGCTCCTTAGGTATTTCACATCACCGGTAGTTTGCGGGATGTGACTTATTGCAATTGACACATTTTGCAGCAATATTTTTACTAACCGGGCATACCTGGGCATGATGCTTTCCGGCACATTTCACGCATCTAATTTCTCTTTGGCAATATTTCTGCGTATGATTAAAACCTTGACATTTTTTGCACTGCGGTATTAATCCGTTATTCTTTTTCAATGGCTCTATTTTAACTCTCATGCTAAGTATTGCCTTGATATTATACACATCTTCCACTTTTTGTTTGTTATTAAAAGTGAGCATAAATAGTGGAAGCCCTCTTTTGTTAACTTGAACTCCTTGTTCAGTTTCGATTTTTTCTTTCTTAATAATGTTTACGGCATTTTCTATTTGATAACCCTTTTGCTTGAGATCCTCAATAATTTCCTCTTCTGCACAGGTTGGGTGAAGACCTCTAGCCATAACTTTAATTGGGCGATCATTCTTATCCTCATAGGTAAACCACTGATGCCCCTCGGAATTAAGCTTTGTAGCCAAAGCTCTATAAGTTTCAGAGTCTACAACATTAATTTTCCAGACGCCGTTGTTTAGAGATACGAGTTTGTACTCGGCTATCGTAATCGATTTCATAATCGATTGTATAGTGGAGAAATTTGATATCCCGACGACATTTATTGGTGGAGTTGATTTTTCTTTCGGTTTAGCTGGTTGTTGTTCTAGAGCTAGTTGTTTCTTGATGATTAACTGATTTCTGGCAACCTCTTTTGAAGTTGATGGTAAAGTCTCCGCCATTTCTGGTGAGTGTTGCGCTTTCCTTTTCTTACTTGGTCTTTTATTCCGGTTCAACATCCAATTTGTTTCTCTTTCTAATTCTTCTTCATCCGTATGGAATGAATTAATGCCATCATCGACTATTGGGCTAAGTGTCGTCCCAAGTTCTGCACGTGTTTCAACTGCTTTTTTGAGTTCTTCATTTTCTTTCTTTAAAATTGTAAATTTTTCTTTCAATTTAGTAGTAAATTCTTTTATTTCTCTTAGTTGTTCACGGAGTTCGGCATTTTCCTTCTCGTACTGAAATATATTTCCAGTTGAAGATCTTGGTGATCTTGATAATTTGGAACTTCGTCCAAATGGGTTAAACAATGATTGGCCCACCCCAGAATCTGTTGGGCCTGCCTCCGAAGAGTGTGGATTTGGCAGCATATCTGATGCTGTACCACCTGGGGTATTACATTCCGTATTTGTTGTATTCAGTGTTTGTTTTAGCCAATTTATACCACTGGCATTTGGTCCCCGGTAGCACTTTGCTACTGTCGAAGCAGTACCCGCCCCCCGCGACGAGGACGCGGCTACCTTGGTGTTACCTAGGTGTACACAGAGACAGCCGAAGCCCTCTGAGTAGAGCTGAGGGAAAATAAAAATAAAAAAATAATAAAAAAAAAAAGATTTTTATTATGGAATATTTTTAAATTTTTCTATTAATGAATTTTTATTTTTAAATAATTTTAGACAATAAAAAAATGAATTATATGTTTTTTATTTAACACTTTTGTTTTCTTTCCTTAATTATTTTTGGTTTTTCATACAAATTCCAAATCCCGGGATTGAAAATTTAATTTATTTTATTATTTATAAACGGTCCGGGAGTACAATCCCTACTGCTGAGGATGCTGATGTTTTTGTTGAGAATAAAATCATCAATTTTTTATTGGACATCTGGCCGATATATGACTATTTCAGTGTTGTCTTTTCAAAATTTTTGTGATCTATGCATTACTTCCCATCATTCATATTTTTGTAGATTTAATGTCTTCCAATTCGGTCGTTGCGGTTGTTCTGTATTGTTGTTAAAGAGGATTTTTGAATTTCATTTCATTGATTACGATTGTTCTGACGTCGTATCCATGTTGTGAGTTGCTTCTGAAAATAACATTTTCAACCTCCAATAAATACCTATTACGGGATTGTTTAGGTTTGGCCTTAGGTTATATTTTAGTCATTTTCATATAGTTTTATTTCATTCCGATTCATATTTATGTCTGTTAGGCTGTGCATCCTCCTGTAGAATTTATGTTTAACGGGATATGCTGCACTAAGTATGTGCTTTTATGTTTTAAGGCCTGCTCGTTATAGGTTTGTATATTTAACTATTCAATTTTATTAAACAACTCTTTGGCGGATTTCGAAAGCCACGGTAGTTCACTTTATTTTTTTAAGTATTGGGCTGATGGTCGATTGAACTGGAGATTGGTTTTGTTGCGTTGCAATTTTTCAAACATGTTTGTATAATACAATAAAATTGGAATGTATCCATTTTTGTCTGTATTAGTTAACTTTGAAAGTCGGTTAAGCTATTACCATTTTTAAAATTTTAAAATTTTGTAAAGACTCTTACAGAGAACAATACAGACATTTATATCCATCACAAAAGTTGAATTAAAGTTGTTAGAATATTTAAATTACTTTACTAAAAAACATAATTATAGAGCATTGCCAATACAACGTCACAACGGTTAGTTAATCTACAAAATAAGCTCCTTAAGCGATTTTTAAAGGGAAAACTGTGGGTTCGGGAACCAGCTTATATGTTTAGTCCGAGTTATGTAAATTGCTAACTTGCTAATTAAATTTAGCAAAAAGGTTTCTGCAAACACTGAAATTTGTTGCTTATTATTCAATATTGTGTTCAATATGTAACTTACTATAGAATATAGATCCACACATGTTCGTTGTGATAGTGTCATCGAATTGACGAAGTGCTTGGGCGAACTTGGACCGCTAATTATAAACTTATAATTTCAGGAGGGTACCATTGAGAGGGATCGTCAAAATTTCTGGCTAATATCTCGCATAGCATGACATAGACATCCCATATGTTATTTTAGGAAGCTTAATAACAAAGATAAAAAGCGAAAAGTTGGAGACCTCTTGCACTGTTCACCAACGGTAAGCCCTTGAACCAACTACTTATGAACAAATTTATCTAAAAAGTCTAGAATTTGACCAGATCTAGGAGATGGTAAACTTACTAAGTTAACAAAAAAATTTAAATTATCATAACTTAAGTAATTGGTAATTATAAAAACAGTTTCTCACTTAATATACGATTCTCAAAGGAACTAGACTCTCCAATATGGATTAATTGAATTGGAATGTTGTCTTTTCGATTACACCATATGGAAAAATTATCTGTAATTTAAAACAAAATTGTATTCAATTAATTAGATTTATAAATATATATGAGCCCAACAAATTTCAAATAATTAATCAAATTGTTAAAAAAGGAAAAACCGTATTAATCAATCTTATAGTTAAAATGCACCAAACCAAATAGAAAACCTTTTTGGTTCTGTTTTCTTGTGTGCCAACAAAACGGGAAAAACAAAATACCGTATACGAGTAATTTCAAATTTATTAAATAAATAAAATCAATTATTTCATTGAATTGATAACAAATGTTCTGCTTCAATAATTTAATCGATTTTCATTTATAATGGACATAGATACGATAATTCTGTAATATATTCGGACCCGATAGCACCACAAATGTCAAAATGATAATCTTTAATAATTTGTATGTGTTAGACTTGAAAATAAATTGGAATAAATCAATCAAAAACACCGTATTAGCACAAACACAAGCACACATTACACAAATCCTGTGTAAAAAAAGGATACTTCAGGAACATATAAATAAAATAAATTAAAAGGAAAACCCATTAAAAGTTCTAGTGTAGCAAAAAATTAAAAGGGTTAAGATACATAAAAAACGAGGTTAGATAGTAATTATTTAGCTAAACTACCCTTCGCTATATATCCCGTATACATAAAGAATACAGTCTATCTCTTCTATAGCATTTGAAATTTGAATATAAATAGAATCATAAAATAAACTCACATCAATTAGAAGCAATTTAAGTAAATAATTTAAGGGGTTGGTTAATACGAATATTAAGTAGGGTTAATGTTTGGAATTATGTATAAGAAAATGAAATCACAATTATGAGTAAGCACAAGTGTAAATAAATGTAAAACTTAATGTTATAGTCATAAATTTTGAAATATAGGACATAAAATTGTATTGCGAGACTTAATAAAATGGTTTACATTTCAAATTTAAGGTGAACGTAGGTTTATACAGTATGAATTGAACCTGTATAGCAATTCAGTGAAATTTCGTAGAAATAAGCCACCTAACTTTGTGTTTTTCATTTTACCTTTCCACTGTTGACAATTTAAAAAGATATTCTAACTAAAATAAAATGAATGTTGAGCGGAGGATTTTAATAAGCTTATTTTATAGTTTACATTTGCTGTTAAATTACTAATATAGGTTTTATTCGTATACAAATCGTAGTTGGTATAAATACTCAGCCATTGCGATTGGGACTGATCGCTGACAAAATTTAAACTCAGAAATATTATCAAAAAAAGAAAATAATTCGTCTGTGAAAAGTTGAATCATTATGAACTCGTATTAATAATTGCAAATAAAGCTAAAACTAGCAACAAAAAATTGTTTATTAACGCTAGATTAAATGCCCATAACCTGTCTAAGAAAATCTGAATTTTCTAAATCATAGAACAAATATATTTTTTTAACTTCAAATTCGGGCTTTTTAAAGCAAGTTTGATTTTAAAAGAATTTTGAAAGTCAAACTCCGTTTTTAAAGATCAAATTCAGTTGTTGGATAATCCCACAAACAATCAAAATCTAGTTAAAGAATCTGTGAGTACCGTCAAACCAGTTCCTAATGGTAGATAGAGCGAATTCGTATAAGTTATTTACATATTTTAATTATAAAGAGCCCAATTTTGAGAAAAAATTAATTGCTATTTATGAGCGAAATTTTAAAGAAAATAGTGCGACCAAATACGGTTTCATGGCGGAATGATGATGGAGCCTAATGCTTTCACCAGACCTACCATTTCTTTTAGTAAGCCCCTACAGCATTGCGTTCAACGATGATGAGTGGACGCTAGTAGAGATTAAAAGCCATATCAAAGAAAGAACTATGTCGGCTTTGATGTAGTACTGAAATTAAGTTACAAAGATAAGACTGACGATAGATTATACAGTGCCGGGAAAAAAAATTGGGCAAACATATTTTATTGCAAATTGGAGTCTTTTTTTGCTAAAATTACAAAACTTTTGAAAGCAATTGGCTTTTCGGAAAAACCCCGAAAAATGCCAAAATATTCAAAATACGTTGATTGGAGGTAACGTAATAGAATAATTTAAGCACATATTTTTTAATTTTTGTTTTGTGTTGTGTTTTATTGATTTATAGAAGTTCTAACTTTAATATTCATAAATTGTTGGACCGCCTTTTGTTTTTATTACACCGGTGCAACCCCGCAACTGATGTTCAAAAAAATTGGTCAAGCAATTATTTTATTTTACGCCTACCGTTGTTGGCCGTCATTAGAGTTCAGATGTTTTATTGCCTGTAATTTTTTTTTTTTTGAGTATTAATAGTGCATATTTTGTAAGATTAAGTTATTCTGTAAGTGATCCTAGTCAAATAAAGAATAAAGAGCAATTTTAGTTTAAAAAATGGGTAAAGTTAGTGAGCAGCGTAAAAGCAATATGTTGATTTTGGTGCGAGAAAATTTAACCACGCGTGAAATAGCAGAAAGATTAAACATTCCTAAAAGTACTGTACTGTTGTTTCCTAAACAAATGCGACAGATGGACAGTACACAAAGAAAGAAAGGCTCTGGAAGGCCCAGAAAGACAACGTCGTTGGATGTTACAATGTTGTTGGAACCGTTTTAAAACTTCATCGGGCATAAGACGGGATGTTGAGCGAGCAACGAGAAAAGAAATTTCAGCCAGCTTAGTGAGAAAAATACTTGTTAAAGCTGGTTTGAGAGCACTTAAACCAGTCCAGAAGCCTGAGTTCACATTACTAGTGAAAAAAAAACGTTTGCTATGGGCCCAGGAGCATGTTTCTTGGACTCCAGAGATGTGGAATGATGTGATTTTCTCCGATGAATCAAAATTCAAGCTGCATGTTGGAGATGGAAGAATTCTCGTAAGAAGAAAACCGGGTGAGCAGCTTAGCAACGAATGTCTTTTAAGACTTCCACCGAAAAAGGAAGGAGTTATGGTCTGGGAATGCTTTTCTGGAAATAAAACCGGTCTATTGTGCTTCCTTAGTGCGAGCATTACAGCAGCTGTTTATCTGCAGGTCCTACACAACGAATTTGAGCGTTCTGTGTTAATGCTTTTTGGCGAGACTTGTAAATTTATTTTTCAACAGGACAACGCTCCGTGCCATACCGCCAAAATTGTGAGTTATTTATTTTGAATTGTAGATAGGAAACATAAATAATTTGTAAAAAACTTGTTTTTTCCTTATCTCTTCATGTATCGCTGTAATAAAAGCAAATGGCGGTCCAACAAAATATTAATATTAAAGCTAGAACTTCTATAAATCAATAAAAAACAAAAAGAAATAAAAAATAGGTGTTTAATTTATTCCATTACTTTAACTCCAATCAACGTATTTTGAATATTTTGGCCTTTTTCGGGGTTTTTCCCTAAATTGCAGGTAAATTATTTTTTTCAAAAAATTACGTCATACATATATTTAAAATGAAACAATAAGCCAATTACTTTCAAAAGTTTTGTAATTTTAGCAAAAAGAGACTCCAATATATGATATAATATGTTTGCTCAATTTTTTTTCCCAGCACTGTATAAGCTAAAAAAAACATGAATATATGGTCAACTACAATTAGGTATGGCATGACTAATCTGAAACACTGTTATTTTATAATATTTACTACTTTTGATGAAATTTATGCTACAATACAAGCACCTAGAGATGAGATTTTTTTTAGAAATTTATATAGAGACGTTGACTGACAGTTATTTTATAATGTGATGCCTTACACATTTAGAACGTAATAATGTGATAATCATTTAAGTAGTGTGTTTTATTTTTTAATGCATTTTGTTTGTTCTCATTGAATTATAATTATTATTTTTATTAGTTACTTCGAAATCAATGACAAGATTAGCACATGAGCAGTTTTATTTTAATTTAAGGTGGTGCACTTGTCCTCTTTTCATACTGATTTCCATACCTTTATCATTACATTCAAAAAATTTAGATATGGTTCCCCGTTTTTATATTAAGCGTCGTATCAGTATTCCATAGTTAAGTTATATCAAATGTGCCTCGGAAATCAATTTGATCAACCTTATCTCGATTATCTGGAGTACACTGCACAGCTACATCAGAAAATGTTCGAGCAGATATCTCAATTTGAGGCTTTACAATAGCAGGTTGAGTTTCTTGAAGCTTAGATCTCTAAAATTAAATTTTATTAAATATTAAATAAATCTTTTTTTATTATGAAAGGGCGATTGAACGTCGTAGAGGGAAGACGAGTTTTTTTGTCTCTCCTCCGAATAAATAAAGAAATAATTTAAATGTGTTGAAATTAATTAATTGATCATTACCGGTGTGAAGTTTCTAACAAAAAATACCAAAAAAACCAAATTATATATGTGTTGGTACCACTCAATACTAAATTCTTATTAGAATAAATTGAGTGAGATTTATTACACTGTAAAATTATTTTCCGAATGAAGATAATTTAAAATTAAAATTTTTTAAATATAATTTATTCAAAAATACAAAATACTAATGATATGCAATGATTATTAAAACAGATAAGAAAAACCAAATTGAAATCAAGTGAGAATTAGTTAACAAATAAATAAAAATAAAAGCTATAACAGAAAAAATATCAGAATTGTTTATTAAAATTTCTCGATCAAAATACAGAGTATTTTATCAATCTGGGCCAATAACAAGCCACTTCCGGAGATTAAGGCAAGATACCACTATATAGGTTGAATTGGCCTATCTCTAAAGAACATTTTCCGGTATAAGGTTTTCCCAAGCGGAGAAAATGCAACCTTGTTAATAGCAATTTTCCACCGTAAATTTTGAGTATTTATCAATCTGGGCCAATAACAAGCCACTTCCAGTAACTTAATTCAATTTTTGAAGTTATTTTGAATACATTTTATGGATTTAAAACAAAATTTACACAAAAAGAAATTGCTATTAACAAGGTTGCATTTTCTCCGCTTGGGAAACCCTTATACCGGAAAATGTTCTTTAGAGACAGGCCAATTCAACCTATATAGTGGTATCTTGCCTTAATCTCCGGAAGTGGCTTGTTATTGGCCCAGATTGATAAAATACTCAAAATTTACGAGCCCGTGACGTTTCTAACAAAAAATAACACGTATACGTATACGATCCCAATTGGAAAACATGGCAGAATCATAATTCTTCTTGGATTCAGATAGATTCCAATAGCCGCCATATTGAATTGTTTTAGTGTTGGTGAATTGCACTGTTAATATTTTATAAATGCAAATTAGTAAAAATTTATGAGTGTGAAGTTTTTAACAAAAAAATAACAACAATACGTATACTAATCCAATAAGTATTCTTGAAATCTTAGTATGTGTTAGTTTTTACACTGTTAATTATAAAGTTGAACGAGACAAATAGTAATGTTAGAAAGAGATAAACAGGACGCCATGTTTTTTATCTTATTATACTTATGTACGTATAGAAATTATATTAAATAATTATATAATACATAATAATTAATAAGTATATTTATCATTGTGTATAATATAATTATTTAATATAATTTGAAATGAATGAATTGAATAAGACATCACAGAGATTGTACCACAATAAAACTATATACGAATCACTCCTACGGGTTTAACTTATCAAATGAAGCATGGTTCCTTCCAATGTGGATTGGCTTAGTACGTTTTTTTGAGCAAACTTCTCATTGGATCCTTATGATTTTTGAGTGAATCTCATTTATTCTCACAATAACAAGACATCATAGAGATTGCACCACAATGAAACCACATACGAATCACTCCTACGGGTTTAACTTATCAAATGAAGCATGGTTCCTTCCAATATGAATTGGCTTAGTACGTTTTTTTGAGCAAACTTCTCATTGGCTCCTTATGATTTTTGAGTGAATCTAATTTATTCTCACAATAACAAGACATCACGGAGATTGCCCCACAATGAAACCTGTGATGATTCAGTGATTTGTGATATACAAAAGTGTCAGGTATCATTGTATAACATTACATTTTAAATTAAACCGTACAAATCTTTGCATGGCTAAATTTGACATATTTTATAAGCTGTTTTATAAGAATTACAACTGTCTAGTCGAAAGAAAATGGAGGGTCTGTATGTTGTCTGTCCTGTTTAACAAACAACTGTCTTGTTTAACCAAAACTCTTCATTCTTGCTTAAATTTCAGAAAATCAATCATCATATCCGCTTTTATTTTAAATGTTTAGACCGATTCATTACAAATTTAATTTAGAATCGTTTAGTTCATAGTGATTTTTCACATAGAGGATATACTTTAAAAATATTTGCAAACAACGAAAAGGCTCCTCTGGAAGCTGCCATTTCCGGTGGACCAATTTCGGCCATAAATCACTGGGATTTCCAAATTTATACAAAAAGCTTAAATGAAGTTCCACTCAGATCAGTTGCCCCGTCTGGGCTGAATAGAAGCCACAAAATTTAAGTCTGCACAGGTCCACACAGCAAAGATTCTTTTAAAAACGACTTTTAGACTTCGGTGATATAGCGAATGGTTAATTTACAAAACTCCCGAGGTTCAAAATGTTCTTGATTACTATACTTATTTCCTAAAAGAAAGTTATAGAAAACCAATTTATTATTTATTTAATTACTCATTTATCATTAAACAGGAATTCGGATGCTACCCTTGAATCGCAGTATATATAAACATCTAGTTGTCTGGCTTTACGCGGTTATTTTAAATTATATGATTTTCATTTATTATTCAAGTTCACATAGGTTAATAGTAATATTTTCGGGTTTGTAATAACTTGTGTTTCTTGGCGCCTTATCTGATCCTGTTCAGATCACGTATTGTGAAACAATGCAAAGGCGCGTACTAGATTTAAAATCAAAATTTGTGATCTAAAACAATGTAAGAATGTATTTTATATAAAATTGAACTAATCCGGATCAAAAAATGTCGTGATTCTTTCGCTTCGTAAAATATGTTTTCGTCTTTCATAAAACAATATACAATTATACGTTTACAAAATAGTACCTGCGACATCGTTCGTACTATCCAAATCATACATACATCTGTAAAATAAAATAAGTAGTCTCTTGTCTCAAAATGCCTCTTGGTGTTATGTTAATAATAACTCTAGGTATATCAAGTAATGCATGTAAAAAACAGAAACAGTACCATATCAAGAAGATGATCGGGAAAAAAATATTAAGCAGTATATATGAATACATATACAGATTACGGGGTATTCCCAAAAGTCCAATCATCAGATAATAGAAAAATGTTTTCCAACTGTCGAAAATCTCTTTAATAACAATTTTTTTTTCTTGCATTTTTCCCCCAAAGGAAATTAATAAAAGTATATTTTATTTATTTATTATACTTATAACATATACGAGTAGAGTGGAGAGGGACACGTATTCGTGAATTCAGTACACACATCAATGATGAAAATTAAATACAACAAAACCATCTTCTTTGTATAAGAAAAATTGTAACATACTCTCGTTTTGATACCCCTAGATCTTGGAAAAAATGTTAATATTCTCACATAACACAAAATCGAAGAAGAAACTGGATTTGTTTTGCAGTTTTTTCACCACGAAAACAGAATAAAGTTCAAAATCCCAATTGCAATTGAATTTGAAACCAAATACACATTTTCTGTGTAAAGAATAAAAATGAGCAAAACTTTTTTCTCTACTTTTTGATGGTTTTATAATTTTTCTTTTGGGACAGTTTTCACTAACAAGCTTTTCGGTGTTGTTTGTTGCAAAATATAATATATATAACCGAACAAATTGATAGAGTGAAAGTGTACAAAACTTAATTTTATTGAGTACGAATATGTTAAGGCACTTAGGTGAGTGACTTTCAATTAAAATGTATTTTTGTAACAGATTTTGATAAGCTCCGTTCTGAGATAAAGGAAACTAATCAAACTATAACTATTGCGATGCATAGAGCAGACTGCTTGATAGCGTTATTCTTAAATGAGTTGATAGCGAAGAAAATATTCTTAATTGAAAATTGATTTACCGAGTACTTCTACAATAGAATAGCGACTGTATTGTGAATTTGTAGTAAGGATAAATTTCCCACGCTTCATTAATTCAGTATAGTTTACATGGGACCTTTATGTCTGCTAATCCTTTATTTCATTACCTTTTCACTTTAAAAAAATCTGAGATTATGTGATTTTCGAATTAATGAATAATTAGCCCATTGAATCCTAGTTAAGCCCCAGGACTTGTAACATTGATAATGTTCTAATCTGATAATGTTCTCCACCTAAACCGATATGATCTATTGCCAGAAATAAAATCAATCATTCTGTATTTGTTAGTTGATATCAATACGCATGCAGTGGTAATTTAACTTGGATCAACTAAAATTTCATATTAAAATCAATTAGAATTTAATAGTTTTGGTGAGTGTGCTAGGTGTCACAGCTAATGAATACCAAAGTTGCCTTGTGCAGTTATTACTTGTATAAATAATAATTTATAAGTACAAAAGGTGTTTAAGTGTAATTTACTGTGCCTAAGTGATAATTCATGCAAATTTGTCGCGAAGGAAACGAAAAAATACGCAGCATGCACATGGATGTATAAAACAAACAATCTAAATACTAAAATACAACCTGTTGGCCGCCAATCACCATAACCGCTAATGCACCACCGTTGCATCACACTTAAGTTAGGTTTTTTTTCTAAATATTCAATTTATATTAATTAACTATATATGATGATTTCGCCTATATAATTGTTTTTATGATTTTATTTTTATATTATTTATTATTATTTATTTACCATTACTGACCTGTGTATATGTATCTAAGTAATAATATTGTATTACACAGGGTGGGCCATGAATATTTTTTTGAACTAGCGGTTATTTTGAGTATGGTAAGGGTTATGTCACTTCTGATTTTACAGAAAGTTAATTTTATGCTTCCGGTGAACGAAAATGGTTGTGTATTCGCTTGAACAACGCTGGGAAATATTGAAATATTACTTCGAAAATCATGGTAATGTTGCAGAATGTGTGCGAAAATTGCGTGCGGTTTTCGGAAGAAACGAAGCGCCGGGAGCTCCATATGTGCGTTAGTTTGTGAATAAAGTTAAAGAAACAGGCTTGCTAATTAATAAACCAACACGAACCAAGCAGCCAACCAAGCGTGCACAAGAGTTGAACATTTGACGCACAACATTGCGACGAATTCTGCATAAATACCTTGGTATGACACCGTATAAAGTTCAATTGGTTCAGGAATTGAAGCATATCGGTTGACTAACTTTGTATGGGAAAACAAAGTGTAAGGTGAACAAATGACTTGTCATATTAGCCTTACAAATCAACTCTTATTGATTTAAATTTTGTAGTCTACTAACATAAAACGCACCTATAAGGTGCTCTCCAATAATTTTAACTCTTATCTAGTAATAGTGGACAAGCCCCTACCAAAGGCAAGCGCACTATTCACTAAATAAACTGAAAACTCATTGTAGACACTATATATAACCACAACCAAAAAATAAAACATCAAAAATTAAAACAACCACCCATTGCGTTTTCAGATCGCTGAGTGGGTTTGCGATCGACTTGAAGAATGAGGCGCATTTCCATCTTGGCGGCTATGTAAACAAGCAGAATTGTCGCATTTGGGGCACGGAGAACCCGCACGTGATCGTGGAGAAGCTGATGCATCCTCAACGAGTGACTGACTGTTTTGTCCGGATTTTGGTCCGGTGGCATCATTGGACCATTTTTCTTCGGCACTTCAAGAGGAGGAGATAGGCAACATTTGGTTTCAACAAGACGGCGTTCCGTGCCACACAGCACACGTTTCAATTAACCTTTTGCGCACTGTCTTCGAATATCGAATTATCAGCCGAAATGCTGATGTAATTTGACCGTCTCGGAGCTGTGATTTGACGCCGTTGGACTATTATCTTTGGGATGCCGTCAAAGATAAGTGTTACGCCGATAAACCAGCAACGATTGACGCTCTCAAGAACAATATTCGCATTGCCATTGAAGATATAATGCCGCATACCATCGAAAATGTGCTCAAAAATTGGACCGACCGTATGGGGTACGTCAAGGCAGTCATATGAATGAAATAGTATTCCATAATTAATCGGAAGGATTGTTCTTTACAATGAAAACTAAATAAATTTGATAAAATGTTGAGAACTTTTTGTTTTATTGCATAAAAAAAAAAATTATTTGGCCCACCCTATATACGTTGTTATATTACTGCATAGTATAGTTGCACGCAATGTAAAATCACAAATACAATCATGACATTGGAATTATCAGAAGTTTTTTACGCAACTCATTTTTATCTCTCGAATTATAAAAATGTGAAATCTATGGTAAACTTGTTTTTCTATGGCATAGTCTTTAAATAGTTAAGCAGGACCGCGGATCTAATTAATTAATCAATGAATATATAATTCTAACCCATTATATTTTATCGCGTCATTGATTATTTAATTACCTTATAAATAAAATTTATCCTGGTAAAGAAAAATTTAAGATTCTTATGTATTAAAACTGTATATTCAGTTAGCCTTTTATACCAATAATTATTTTCAAGTAATGGTAATTTTCTATTTTTTTCTTTATTAAATACAACTGAGACTGTGCTCATCTAGCAATTTATCTTTCAAATTTACAAATTTTACATTTCTTAAATAATTCTGATTTGTTTGAGTGAAACCCAATGGTTAGTCTCAAAATTAATTAAACCTATTTAAAATATAATTTTAATTTAGTATGTTTACTAGGTTAAGTGGCCTCGTTCTTTGTAGTCTTCTTTCAACGACAGGGTTATCTATCATATGGCGAATATAGGGGTTTCCATGTTCCTGGAGCCTTATTTCGTGTTTGACGGCGTGCTTTTTTATTTCATCTTTGATGTATTCCATCTGTAAGTCCCTGTGAAGGTCTTCATTTCTTGTGTACCACGGAGCATTTACGATGCTACGGAGAACCTTATTTTAAAAGGTCTGTATCATTTTGGCGTTGAATACCGTAGGTCCATATCGGCTTCAGTATTTGCCGATATAGCAGCAGCTTGTTGTATATTGTAAGCTCAGAGCCTCTACCTATGAGCCAATACATTTTTCTGAACTTAATATTAAGTTCTTCTTTTTTCTTTTTGGCGTGCTCTCTCCACTTGAGTTTGGCATCGAGAGTCATGCCCAGATATTTAGCTTTGTTTGCATATGGCACCGGTCGTGACTTAATTACTATCGGTAGATCGGAAGCCTTTTGATATGTAAAGTTAATATGCGTGGATTTCGTCTCATTAAGCTTGCTTCTCCAGTGCTTAGTCCAGTTACAAACCTCATTGGTAATCTTCTGGAGTTTGCTCGTTGCATCAGCGACATTACTTCCAATGGCCATGATTGCTGTGTCATCTGCAAAGGTGGCTATGGTTCCCTCATCTGTTGTTGGAATATTCCGTGTATATAATAAATACAGGATTGGTCCTAAAACACTCCCCTGTGGGACACCGGCAGAGATTTTCTTTAGTTCGGAGTATTCATCCTAATATTTCACACGAAAATGTCTATTGGATAAATAAGATCTTAGTATGGAATAGAATTGCCTCGGCAGATCTCTATGCAGCTTGAATTTCAGTCCACTGTGCCAAACTTTATCGAATGCTGGTGCGACATCCAGAAATATGCTGGAGTATACTTTTTTGCGTTCTAACGTTCTTTCAATAACGTTGGTGATTCTATGCACCTGTTCAATTGTGGAGTGCTTTTCCCTGAATCCAAATTGATGTTGAGGTATTAGTTGTCGGTCCTCAATTATTGGTTTAAGTCTTTTTAGTAATAATTTTTCAAAGAGTTTTGACATAATTGGCAACAATGAAATTGGCCTGTATGGTTTTTTATCGTTAGGTGGTTTATCAGGTTTTGCTATCATGATTACTTCTGCTACTTTCCATTGCCACGGAACATATTTTAACCGAAAGCTTGCATTGATTATGTGTAATAGCATACGAAATCCTTTATCTGGTAGAGCCTTGATTATTTGGCAAGTAATCAAGTCATATTCTGGGGCTTTTTTAATATTCATGTTGCTTTTCACTTCTTCTTTTAATTCTTTAATCAAAATCATCTAGCTTTTGGATTGACATTATATTTTCATTGGCCGTTTGTCTTGGTAGTGGTTGGAAGGTATCCTCGAGATACTCCGCAAACAGATCAGCCTTCTCTTTAGGATCTCTTGCCCAGGTTCCATCCTCCTTTTTAAGTGGAGGCACTTGCATTTTGGGTCTTTTGAGTCACTTCGTCGCCTTCCACAGAGAATAATCAGAATTTTTTCATCGGTTACGCTAACTAGATATCTGTTGATTGATGCATTTTTAACTTCTTTAAGAAAAGATTTGAGTCTGTTACCTAAATTGTTAAGAATTGTTTTGTTCTCCGGTGTTCTAGTTATTTGCCAGGTTTTACGTGCCCGTCGATTTTGTCTTACCAACTCTCTAACTTCCATTGGGTAGGATATGTTAAGCTTCTTCTTATTTGGTATAATGGGGGTACTTGCCAAAGCAGCATAGTGAATTGCTTCATTGAGTTGTTCTAATTCATCTTCCAACTGGTGGGGATTCCTTATCGGCACGTGAAGATTCATTTTTTCCTCCAATACCTCACGAAAGAGATCCCAGTTTGTTTTTGAATTTGTTAATCTGGGGGCACTCTCCCTTTGAATTACCATTTCCTAATGGTAATTTTCTGTGTATTACTTTTCTGTTATCGAGGTCATCATCAACTTCTTGTTTCTTAGTTTTGTGGCCAGCATGGGATGTGTATCATGTCTTTTCGTAATTAATCTGGTCGAACAATAATCATGTGTCTTTAATTTTAAGATAGTACGAGACCAACACGTTATGAAAGGGAGCATATCTTACAATGCATGTGGTGTACAACAACTTAACCACAATGCTAAAATGGCGGCGACTTGTTTTCCGTTATCTATTAAGAGTGCTTATACGATTATGTAACTTCTCATATTTGAATAGTCGATTGAATTGTTTCATATTTATTTTCCCTCCCCACAAATTTGTTAATATGGATCACATAATGAGCAGCACTTCACGATCATTGTAGCGTGGATGACAAGAACTCTACCCATCGACTGACTTCACCTAGCTTGGCAAATGTGGTGCTGTTACTGGTATATTTGGCTCTGAATTCTGATAGCGAAACGAAAATTTACCTTTCTGAAGACGTTCCGTTACAGATTTTCTACTAAGGCACAGTAACATATCGAGGAGCTAACACTAAACCCTAGTGAACTTTTCATTGCCAGCAGGATTGCTCATCTTTCAGAGGAAAATCCGATGTTTTTAAAATTCTACACTTTTTAATTTACATAGAGTTTAAAAACTGAAAATACTTAATACACCTGATTTGGAGAGAGGCATAATTTTTTTACTACTGGGAATAGATTACGTGTATGGGCATATTAGAAAATGGGGGGAGAAATTATGTGAAAATCTGCAGATGTCGTAAAAGTAGTCAGATTTTCAGATAATTTTAGTACTATTCAAAGTACTACTACAATTTAAAAAGTATTAAGTTAACAGGAGAAGAATTGGCATTGCAGAATAAAATTAAGAAACCCATAGAGCTAATCAATTAACCTTAATATAACGCTGCGTCATTCATATCGAACGAATTGCACAACATATTACTCACAATAAATAAAATTTTTAATTTTTATCTAATTATCTTTAATTGGAAAGGTAACTAACTAATGGATAACAAAACAAAAAAGATTGTAATTAGAAATATAAATTTTTCATTTAGAATAATCCGTTCACAACTGGTTCGCATGCTAAATAGATCGGAGTTCTTTGCACCAAAAACATCAGTACCAAAAACATCAGTACAACAGTAAATAAATGCCCATTAGGATTGGAAATGTGTCTTTCCGCTTGTAGTAGTTGGACGTTCTTTTATTTTCTGTTCTTCTGCTATTTAGTTTTTTTCAATATTTACTTTCAATAGTTTTATGATAAAGTTGTAGACTTCCATCGAGGCGGTGGACTGCACAAACCCAAATCGTCCTGCACCAACCTCAAATGAATTCAAGAATCTTAAATAATACTAAATAATAATATTAGACGCATCTGCGACTAATGTCACTCTTTTGGTATTTTTAAACCAAGTTAAAACAACAAAGTGAAGTGTTGATCTAAGTTGTAGTCATGATTGTAGACGTCAATATTGTGGCTGAAGTCGTTTTTTTTATCTTTAATCTGTTCTGGGGCCTAGGCTCACCCAATTCTCTCGCGGTTCGCTTCATTACCGATTATACAATCATTATGATTTTTTGCCAATTTAATATTTAAATCGTAACAGTAACAAATAGTTATGCTTTAGTCCATTGCAAAATCGAATAATTTTATTATAATGTTAATAATTTGAATAAACTTAATGCTAATACAGAAAAATTGCGTTTAGAAAATCCAAACAAACTAGAAGTTTAGGTATAAATTGAATGGCTATTATCGGCCATACCAAGATCTTAATCTTGTGATTCAGGCTTTTTTAGTGCATGATATAGAATATTATATTACATTTTAGGAACTCTAAAAAAATTAAGATGTTAAGGTACAATTAATTTATTGTACCAACTTTACTCGTAATTGAATGTTTATTATCGGCCATGATAAAAATAGATGCTTCATTCAGATTTGATTATGGAAAACTAAGATTGGAAAACCAAAAAAATTGAGTTCGGGTTATATATACATCATTATTACAATTTAAATAATTAAGAAGTTTAGGCATACATTTTTATCTATAAGCCATTTTATTGAAATAAGTAGGGACTCATTTTACTCTGAAATAGATCATTATATCACCTTTAAGGATCTAATTCTTAGTTATTAATTTAAAAATAATTTTTAATTCATATCTTTTAAACATTTCAGTAGTTGTGTTTATTGTAAACATTTGATAATGACCATAGGGTCGAAACGTCGTCACACTCTAATTTACTAATAAATTAAAACAAAATTGGTTGAGAAGGCAAATAACAAGGATCAATTACAAAATTAAGAAGTTTAGGTGCCGATTTTTTAAACTGAATGTTGAATGAATGGGTTTTATCGTCGATTCCAAGGTCTTTTGATTTATGTTCGGTTAGTCCTTGCAATAAATTAATTCTCTTTCTAAAACGTAAAAATGATTTAAAATGGTAAAATTGGGCCAAATTTTTTCTTGTAAATCTCATTTTTCGTGATTTTTTTTTCACTTTAACTCGAATCAAATGATTGGAAATAGTGTTTTTTAATTAGATCCTCCATTCTTATTGCACAATATTTAATTACGGTAAAAATGATTCATAATTTTGGTTAAAATATAATTCCATTTTGAACTTACTTTCAATTCTGCCTTTTAGAGCTTTTGACTTTCCTAAAGGGTGAGCCAATGCCTTCAAGGTGACTTCCTAAGGGCATTTTTGGATACCGAGTGTTAATATTTTTGACAATTTGGCACTGTATATGTAAACGTAAAGTGTGTAATATCTGACTTGACGTTTTACTAACAATGAAACAAAACTAACCCGTTAACGTGTTAGCACCCTAAACATAGACTGTATATGAAAGCCGAATTTAAACAACAACAAATCAGGTTGAAATGAGAGATTTCCTATAAGTTAACAAAACATAACAAAATTTGTATTATTCGAGTACACCGACCGCGGTTTCAGTTTTTGTTACGTTATTACTAAAAATATGTAACTGCTCTTGACATTTACATGTTTTAAAATGTTACGTTTAGTTAGGTACATATTGCTGTTGAACACCTAGTATAGCAATCATATTTCTAGTTTTCTAGAGAACTCTACATGCTCGTAGATGGAAAACTGATGAAACTTATAATTAAATAATTTTCCGTAATTCAATTAAATTCGAAAAAACACCGAGAATAGAAAATGACACAAACACATTTATAACAATGAAACAAGGGTTAAAAGTTCTTTTCAATTTTCCCCATTTATCAAATTATGAATAAATATACAAATATATTTTTTTAAATTTATGAGAGCTTTCAAAAGCTATGTGTGGGTATATAAACACTGTAGCAAAAAATTATTTAAATTAAAAAAATAAAAAAATTATATTTGTTTTTTGTATTAAACTAGAAATTAGTTTTGACTAAAAATATAAATAAATAAAAATTATAGAGCATCATCATGTTTTCATTTTTCGTATACGTACGTAATATGTTTCTGTTTGGTTTTTCCTAGGTTTAGCAAATTTTTTTCGTTTCCCATTTTCAATTCGGCAAAACACTATACGGTGTGTGCATATATGAAACATTCCTATATCTGAACCAACACACAATGGAGTAAGATTCCTAAAAAATGGCAAATTCATAAAATATTCGGAAAAATATTGGAAAATTGTATGATTTATAACTTGAAAAATGAACGAAACACAAAATATATACGGAGTGTATATCTACGTGGTAATATAATGTAGAGAAAAAGAATTGCTCGGAAGTGGATATAAAACATTTCGATACATGAGTTTTATATATAAAACCTCTGCTTTGTACATTATGTATATTGATACAACAGCAGCACACACAAACATTTTGAATCCAACCGGAAATACAATTATATTTTTGGTGGTCGTTCTAATTTTGTTTTACAAAAGAAATGGCCGTTGGGTATAAAATCAAATTTCTTTTGACCTATAGAAGCAAATCTTAGCTTGAAATTAAAATCTTGTAAGTCACAGCATGTTTAATAATATAGTAAACTACACAATCATACCTGAAATCAGGCCAAAGCAAAATTTTAGTGACTTTTTAATTTCATCATCATCTATTGTATAGTGTATCGATGTAACGTATTGTGTGTTTAATGGAGTTTTACAAAAAATATGCGTGCACTAAATTTGTTTTCCAAACAAAAGCCCACAAATTCTTTGCTATTCTGCGTAATCAATTCTTACAACCAGCGTAAATATCTCTTTCGACAACTAATTCTGTTTATCCTTCCTTTGTGGGATAATAGTTACTGTTTTTCCTGGCCTCTTGTAATTATTTAAACAGTATAAAATATGTTAAATATCAGATTAACAAGAAACAAAAAAATGTTTTATTAAATCCAATTTATTTAAAAACTTAAACTTATATCAATTGAAAGCGGTAGATGCGCTTTCTTCGTCTCTAATATCGTCCCAGGCACGAATCAATACCGATTCAATTGAATTTACTGATTTGTTGCACCTTCTCGGATATTCTGCTACAATTTCCCACATGTAGTAGTCCTTCGATTTCAGATCAGATAAGTTTGTCGGCCTAATGTCTTTGCCTTAAGAATCAGAAAACAACTCTTCATAGATTGCAATAATAGTTTGGGTAGAATGTGCCGGTGCTCTGATTTTTTGAAGCGAGAATTCATCGACATGTCCTGAACAGCTCAGTGTTGGAAGCAACCGATGTCAATTTTGACGTTTCTGTGTCAGTGAAAGCCGTGCGTATCGTCACGTTAGTTTCGCCTTGTATGTTTTCGAACAAGTTGAGAGATCAAGAGGCAGATGGTGAACTCATTTATCCCAAGCTCTTATCTATCGATAGGTTTTGCATTGGATCTTGATATAGTAGGCGCATTGTTGGTCGCCCCGAGGGCGATCTATACTTTCATCAGTTTCTTTAAAACGTTATGATAGTGAAGTTTGTGCTAAAAAAATTAATAAAAAATTACACTGTTAAATTTGTTATTTTTCCAATTGGAATTTATTTTCAAAATAAAATTATAAAATTGGACTAATTCTAAATGTTGTGTCGTTGACACTAGAAATATCTACAGATTTTAGCTGACATTTTAGCGAAGGTAAAGCATATACCTATTACTAAGATGTAAGTAAAGTATATTTTTGAGTTTCGTTCTATTGAAAATTATATTTAGAAATTGAGCATTTTTGACGGGTTTCAAATAATATTCCAGCTAATTTTGGAGATGTCCACGGGGTTTCACTAACATTTTCAAATAGATCATCCAATCTACTGAGTCTATAGTGAATATGATAAAATTATGATGGGTTTTACTATGTTTTAATTATATTAGAAATATCACAATTTTGATAACTATTTCAAGTTTAATAAAGAAAGAGCTAAATATATTTACAAGTCCTGGTCAAAAAACTTAAGATTTTTATACCGCCGATCGTAGAGATGTCCACAGGTTCTCACCCACATTTTCGAATAGACTACACAATATTCTACCGTTATAGTGATTGGCATCAGATTCTAATGGGTTTTGCTATGCCTATAATCGAATTCATGTTTTTATTCATACTGCCGATACCAGTGATGTCCACGGAATCTCGTCTACATGTTGCTACAACTTATAATACTTTAAATGGAGAGAAAATGGGTCAATTGTAATGGGTCTAACAATGATTTTTTGAATTTTGAAGTTTCGTGATTTTGACAAAAATGTTATTATTTCCTTCTACAATATTTTAGCAATTTCTCCAATTGGATTTTAAATTGACATTCCTAACCAAGCGACGAACCCGTTTTAATAGATTTGTGGTATATATTGCTCGCTTATGATGAAACTTGTTTTGGTGAATTAAATTTTTAAATTTTTAACCAAATTTTTTAAGCAAATTGTGGATAATTATTAAATTTACAGTATTTTGAAAGTCTAGAATACACCGACATAATAATTATTATACACGAGTGCATAGAAAAATTTTGAAACTTACCAACAATAAACTATACGGTTCTGTCCTAACTACATAAAATCAAAAGGTAATTACAAAAAAATCTTCGATGACAACTTAATAGAAAATTATGTGAATAACAAAATGAGCTTGCTGATGGCAACTTTAACGATTCAATCAACAATCATCACAATGATGCGGGAAGTAAAAGCGTTATCCAGAAGCCCAAGAATAGCAAAGCGGCTGGTCGCATCAATAAATGCAACCAATTTAATTCCATTACTAGAAAAAATACGGAACACTGGTACAATACCATAGAAATATAAAGAGAACTTAACTATAACACTACCGAAGAAAGGCATCCTTAAACCGTCAAAATGGACGAGGAATCTCCTTCTTCAATGCAATATAATATTTTAGCAATGATAATTTTTGTGTACCACCAGTATTAGGAATAAACAAGCTGATTTTAGATCAGAATGGAATTGTACATATCACAACAGAATTTTCCTTATCATCAAACAATCCAACGATGAAATTCACCACCATACTGTTTTACCTGCACTGCGAACGCCATACGGTCGGTCCAATTTTTGAGCACATTTTCGTTATTATGCGGCATTATGTCTTCAATGGCAATGCGAATATTGTTCTTGAGAGCGTCAATGGTTGCTGGTCCTCCAACAATGTCCTCCTGTTCAAGTGCCAGGAACAAAAATGGTTTATCATGGCGCGGTAGCGCTCACCATTGACAGTAACGGCGGCTCTTTGCTCATTTTCAAAGAAAAATAGCCCAATGATGCCACCTGACCAAAATCCACACCAAACAGTCACTCGTTGAGGATGCATCGGCTTCTCTACGATAACGTGCGGGTTCTCTGTGCTCGAAATGCGACAATTTTGCTTGTTTACATAGCCGCTAACATGGAAATGCGCCTCATCCGAAAAGATGATCTTTTGCCAAAATCAGCATCTTCTTCAGGTCGATCGCAAACCCACTCAGCGAACCGAAAACGCAAAGGGTGGTGTCCCTTTGCTTCAATTCCTGAACCAATTGAACTTTATCCGATGTCATACCAAGGTCTTTATGCAGAATTCGTCGCAATGTTGTGCGTGAAATGTTCAATTCTTGAGCACGATGACGAGTTGACGTTCCCGGTGACTCACGCACATTCTTGGCTACAGCATCAACATATTCAGGTGTACGCTTGGTTGGCTGCTTGGTTCGTGTTGGTTTATTAATTAGCAAGCCTATTTCTTTAATTTTATTCACAAAATAACGAACATATGGAGCTCCCGGCGTTCGGTTCTTCCGAAAACCGCACGCAATTTACGCACACATTCTGCAACATTACCATGATTTTCGAAGTAATGTTTAAATATTTGCCAGCGTTATTCAAGCGAACACACAACCATTTTCGTTCAGCGGAAGGATAATAGTAACTTTCTGTCAAATCAGAAGTGACATAACCCTTACCATACTCAAAATAACCGCTAGTTCAAAAAAAAAAGTTAGATGACCCACCCTGTATATATTTAATTTATTGATGTAAGTTAATGGTTCCCAGGCAGCAGGAGTATCGAGACCGATCTCTTCTGATTTCAATACGGTATCGAGACGGAATCAATTTGAATCATATCTTTTCGTGTGTTTCATTTTCGATAACGGAACTCTAAAATACTTGTAACCTTCAGATCTTTCCAAGAGAGCAACTTGACCTTTAAATTGGACCGCTAAGAAGGGGAAATAGAAACCAAATGTACAAAATATCAGGTTTATTCCTACGATCGACGGCATAAAAAACAGAAAATTGTTAAAAATTTAAAAATTTTATTTACCAAAACAAGTTTCATCATAAGCGAGCAATGTATACTACAAATCTATTAAAACGGGTTCGTCTATTCGAAAATGTGGGTGAGAACCTGTGGACATCTCTACGATCGGCGGTATAAAAATCTTAAGTTTTTTGACCAGGTCTTGTAAATATATTTAGTTCTTTCTTTATTAAACTTGAAATAGTTATCAAAATTGTGATATTTCTAATATAATTAAAACATAGTAAAACCCATCATAATTTTATCATATTCACTATAGACTCAGTAGATTGGATGATCTATTTGAAAATGTTAGTGAAACCCCGTGGACATCTCCAAAATTAGCTGGAATATTATTTGAAACCCGTCAAAAATGCTCAATTTCTAAATATAATTTTCAATAGAACGAAACTCAAAAATATACTTTACTTACATCTTAGTAATAGGTATATGCTTTACCTTCGCTAAAATGTCAGCTAAAATCTGTAGATATTTCTAGATTCAACGACACAACATTTAGAATTAGTTCAATTTTATAATTTTATTTTGAAAATAAATTCCAATTGGAAAAATAACAAATTTAACAGTGTAATTTTTTATTAATTTTTTTAGCACAAACTTCACTATCATAAAACGGTTTACCTTGTTAACAAGTCATAGACAGTTGATCGCTTGAAATCAGTTCTTCTTACAATGTCAACTGTTTTTGTTCCCACCATATACAATTTAAGGATAGAAATACATGAACGCGTTAAGTACACAACTAATGATGAACAATGAATCAAGGGTCAATAAGCTGAATTCAGATAATTAAATATCACATTTTAGGTCAAAATTAAAATTAAAATTAAAATTAATTAAAAAACTAAACGAAATAAGCAAAAAACTACGTCCCTTAAGCTAGCAGCTGTATGGCAGAACATTATAAGATAGTATAAATAATTATAGGCTATTAATAGGCTCATTAAATGGTCTACTAAAAATGTTGGGCTCCACCCCTTCCAACTAAAATGATCGGTTCTGCTAGCTTTAGAAAAAGTTAGCAGAACCCATATCAAAAAATGATTTAAAAACAATTGGAAAATAAAAAGTTAATGTTAGGCTAATTAAATGCCCCATTTAATTTTTTTTATTCTGTTCATTCTAGAAAAGGCATAAGGCTTTAACATTTCAGAGCTAGCAGAACCCAAATCGAAAGTCGGACCTAAACCGAAATTAGAAACCAAAACAAGATCAATTAACATACAAATAATTTTAGGCTCATTATGGCCTAATCGAGGTCTTAAAGAAAATTAAGGGTGCTGTTATTAATTACTCGCCGAATAGGTCGTGCGGTGGTAGTCTGAATGTGCTGGTCTGACTAACGGCCAAGCATTCGAAGTAACCCCTCATATCAAAATTGTATAGATATTATTTGTGCTGCTCTGTTTTATTTTCAATAACTAGTACAATTTGAAAATGTAGTCAGTGTCATAACACCATAACGCATTTCTATTTAACAAAATAATTGTCAAGTAATTTCTGTAGAGTACTACTACTCTAGTTCTGTAGTACTACTCTACAATAATTTTCATAATTTAATTGGCAAACATACTAAAATTTGAGAAAATTATAAACGGCACTTTAAATAAATTAAGATTGCGAAGCTTCGTTACATATTGTCACATTTGTCACTTATTAAAATTTATTGGACCGAAATTGTTCGTCCAAACTTAAAAAAAAACTTTAAAAATCGATAATAAATAAGGTGTCAAATAGAATAACGAAAATATTAAAACAGATGGATTGTTGGATGTAAACAAATGTTTTTGAGTGGTTGGTTAAGGGCAGTATAAATTTACTTATTAAAATAATGTGACTACGAATTTTAATAAGCCTCCTTTTGAATAGTAGACATAATTGAATGAGAAAGAGGTAAAGGTACAATAGCATAAATAATAAAAACACATAAAGAATAATTTAAAATAATATACAAAATAGTTAGTTTGTAAGAGGATACCAGTTTAAATACCAATTTACCATAAAATTATAATAACGAATAATTTATGTTTTTCTTGTTGACAAGGTATCTGCTTGTGTTGATTGCAGGTAATTCGTAAACTAACAAAAGAAAAAAATAATTTATTGTGATCTATAAAGATATAAAATAAACCAAAGCCATCGCCAACTAAATTTATTTCTCATAAAAAATGTAGCACCAGAAAACCAATAAATGGTAAACGTACTCGTACTCGTACTTTAAATGAATCCAACAAAAATTTCAGATTTGCGTTCTATACACTTGATTTAATTTTACAAATTCAATTTTCTAGTACAGTACGATCCTAAAGTATTTCGGTACAAAATACAATAAAATTCCAAAAAATTTTGGAATATCTCTACCAAATTGTTCATGGGATGGCCGTAAGAAAAATCGAAACCAAATAAGAAGATAAAATTGTTGTTGGTATATAGTTATCAAAAACAATAAAATAACTTAGAATTCCATTGTGTTGTTGGTGCATGATTTTTACAAAACCACTGCAATCACGGTTGACCATTCAACATTCTGGCCAAAAAATTTAAATTGCAGATATAAAAATATATATAAAAAAACTTTAAATTTGTTGAGATAAAATGAAGATTTTTGTTTTAGTTTTAAGTTTAATTTTTGTTCATTCCAAACCAAGCAGAACGGGAAATGATGTCCACTACACACCCAGAGATATAAAGGGTGTTTTTTTAAGAGGTTGCCGATTTTTTTTTTGAATAAAACACATAAAATTATGAAATGACCAAAATTTTTTTTTATTTGGTAGATAATTTTTTGGCATTTAACATTTAAACACAATTTCTGGCATATGGCTACCACGACTATTTTTCACAAATGTCATTCTGGAGGTCCAATTTTCCAGCACTTTTTCAAGCATTTGAGGGCGTATGTCAGCAATGACACGTTGAATATTGGTTTCCAAAGCGTCAATCGATTGAGGTTTATCCACATAAACCAATGACTTCACGTATCCCCACAAAAAGTAATCGAGTGGCGTCAAATCGCACGAACGCGGAGGCCAATTCACCGGACCATTTCTCGAAATAATGTTGTCGTTGAAAGTTTCTTTCAATAAGTCGATTGTTTCACGTGCTGTATGGCAAGTGGCACCATCTTGTTGAAACCACATTTCATTCATATCCATATCTTCAAGATTTGACAACAAAAACTCATTTAACATGGTTCTGTATCGATTTCCATTCACGGTAACGCGTCGTCCTTCCTCATTTTTAAAGAAATATGGACCGATGATCCCACCAGCCCCTAGACCGCACCAAACAGTACATTTATCAGGATGCATTGGTAATTCTAGAACGGCGTGTGGATTATCTTTGCTCCAAATGCGACAATTTTGTTTGTTGACGTATCCATTTAACCAAAAATGCGCCTCATCACTGAAGAGAATTTTACGGTAAAAAAATGGATCTTCGTTCAATTGATTTAACGACCAATCACTGAATTCACGGCGCAAACGATGGTCGTGTGGCTTTAATTCTTGCACCAATTGAATTTTGTATGGCACCAAACCCAAATCTTTACGTAAAATTTTCCATAAAGTCGATGGACAAAGTCCAATTTGCTGAGCACGACGACGAATCGATAAATTGTCGTTTTCTTCGACACTGGCCTCAACGACAGCAATATTTTCTTCTGTACGAACTCTTCTCATTCTTGTCGGTGGCTTGGCATCCAAAAGAGTGAATGTAGACCGAAATTTGGTAATTACGTTCTTTATGGTGGTCTCTGACGGACGATTATGTGCACCATAAAATTCACGAAGTGCTCTATAAACATTTTTAATTGAACACTGATTTTGAAAATAAATTTCCACGATTTGAAAACGTTGTTCTGGAGTTAACCTATTCATAATGATTTGCCAAACAATACTGAGTAGAAATGCCACTTTGAGCTGTCAAAACAACTGTCATAAAATAAAACGACATCTATCGGAAAAACAAACCTCCTAAAAAAACACCCTTTATTTATACTAAAGAGAAACTAAAACTAATAATTTTTACTAAGAAATAAACGATGTTTGAAAAGAAACCGATTAATAGATAAATGGGTAAGGACTAAGTTAAACCTTTTATTATTAATGTTAATTTAATTACTTAAGTCTAATTTTAATTTAACATCTATTTTAGTTTAGTGAATATAATTTACTTAAAATGTAATCGTGAAAGCGATATAAATTTGATATTGATGGTTTTCGTTGCATACAGTGTATCTCGTTTCCGTGAAAATTACGTTTGTACAATATATTACGTATATATTATGTATTACGGTATTACAACGGAACAAGCCTATACCTACCCAGAGAAGCGCTTCGACGTGGCAGATAAATGGTAAGTCATTATTTATTTCATAAATTTTTTTTTAAATACATTTTGGTGTTAAAATTCACTATTTTCACGACACAATCTGTTTATTTAAATTGCCGGAACATACAAGTAAATAGTTCAAATGAAAACTTACATCTCTTAGAATTATTAGGTGTAGTTTTATCCCACAATTGCTAATCTTAAAATTCTAGTTTATGGGTTCTTAATTAAATTATTTAATGATTTTTCCACGAGAATTTATGATTTTTTGTATAAATGAACTAAAGGGTGGTTAAATTTTAAGGGCCCATGTTGATTTTGAATAAAACACAAATTATTTAGAAAATTATTGGCAATTCTTTTTATTATGATAATATGGTACGGTTCTATTATGTATGGAACAAAATATCGGCCAAATGGCCGCCGCGACCTCGGCGGCACACCTCCACCCGATGGTCCAAATTTTCGATGACGCTTGGGCATAATTGAGGTTCTATGCCGTTAATGTGCTGAATTATCTCATCCTTTAGCTCTTGGATTGTTGCTGGCTTATCGACGTACACCTTTTCATTCAAATAACCCCAAAGAAAGAAGTACAACGGTGTCAAATCATGTGATCTTGGCGGCCAATTGACATCGCCACCACGTGAGATAACACGGCCATTGAATTTGTCGCGCAAAAGAGCCATTGTTTCGTTAGCTGTGTGGCAAGTGGCACCGTCCTGTTGAAACCACATATCGTCCACATCCATATCTTCCAATTCGGGCCATAAAAAGTTCGTTATCATCTCACGATAGCGAACACTATTCACAGTAACTGCCTGACCGGCCTCATTAAACCGCACCATTTCTTGCCACCATTCTGACCATTGACGACGTTTGGAATTCAAGTTGAGTTAGTCTGAAATTGAGAAATGTCAAATTAAATGCAGCAAAAAACTTGACGTTTAGGTGTGGTTCACATTCAACGTCGGCCCTAAAAATTTAACCATCCTTTATAACTTAGAATCATGATTTAAATTGTTTTCAAATTGAAGGGATGGGGAAATGGATTAATTGGTCGTACTATTATGTTGTTTTCAGTACCGGGATGTTGTAACTTCGGAATTTTCGATATTCGATGAAATTGCATGTTGTACTATTTTCGACCATCTTTTTTCGACTATCTATCACAAAAATTTTTTTAAGCGATATACAGTGATACATACAATACAACCTTACAAACCAGAAGATTATGTCAAAACCAAAATATTTTGTTGATGTAAAATTTTTTTTTTATTTCATTTGTAAATTTAAGAAACAAAAATAAAGTTTATAATGTAAGTATGCAGTATTTCACATGTATTATTATATATTTATATTAAATATATAATATAATTTATAATGTAAATAGTAATATAAAAGTGCCATAAAATCAAACGTATTTCTTAGGGATAAAACAAAAAAGATCATAACGGGGGCACAATTTGAATGGCTACAGGACCATCTATGAGTGTGAATGGTAGAACCGCCGTGTCACAACTCTGACAAGAGCTTGCACTAATTTTAAATTCACGTGGGCCTCCAATTGGGGATGAAGATGGGTGGAAAAAGGTGGGCGTATAACTAATAATACTTAGTAACAAATATTAATTTGTATAGGTTTGAGCGGATCTTAAAAACAAGATAAAAAAATTGCGCAAAGAGGACATGGATCATCGTCAAACCGGTGGTGGTGCTCGAACTGCGTATAATATCACGCCTTTCGAGGAGAGAGTTGTTGATATCACCAAATTAGATAATAATATTTTTGGTCTGGAAGGTGCCAAATTTGGCTACGCCTCAATTTCTGATGCTCAGGAAATTACAATGTTAGAATAAAATGCAGGTAACTCGTTTACAATTACCGAATTTGCACCGTCAACACCTTGAACCACAACCACTTACAATACAGCTCCAGCCTACTCCAAATCTTCGACCACACATAAATACCACACCACTCCCACCTACACAACAGCTTCGAGCAGATAACAAATACGACACAAATCTCACCCACGCCACAATCTCGAGCCCCAAAGAGACGTGTATCCATTCAAACCAAGATGCTTGACCAAAATGCCAAAAGTATGGCTGTTGAAGAGAAAATGCTATCTCTTAAAACATGAAGAAACAAAAATGTGATAGAAATATAAATGAAATGAAACAAGATTTTTGTATATATTGAAACGTCATAAAATAGTCTTAAATTTAATTTAACATCTACTAAGTAATCCATTCCGGATCTGTCTGGCAGTTTAGTCATCTCCTGCGGCAAACTCAAATTCGTTCTCCAATATGTTGAATGTTGAACGTTCTCCAATATGCATATAATAATGCACAGCACACGATTATTATACTTAAAGACTCGTATCTTAATACTCGCTCCCCAAAGAGACTTACGAAATTAATTATTTAGCACCCAGTTACATCGTTCGATGGGGTTTCGGGCCTGGGCAAGTAAATAATTGTACTGCCGTTCTCGTTCGTTTGGATTCCTAAAGGGAGTTATGAGCCATGGCTCTAAGGGATATTCTGAATCGCCTAAGAGCCTGGTATTTCGTTCCCCATTTTCGTAACTCATTTTTAAATTTTCGCGATCTTGAGATAACGCCCATATGCCCGAATGAATAGGTAAAATATGAACTAAGTGTATTAAAGTTACAAACTAACCAAAAATATTAACTTCATTACCAACTGAACATTTAAGGAATGATTACCTTTTTTGTTTACAAAAATGTGTTCATCTAATTGAGGAGCTATTATCTGCACATGAGTGCATTTAATACAGCCAATGATCCCGGGTTGAGACGTTTTGTAAAAAACTTTTGTTTACACAACTGCTTTTTCCTCTCGTCGAGAAATTTTATGAATTTCTCATATATAACTACTTCTAACGCGGCTGTGATTTCGGTTATGGTCCTGTATACTACCGATTGGTCCATCGAGTGAAGTAAGTATCGTTCTTTGATATGACCCAGTGGTGTAAAAATTCAACACCGCCGTTAGTTTGGTCTGTATCGCTTTTTTTATAACACGCTCACCCGCGTCTACCTTTTGTTTAATTTCATCGACTAAAACAAAAATGTCCTTATTAACTCGAAAGGATTCAATAAATCTAGAAAGTAATTAAAATTATATAATTTGTACTGAAATTTAATAAACAAAATCCTACTTTTTATCATCCATATCCATGATATCATAACGATTTCTTCGGTAGCGCCTTTCCACGTAGTAATTAATACATTCTTCCTCCGATCTTCCACGAGATCCAGTGAAGGCAGCTACTAATCCCACATACATAACCTCTAACTATTATTAAAAAAAATTATATTAAATTATAATATACAATATATTCAATATAATTAATAGTTTTAAAATCGATTTCCATTTAGATTTTGACAGCTGTAACACAACAACAAAGCATCACTTTTAATTTCGTGGTACCATCGATTCGATGATCACTATCGAAGTGAATGGATGCAACACCCCAGCATTAGGTTGTCTTTCGATATTAATTTTAATTATTTTTGCAGCTGAACATATTCATTATTATCCGAAGTACCCCGCCAATCACGGACTTTAGCTAGCGAGCTAATGCCTGCAATTTCGGGATATTATAATATTTTTTCCTGGAAATGGAAACTGCGGTAATTCGTAAAAGCATTCTTCTTAAGTTAGCAGAAACAGTTTTGTAAATCCGTAGTCTTCATTGCAATTTAAACCTGAATAGGAACCACGCGCACAGTTTAGTGGGAAAAAATCGATTTAATTTCTTGCAATTGGTAGAAAAACTCATATACAATTTTTATTATTTGTTCAATCATAGCAGCCGTATGTACAACTTTGATTCATTTTAGCCGCGTTTTTCTGAAAAAACAATCGGGTTGAGTTCACGATAGCTTTTGTCAAATTTGTCCAATGTAAAATTAAAAATTTAATTTTTTTTAAATTAAATAATTTAGGTTTAATAGTAATCTATGTATAACCAAAAAAGTCCATCATAAAAGTTGTATAGTTTTCTTCTAATATCGTTGTTCTGTATAGTTCTGTATAATAACGAAGCAGTTCGTTGGACTATCGTTGGATTTTTTTGGTTATACATAGATTATTATTAAATCTAAGTTTTTTTAATTTAAAAATAATTAAGTTTTAAATTTTAAATTAGACAAAAAGTTATCGCGAACTCAACCCGACTGTTTTTCGGAAAAACGCAGCTTTTATTATGATTACAAGCAACTTGACATTTTAGAAAGACTGTTCAATTTGAATTAATTTCGTTTGTTTTATATATGAATAATGAAATGAAATTGAAATTTTGAGTTCAATAAACAAATATTTTATTTTAAAAATTATGTGAAGCCTATAAATATATCCGGGTCTGGGTATTGACTAATTTATTATGTAGTTTTTATTTTCTACACATTAAATTACCCAAATAAATAGACCCATACATATATTAAAAAATTAATAAACAAATATTGATTCATTGATTGTTTGATTGGACTGTAGTACTCGACAAGTGTCCCGAATAACGCCTAGCCTATTCCTACAGCCTGGTTACACATAACAATAGGAAGGATAGGAAAGGTGTTTTTTTTTTATTAAAAAATTAATAAACAAATATATACTAAAATTATATACATCAAGGCCAATTCGTTTTTCTCAATAAAAATTTTAAATAAGTATAAAGAAATGTGTTTAGCAACAAAAAAAACTACATTCATACTAAATATTTATTATCTTTTCTTATGTACCCTCCCATGTACTGGGATAAAAATTTATCTAAATTTTCTAAATTTATTTAGTTTTATGTTGGTTGCATGCAAAAAATGTGTGTAGCAGTTTTGGCTACAATCATTTTTATTTAAACGAAAAAAATTATATCGAGTTTTTTTCCGCTAAAATTTGCGTTTGGTTTCTATACTGAACGAAATACCAATAGAATTTTAATTAAATATTTCGTTCATAATTATATTTTATAGTAACTTTTACTACTATTTTCCGCTTTTATTTATCTACTCCTGCGACCAAAAGCACTACTTTACTTGTTTAAAAATCGTAACTAAAATGCATCTTTATATCTTAGACAATCAAAACTGTGCGTTCACATGAGGAATCATGATTGCGGAATCAAACATCGTTTATTTTCCCTTTACCTATAAAGCCGTTTTCTTTGCGGCGCAAAAAACCCGTTTTGTTGGTAAAGAGGAAAAGTTTTGATTCCTCCATCAAGATTCATCGTGTGGACGCACAGAAAGAGATTTTTCGTTTGAACTCAAAACTTAAAACAAAATTTATTTCTGATAATTCTAATGTCATCGTTGTTCAGTGATTTCTCGTTAAACTGTGTGTAGTAAACGACGATTATGACTCTTGTTCAGTTTCCACCTTTGACATCGGGTTGTAATTTTCACACTTAAGCCATAAACTCCTATTTTACTCCCTTAATACATAAACAACTCATCTAATTTTGTGTTGGAGCCGTTGTGGATTTTATTATTATTCGGAACCGATTCTAGAGATTTCCACGCTCGTTAACTCATTAAATTTTTTTTGTCCATACCGTTGTGCGATTCGTTAAACGGAGCCGGTCCTAGACATTACCATGTGTTTCCATTTTGTACAATACATCTCCTAACCAATACAATTTTAAAATATCATAGTAAGATTTACAACTAGAGAGAAGCGCAACGAATTAACAAAACCAATGGGTTTTCAAAATATGGCAAGATTTAAGGCTGTCGAGAAGCCCTATGATTTGACAAAGCTTCAATGGAAGTGTTAACTAATTTAATATTTTGGCCATTTACAGAGCTCCTCACTAATCATAAATTTAATCTGCGTTAAACTACTCAATATATTTTGCATTGAATTGCATTGTTAAAATATTGATGCTCATGTAAATTAAAAAATAATACATCTGTAGATCGTCATAACTGTTTCATATTTTTACGAATTTGTCCTTTCAAATCCGGTTCGTATCACTGGATTGTGAATGTAGTTATAAACATGGCAGTTTCAACGTTGATTCTCGTAATTTACACCGCATCCGGAATAAACTTCCTCACTTAACACTTAAAGCAACAATAATTTTCACTATTATTTATTATTGATTCACTTTCAACAATTTACAATAAACACATAATTTATTTCACTTTAAAAACACTAATAATTTTTCGCACCGTTCACTTTTGCATTAAAGTATCATCGAATCTGTACGCAAAACTCACCTATTGCATTCGTCGCACCCGTACTTATAGACTGCGCCGAATATTTCAGGTTGTCCAGGAACTTTCAGTTCTGTTCTTTACTAACTACTATAATCTGCTATTAAACACTATAATAAAACTACTTCCAGTGCTTAAATCAAGATGTCATTAATTTTTTAAAAAAATGACATTAATTTCGTAACCCTTAATTAAATAATTTCTGCTGAATTAATCTCCGGTCCAAGCCACGCAGGATTGATGCCCACCAAACCAACGGGCGATATCGTAACAATATTGATCAAAGGAGTAGTTTAAGGTTCTTCCTTTTTACATAATTTCGTCACTTGATCAAATAGAAATAAGAATTAATTGTTCTAAATTTTTGGTAATACTTATTTTCATTATTCTTGTACAGCTGTACTTGCTGCCAAATGTTGTAAATATTCGATAACAATAGCCGCATTTTGTTGAGAATTAAAATATTAGTGGTCGGTTTTCGAATTAGAAGTATTTGTATCTGAATTTAACCATAGCAAAAGAAAATTTTTCATCATAGTGGGCTGCTTTATCAGTAGTAATTATGATTCAAATTCGATTTATGTAAACCTTCAATTTTTTTGGTTTCTATAAAGCAGACTCGAATTTAATTACTACTGATAAATACCAATGGCCAATGTGGTTTGAATTTGTTAAACTAACAGCAACAAAGCCATAGGCTTTGATCGAGTGGAGCGATCGCAATTTTAGGTGGCGAGTATATTGGAAGCTGCAAGACGTTGTGGTTAAGGATATACCAATAAGCAATCCGTGTGACAGGTGAATATGCTGTAAGAGTGAAATAGCTTAAAAGGTTCATAATCAGAAATATGGTAGCTTTATAAGAATAAACTTCATAAAATAGGCCATATGTACGTCTGCCTGTTGAACAAGTTAGAGGTGAACTCAAAGGATTGCTTGAACGTTAAGGATATATATATATATATATATATATATATATATATATATATATATATATATATATATATATATATATTAGGGCGACCCATTTTTCCCCATGGCTTATTTTCTACCGGGCTCACGGCTAAAAATATTAGTTTCTATTAGAAATGACCTCAAGCAAATTTATAGGTCCATCGGTCCACGATTAGAGGTCGCTCAAATTGGTTTTTTGCAAGAAAAAACACTAAAACGACCTTTGTTGACGTTTTTTCCTTCTTTTAATGTGAAAACCTTTCACATTAAAAGGACTTGCTACCAATATGTATTTGCATTAATAACTACCAATATGTGTTTGCACTAACTACCCTGGTTACAGGGTTTTTTTAACGCTTTTGGTAAAAAACTGAAAACATTTCCCATTATAATGACTTCAAAAGTTTATGGAATGTTACTGACGCCAGTTGTGATTCTCTTCTCGCCAGTTGTGAGCTGTTGTCGATGACGACGAATGGTTTCTTTGGAAATGCAATTGATTCTAAATTGCATTGATTCTAATTCATTTGCAGTGTTGGCGATTAGACGTGCAGGGCCTGAATTGCTTATTTTCGATCGATCCAATGCACCTTATATATTCTTATCACGTTCATCATATGTAGTGATGAGTGAAATGAAACGAAATTTTTTGTTTGCTTTAGTTTCTTGTCTACTGGTGCGTGGTATTCACTGCCTCAGAAGACAATGTAAATGAGCTGGTGTCCGAAATGATTAAGTTAATATCTGTTTTTTTGAGATCTACTTGATGAAGTTTGTGGTTCATTAATTGCCAATGTGGAATTGCTCTCATCCATTGATCGTAATGAACGAATGTTTATCGAGAAACCACTTCTTTGACGGATCTTCTGTTTTTCAAAAGTTCCCAGAGTTTCCATTCATCTTGCAAGAAAACTTCTCTTTTACTTGTTTTTTCATTTTTTCTGCTAATATTTTTTCATTATCATGTAATTTAATGATTTTTCTAATAATATTCCTTTTTTCCTGATGATAAATACCAAACTTCTGCCATGTGGTAGCTATCTCATCCGTAACAGTGCTAGCTTGCATACTTATACTAGTCACATTTGTCAGTTTGTGAAGGAATCGTCTAATTACGTCGTTACGGGAGATTATGTTTTTGTAGATTTTCAATAGATTCACCTATGAAATTAAATATCGAAAAATATCAAAAATGAGATTCAAAATACTAAGTGACAAAACTTACCAATCAACCAACCAGTCTGTACGTTATTTTCCATGATTATTAACCACCAAAACTATTTCATCAAAACTATAAAAACCAATTTGAGTGACCCCTAAACGTGGTCCGATGGACCTGAACATTTGCATAAGGTCATTTCTAACGAATATTTTTAGCCCTGAGCCCGATAGAAAAAAAGAGATAAAATTTCCTCCATACCAAAATAGGTCGCCCTAAGCATGGTTTTGTCAAATATATCCTTATATTAGTATATATTTGACACAACCATGCCCATTATTTGATCACGTTTGTGATTTAATAAACTGTGCACTCATTTAATAAACACATAAATGGGATTACAACAATTTCAAAATACGGACAAACCTTGAAATTAAGAAAATCGTACGTTTTATTATGACATAACACCGCGGGAATTAATATCGAAATGTCAACGTAATTTAAATTGTGTATCTTTTAAACTATTGGTATAACATATACTATGGTAGAGTAAATGTTTATTAAAATTAATTTTCTGAAAATTTTCGAAAGAACTAATCAATAATATTTTCTGCACAAACAAATAAAGTCAAATGTTTGTTATGCCAAACGAGCAACCTAAAAATTTCATGGTATCTCTTACAAACAAGCACCTCCGAATCATTTATGACACACTCACACCCGAGACTCAAAAAAATGAAATATTAAAGTAGTTTTTTGCTGCTTTTTTGGTGTAATAAAGTAGCACGAACCACCAAATCATGAATCGTAATAATAAAAATTTATTCACACCGAATAATAACAAGAATTGAAAGTTTTCCCCCTTCATAATTCTTTGTTGTAGTTATATTTGGTCTGGTGTTTTGTGTGGTGACGGTGATGATGGTGGTACCAAAAATTCGTATCTTTCTCCCTCTTCTTCGACAGAATAAGTTTTAAGCAAACCAAATAAAACAACATCTTTTTGTTTTCTTTGAAGATGGCTTCTGGAATTTGAATATAATTTGTGTTGTGCAACTGAAAATACATCCAGCTACCCAGAATTTAATAGTATTGTTATTATTGTTTGTTTATGTTGATATCGTGTAGCGTAACAGTGGACGAAACCTAACTCTAAACACAGTGTTGTTACCAGTATTGTATCATCTTTCCCAGATTATTTTTGTTATTTGTATAATTCGCGATAAATAAATTAAAATTTTTTTTTGCTAGATTTTACTTTTATGTTACGTGTACATACATACATATATACACGTATGTTGTGAAAGGCTCCGCATATAATCTACGTATTATAAGAAGTCAGAATAAATAAAAGAAATATTCTTATTGAGTTGAAGATTGAAAATAATGGGCATTTTATGGGGTCTGCTGCGGTTTGCTTGTCTATTTTTGGTATTATAAATGCAAATGTACCGATTTGATCGCCCCGCTCCCTTATCTTATTTGCCTTTATTGAATATTTATTGTCATTCTTTCTTTTATGTTTGTAGTTTTTGGACAATGGTATGACATCAAATGTATTAGGTATATATTGTCGCCGATTGTTTAATGATTACTTGTCCTTATTTATTCGTTCTTTCGGTTGTTTTTGTTGCTATTTCTTTACACATAATTTTATTGGATAAAAAAAGCTTTAGATTTTGAAATTTGCATTTCATAAAATACTCGTAATTTGAATTTTAAATCCAATTAGGATGTACACGGAATATATGTAAATAATAATAAAAGATCCAATAAGGGCTATTAAAAACACAGAAAAGTTTGCATTGTTCTTTCGGCTTTACACCTATCACACATTTTCAGTACATTTATGATTATTGGAAGAGTTTCGAGAGGTGATACAAAGAAAACACAGTTTGATTGCAATGGATTTTATCTTAAACTGATTTGATTTATAAAAAATATATGTATTTCAACTTAGTATTGCTCTTAATGCGCGCGATAAGAGAGTTCTGCTATGCATTATTAATATATAATGTGGCTGATTTAAAAATTTATAAATATTGCAAATACTCGTATATTCACATGCAACTGATTTTAATTACATTTCGCAAAAATACCAAAATTATGTATATTTTTAGGAAGCATGCAATTTTCATGACTTTTGTGGAAGAAGTCAAGGTAGGCATCACTCGCTATAACCGGGTTTGCTAATGAATTTGATATTTCAGTGGTTGTTGGAATTTTTGAAATTATAAATGGCTTGGAGACTACAGAATAAAATTTAAATGCAGACAAATATTGCTGTATTTAGATAGTTTTTGTATTTTCGGGGTTCATGGCACTTCTTTAATTGAATTATTTTCTAGGTTGAACGGGAGACTGTAAATTGGTAAATGTTTTGGTTAGCTTGTTCTAAGTTGGATAAATAGTTATTGCTGGTTATCAATTATATGGGTGGAGGAAATGGTTAATCACTCATAATAATGAAGTTTTATTTCAGGAAATTTACCAACTAAAATTTTTTAGGATCTTGATTGCTGATTATTTATATTCAGGAAACAAAAATTATTGTGTCGTCTTGTGCTTGTGATTTACTAACTATTGACTACTTAGGTGTCTGTAACCGGGTCACGTCTATCATATCTAATAACCTTTCCTATCTCTCCGTATTGTTATATGTGTAAGGGGTGTACGGTAGGCCCGGCGTATCCGGGATCCTTGCTTAGTCTTGGCTGTACATCCTAATCAATCAATCAATAAATTTAAAATTCACCTACAATTTTGATAGAATATTTACTATCGCAAAATGTTCAAATACCTAACAGTAGGAATTAGATAATTATTAAATAGATTTTCTTAATTTTTTCGGATATCGTATGAGTTTCACTTAGATAGGTTATTGTTTTGTACTCTTAATCTTATTTAAATGGAAAAGAAAAATTTATTCATTGCTTATTCCGGAGCAAATAGTTAATCTAATTTATGATTGGTGCTGATTAATGACTAATATTCGGGTGTGATAATATTTAAAAAATGGATTGGAATAATAAAATTAATTTAATCTGGATTTAGGAAAGGATTCCGAAATTAATAGTATCTATGCATCTCAATTTAATAACCAATTTAATTTCTTGGACATTGGTGCTAAACCTAGGTGTCTGTAACCGGGCCGATTCTGTCCCACTTAACTAACCTATCCAATCCTTCGGTTTTGTTATGTGTAAAAAAGGGTGTACGGTGGACCCGGCGTCATCCGAGAACTCAAGCCTAAGAACTTGGTCGTACATTCAAAATCAATCAATCAATCAATCAATTTAATTTCTTGGACATTGGTGTTTGGGAAGCAGTTTTGTTGGTTAAACTTTCGAATATTGTAAAGTGAAGTGGTAGTCATTAATCTTAAGTTAATCTACAGAAAATATTTTGGAAGGCGACCCAGTTATTAACTATTTAAATTTAGTATTTAGTTATAATAAGTTATTATAAGTTAAACAGTTTACTTATTCTTGGTAAAGCAGTTAATCTATTTTAAGAGTGGTGCTGGTTAGATACGGATACTCCGGGTGTTAGTGTTTAAAACTGGTTTATAATAATAAAATTTAAATTAAATATTGGCTGTTAGGGAAAGAATTCCGGATCCAGTAGCACTTATCATAATTCAAATTCTAACAATATATTGACTCCAGGAGTTAAGCATTCTGGAAGCGGTTTTGATGGCTATACTTAACTAAAGTATTTCAAAATAATAATTAATTTCAGATGCGGTTCAAAGGGAAGCTGACACAATTTGAAAGAGTCTGCAACCGGGCCAGGTCTGTCACATCTACTGTTGGTTGTGCATTCAAATCAAATCAAAATTTATTAATCATTTAATTAATGATGAATTTACATTTCAGCTTTAGAGGCAGATGAATAATAGAATTTTTAATGTAGGTTTATTTTAGGTGCTGTTTCCAAGAAGCAATTGTTGATGGTCATTAAAACTTTTATCCCTTGTATTGTCTTGTGTTGTACGATCAAGGTTCTTGTAACCGGGTCGCTCTGCCAAAAAAAAAAAAACCTTTCCTATCCTTACCATTGCCCACCTTATCGGCTATTTCTAGGTGTCTGTAACCGGGCTGATTCAGTCCCATCCAATTAACCTGTCTAATCCCTCGGTTTTGTTATATGTAAAAGGAGTGTACGGTGGGCCCGGCGTCTCCCGGGAGATCTTGTCTAAGAACTTGGTCGTGCATTCAAAATCAATCAATCAATCAATTTCGCAAAAATACCAAAAACATTAAATAAATAGTATATTTATCGAATACACCACTCTTAATTTCTAAAGCGAAAAATTAAACTTACCGGACTGTTGGTAAAACTGTCTTGTATAACCAAAAAAAACATTATCTCTGCTTAAATTTCGAAAAAGAAACAAGGTCAATCTTTAAATTTATTTAAACCTTTTAATTCTTTGTCGTTTTTTGTAAGTCCTAAATTTTTCAGCATTTCGCAAGGCTCCCAGTTAATGGAAAATGTTTATGTATGAGTTTTAATCCGAATAGTCAATCCACCTGAACTGTAAAGATGCCGAATTTTTGTGAAATAAAGTTTTAAATCTCGTCATTTTCGGTACAATTTAAAAAATGATGCAATCTAGTTTTGTTTGAAATTTAATTTACAATATTTTTTTTCGTAAATGTATATGTATGTGTTGAATGTATAGCATTTTTCAAAATAAAGGGTGTTTTTTTAGGAGGTTTGTTTTTCCGATAGATGTCGTTTTATTTTATGACAGTTGTTTTGACAGCTCAAAGTGGCATTTCTACTCAGTATTGTTTGGCAAATCATTATGAATAGGTTAACTCCAGAACAACGTTTTCAAATCGTGGAAATTTATTTTCAAAATCAGTGTTCAATTAAAAATGTTTATAGAGCACTTCGTGAATTTTATGGTGCACATAATCGTCCGTCAGAGACCACCATAAAGAACGTAATTACCAAATTTCGGTCTACATTCACTCTTTTGGATGCCAAGCCACCGACAAGAATGAGAAGAGTTCGTACAGAAGAAAATATTGCTGTCGTTGAGGCCAGTGTCGAAGAAAACGACAATTTATCGATTCGTCGTCGTGCTCAGCAAATTGGACTTTGTCCATCGACTTTATGGAAAATTTTACGTAAAGATTTGGGTTTGGTGCCATACAAAATTCAATTGGTGCAAGAATTAAAGCCACACGACCATCGTTTGCGCCGTGAATTCAGTGATTGGTCGTTAAATCAATTGAACGAAGATCCATTTTTTTACCGTAAAATTCTCTTCAGTGATGAGGCGCATTTTTGGTTAAATGGATACGTCAACAAACAAAATTGTCGCATTTGGAGCAAAGATAATCCACACGCCGTTCTAGAATTACCAATGCATCCTGATAAATGTACTGTTTGGTGCGGTCTATGGGCTGGTGGGATCATCGGTCCATATTTCTTTAAAAATGAGGAAGGACGACGCGTTACCGTGAATGGAAATCGATACAGAACCATGTTAAATGAGTTTTTGTTGTCAAATCTTGAAGATATGGATATGAATGAAATGTGGTTTCAACAAGATGGTGCCACTTGCCATACAGCACGTGAAACAATCGACTTATTGAAAGAAACTTTCAACGACAACATTATTTCGAGAAATGGTCCGGTGAATTGGCCTCCGCGTTCGTGCGATTTGACGCCACTCGATTACTTTTTGTGGGGATACGTGAAGTCATTGGTTTATGTGGATAAACCTCAATCGATTGACGCTTTGGAAACCAATATTCAACGTGTCATTGTTGACATACGCCCTCAAATGCTTGAAAAAGTGCTGGAAAATTGGACCTCCAGAATGACATTTGTGAAAAATAGTCGTGGTAGCCATATGCCAGAAATTGTGTTTAAATGTTAAATGCCAAAAAATTATCTACCAAATAAAAAAAAATTTTGGTCATTTCATAATTTTATATGTGTTTTATTCAAAAAAAAAAATCGGCAACCTCTTAAAAAAACACCCTTTATTAGCAAAAAACAAAAAGTTTCACCACGGTGGTCTGGGCTGTAGAAAGAAAAAACAAGAACAATTAGTCTGCACACACAGACTAATGACACAAGGAATTTTTAAAACCTGTTTTTTACTTCGAGCTCAAATCTTTTCATGATTACTATAATTTATTTATCTATTGATAGACCAAACCACAGTTTAAAAAATAGTTGACCTTTGTGAAATTAACCCGGAAAGTAACTCTGGAAAATTATTATAATTAAATATGGCAACACTATGTCAAAATATAAAGATAGTTTTAATAAGTAGAGTTTTTTAATAAGTAACAGGCTTTTATCTCGGTAACGGTGCAGGTTGAAAATTGTTCAGGATCGAGGGGGACGTTTAATGGTAATATTGAAACGCATTAGTTTGACAGATATTGCCGAAAGTTAAATCTTCTTAAATTAGAACCTATACATTTGGGTGCATTTTCGATTAAACAGTTAGAAATAAATAAGTAGATTCTTTTTGGTCATATAACATTGTTCATAAAGTGTATGGTTTCAGAAACACTACTGTGGGCAAAAAGTATTTAGTAAGACTTTTTAATTTAAATTTCGCGCAGAAAACCATTCGTCGAAATATTTTTTTTTCTATGTTGGTATGACTGTCAGTGACATCTGTGCCAAATGTCACATCAAAATAATCATTAGTGTTTAGTATGCGCTTGTCTTTCTGAAGTACAAAAAGTGCATTCGGCGATTTTTACAATGAGTGAAATTATTCAACAAAGAAGTTCCATTAAATTTTGTGTGCGGAATCAATTTTGTGGTGCCGAAACGTGCAGAATGTTGCAAAAGGCCTTCGGTGATAATTGTATGTCGCGAGCAAGTGTTTTTGATGGGTACAAATTGTTCAAAGAGGGTCGAGAACGTGTTGACGACAAACCACGTCTAGGACGGCCATCAACATCAACTGATGATCAACACGTTAATAAAATCAAGGAATTGATGCTCGAGAATCGACGATGAACAGTCAGAGACTTGACTCGCATCGTTGAAATATCGGAAGGATCACTGAAAACTATTGGTTCCAAAATCACTCAATTTTTTGAAAAAAACAGCATCTCGTTGACGTCTGTGAAACAATGCTTTCCGACTACCAGGATGTCATGAAACGTATTATAACTGGCGATGGGTCTTGGATCTATGCTTACGACCCGGAAACAGACGATCAATCGGCCGAATATCGTGCCAAAGGTGAGCCGAAGCCGAAAAAAGCACGTCAAAGCAAGTTAAAAATCAAGGTGATGTTGACAGTTTGTGTGGTGCACTCCGAATTCCTTCCGACCGGCCAAACTGTCAACAAGGAATACTATTTGAGTGTTATGCGTCATTTGCGCGAAGCTATTCGTAAAAAAGCCGGAATTATGGGTCGACAACTCTTGGTTTTTGCACCACGATAATGCACCTTCTCATACTTCATTTGTTTCATATCGTTCCGCAACCACCGTATTCGCCTGATTTAGCTCCGTGTGACTTCTGGCTGTCCAGCAAACTCAAACGACCGCTCCGGGGAAACCGTTTTGAGTCAATTGAAGACATTAAACGTTAATCGCTACGCGCATTGGAGGCTATTCAGAGAAATAGCAACCATCTTCAAATATGCATGCCATGCAATAAAACTATAAATACCGAAAGCATAGAAAAATCAAATTTCGAATATCCTTTCAACTGCACATCCCATTATGAATGAGCTTGTATGCTCAAAATGGGGTGTGTGGTTACTAAATTGTATCATATGTATAAATAAATAAATAAATAAATATTCCGGAAATTGACTTTAACAACTGTTTCGAGGATTGGAAAAAACGTTGGCACAAGTGTATTGAGGCCGGGTGGGATTACTTTGAGGGGAACGAAATAGATTTGGAGAAATAAATAAAAAAAATTAAAATTATGAACTAAGTCTTACAAAGTATTTCCAAATTCTCAAAAAATATTACAATATTATAAGCAAAAATTGATCAGCATTATGTGGTTTAAAAATATTAAAAATATCGATTTTTATCAAGCGAAAAATTCTATCAAACGATATGTTTATTTGTTTTACGCCGCAATGATGATTATTTTTGAAATATTTACTGTCACTAGATGGCAAATTACGAAATAAAAAATGTGTCCAAGATAAGTGGTTATTAATTTATTATAATATGCAATGTTAAGATCAGCAATAATGAAAAATAATAAATTTATTAATTAATTTTACACATATAAACAACATAAGTACAGTTTAGTAAATAAATTATACGAAATTATGGTACTCAATTTTTTAAAGAACAAAACATTCATTTCAAACGCCCCTAGCGTTTAAATATTGATACCAAAACCAAAATTTGCTTTTCGCAGTATCATACAGCCTTAAAAAGTCAAGAAAGAATTGATTTTATTTATTTTAATTTGTCGGTAAGTTATGGCATCGTCTATCCATGATCTGGAAAACCATATCATATAAGATTTTTTTTGGTTTATTGATTTATTTGGTATTAAAAAATTTCTTTTTAGAGTTGAAAGTACCCTTACTGTCACCACAGTTTTCCCCGTGATGAAATTTAAAAATATCGAGATTTAGCAATTGTTTCACGATTACATTGTAAAATATTACGTCATTTGCATTTTAGTATTGCCATCACATTCTTGCGGCATCGTTTTCTGATTAAAATCATAGACGTAGTGAAATGTGACAATTCAGAAAAAAGTTCGTGATTATAATTTTATTTTATTATTTACGATTAAAACATACAAGATTTAAATACGCACATTTACTGCATCTTGTGGCCAACACTCGACTGTTTTTTTACCATGAATGTATCCATAGATCTCAAATACATCTCACACGTTATTTCTAAAGCTAAAATTAAACTTACCGATCTTGGTAAAACTGCCTTTTTTAATAAAAACGAATCTTTATTTTTGTTTAAATTTCAGAAAACTAACAAGGTCACAACACTATGTTGAAAATTTAATCTTTAAATTTTATATTTTGATTTACGAGAATCATCTAATTCTTTGTCTCTATTTGCAAATGCAAAACTTTTCAACATCATTGCAAAAATTGGAAAAATCTCTCACTTAGTTGAAAAAGTTTAAGTATGAAGTTCGTCTGGAGTATAAAGATCCCGAATTTTTGAGAAATAAAGTTTTTATATTAAAACTCGCCATTTCGTTTGAAATTTAATTTACAATCGTTTTGGTTTAATCGTTTTTCTCGTAAATGATATAATTTTCAAAATATTTGCCAAAAACGAAAAATGAAATTTTCGGTTATTCTGGGTGATAGCCAGATATTGTTTTTACATCTAGGTGAGGTTACCAAGACGTTGAAAATTTGGTTTCAAACTAATGAAACTTGGATTCTTTAAATTAAAAAACAGGCTACAGTGACCAAACTTCAAAAATATTGAAAATATTGTTAACCTCTTCGTAATCTCCAATTTTATAGTATTATATATGAAATTTTGGGTTATTCTGGGTGATAGCCACAAAAACTTGATGTTTTCTACAATTTTCAAATAATATACGTAGTTCGTACCGACACATTTACATGAGGATGTGCATCTGTTACTGTAAGATACCGTTTATCACAAAGATATCGCGACAATTTAGTAAATAAGTTCGGGATACGCTTTCATCAAACTACATTTGCTATGAACTGTAAATAAACTATTAAACCCAGAAACAAACTTCAGAACCGGCAACCAACTTACTTTAGTAGATACGATGACTCAAGTGAAGTTACAAATAAGAGCTCCTTTTATCCATCCTACTTAACTACGTAGCAGTTATCACTTTTGAAAATTTTGCAAATCAAAAATAGGATTATGTTCCAAAAAATTACTAGTTAAACTGTGGAAAAATGACATGTTTGATTCGAATGTTCATTAACCAAACGTCGATGTATTTAGAGATTATTATATAGGTTAGAATATTTAATTTAGTATATTTAATTAAAAATTAATTACGCTGTGAAAAACTCATTAGTAATCGAATAGTAATTGCTAAGTACAAACACTAAAACTAAAATTGCATGTTATGCCGGCAGTGAATCAGTTAAAACCAATTTTCAAAATTTAAAATTTTGACAGTTAAAATAATTTTTATTTATTCATCAGAAAGCGAATCGAGTGATTGAAAAGTTTGATTTTTCTGTCAAAATTTTAATGTTAACCAAATTTTTAACCCTTCGTCTCTTCATATTGCATATATGCAATGCTTGAAAAATTATACTACAAAATATTAAAACAGTACGTTTTCTTGTAATTTAACTTTACTTTTCTATGTCTTTAAATATCCATTTGAATTTGCTCATAGGGAATATATTTTTTATTGCCAATTTAAGCACCAAAATGTTGGTTATAAATGTCAGTCTAAAGTGAAACAATCTACCAATCGCGTACCTAGAGTTTAAATTTATTGAATTTTAACCAAAAAATAAATCTAATATTACAAAGTAAGCATTATTTTTATTATGTTTGTAAATAGTTAATATGTCACTATTTACTTATTTACGGAGAAAATTCATTTGCAGATATGCAATACGAAGGTGATTTTCTAATAAGAACCATTTATGCATATAAGCAATACTTGCAAATTTCAATATTAAGATAACGTTGATTAAATTATTTGTTGACCGTTTTTACTTTGTATTGCATATTTGCAATAAACTAATTTTTGTCATGGCCAACAAAAAAAATAGTTTATTTGATTCACAAAGGCAACAATAGTATATTGTATAATTAGGAGGAAAAGTACTGCATTCCCGGACGATAGTGGAAATTGGCGGACGAGGCGATAGCCGCAGCAAAGTCATTTTCTAACTACTTAAATATATTAGAATGTTAGTCTCATTTAAATTCACACTCTAGATTAGAGTTTGTTAGTTAATTAATGTAAGTTAGTTGTGTTTAGTTTGTGTTTACCTTTACCTCAAAAGGATACTAATATTCATCATATGTATTCGGCATCAGTCCTACTAGACTAGTTAGGTTATTTAATTCACATCTATGGGTCATCTCATCACATACTGCTTGTAACCTTATTTTGCCCTATCTTTACATCCAACACCATTTAACCGAGGGACTTCACGTTCGTAATGACACGGCAGTATTATCATACATATGATGACCTTATCCTTTACCAATCCTTTATATTCCGTCAATAATGTCAAAATAAAAAAATAATAATAAATAAATAAAAAAAAAAAATTTAGATTCGGTATTGTCATTCAGCTACCTATATTTAAATTCATCCAACTAAAAGCAGGGTTAAATTATATCTAACATTCACACAACTTCACTAAAACATAACCTGAATTCAACCAGACAGATCGTCGAAAAACAACATTCCATAGCAAAAAGTCTTTGGATCGTTAACATACTTGATTGTATTGAGTTTATGCTCAAAGCGTAAATAATTAAATAGACCCCCTGATCAATAATGTTGCAATCACAATCTTCCCTGACCTTCCGGTATGTAAAAAAAAAAAAAATAATAAATTTTAAATAATAATAAAAATTAATTGAATTATATTTGCCGACAACTTTATTGTTTTAAATCAGGACTTTCGACAAAATTTCAATTTATAGAATTGTTTAAAGTAAGTAAAAATTATTAAAATAAGTTATGAAAATGTAATTAAATTTAAATAAAAACCCAAATGGAAAACACAATCCAACATATTTCAGCTCAAATGATAAATTTTCCGTGGCAGAAAACTGTTTCCTCCTTTCATTAACATTTTATATATTTATCAATTTATATTATTCCGCAGTCATTTTTGTCACAATACGGTGGCAACCCATTTTGAGTATACAAATTTTCGCTTATTGGGTAAGTTACAATTCGATCTGTTGTAATTTCAAATTTTGGTTTCTCGGGTACCAATATTTTATGTACTTAAGTACATACAAAGGGAATTCCCTTGAAATGTCAGTTTCTATGTATACGATTATAAATTACCGTTCACATATATGTAAATAGTTATAATAACAATAACAATAATAAATTACCGCCGACCAAATGGCACAGTGGTTAAAGCTTTGGCGTTTGGATCGGGAGGTACCGGGTTCGAATCCCGATAGGGGCAGGATGCAAAGTGAAATTTCATCAACAGATTTCGATCTGTGGTGAAATGTAACACATCTATGACCCCCTGTCGGTGTGCAAAACTCATGGGCCGACCCATCTTCCATGCTGGTATAGGCTGGCATGGAGCTTGCAATGTGCAGATGGTCTTAAAATCGGTCCTATAGCCGTACGTCCTCGAGTTGGCCGCAAGGCGTAAAGTAAGGACGTTAAAAGCATAACCGCGGAAGAGCAGGGTGAGCCTTAAGCCCCAAAACAGATCGCATAGTTACCAATAAAAAAAATAAAAAATAAAAAAAAAAAAAAAAATAATAAATTATTAACTTTTATATAATTAGAATGAAAATTAGAATAAAAAGATACTTCACTGATTGTATATGTGTTGAACGTAATTTTCATAATAACTGTCTCAATTCACCTGTATTAGCAGGTGAACTTCTAAAGAACAAAACTCACTCAAAAATAGCACATCACTCTCACACTACACTTTCCTAAACTGATTTGAATTAAAATATTAATAATAATTTATTTAAAGGAGAGACAAAAACACGTCTTTCCTCTACGACGATCAGTCGATCCTCCGAATATAAACCCAAAATAATTTTTAGTATTATTCATTAATTATCATATTAAGAAATCAAAACAAAGTAAAAAATCGAAAAAATATAAAATTATTGCTTAGTTAGCCACGACATCATAAGACATAAATAAATTTTTTTTTTTTTTTTCAAAAGTTGCCAAGTTTGTGTACCTATTTGATTTATAAAAAACGTGTGAACGAAATTTAAGGGATATGGACAGTGAAAGCGAATTATCCTTATCTTGTACCCCGCCGGATATAGTGGAAGCAGCTAATTCAGCTACATGTGATTTAGTCCCGCAAAAAACGAAGGAAAAATACGAAAATGCTTAAAACGCTTTATTGATTATCGTCAATCTAAACACATCAAATCATTTTCGGAAAACGTCATTCTGGCGTATTTCACTGATTTTAAAATAAATAAATGCGTTTGACCTTATAAGTGCACTTTTATTTCTTCTAAACAATTAAAAATCCATACGGGAATATATTCCCAGCCTAGGCCAGCAAAAATATTCTCGTACTATTATTTATTACTTGTTGCTTAGCAACAAATACAACATACTGGAATCATGAGCTTTTCGTTTCGAAAAAACAACGGAAAGATATATTTTTTCCTACGATCGGAGAAAAAGTATTTTTCACATAATTTCCTTAGACAATCGCTTTTTTCTAGATAAAAAATAATTTTAATGTAATTGATAGTTTGTAGTTACGAACCGTACTCATCGATTAATAGAAAAACATTAAAAATGATTATGTCAAGAAATTAAACACAAAAAGAAAGCCGCGCTGTTCGGTAGTTTTACCAATTAAAAATATTTAAAAATATTGACAATTTTAGATGGGTCAGTTTCGATTCTATTATCACCAACAACATAGTTTTAAAAAATTGTTCCTTGGTTTGTGGAATTAAGCATTTTAGTTTTGCATTTATGTTTTGAAATGTATGTTCAGCGTTGCACTGTTTTGATGGTTGCTAAACGAGAAGTATATTTTTGAAGTACCCGAAAGTGGTTGGAGTTGGAGCTCCGCATTTTATTTTGATGTGTTACTGAATATTAAGCTAGGAAACTAGTATTCTATTATTTGGTAACCAAACTCTCCGGCTACAATCTTAGTAAAAAATATACACCTCAATGACCTCGTTTTTTAAATAAATGATGATGAGTATAACTGTTTGATATTTTATCTGTTATTGTCAGTTTTATTCCAAAAATGTTCGTTCAAATCTGTTGCCAATTGCAAATGGTTCTTCATCGAATTTGGCCAAAATAGATTAGTATGACGTTTAGTTTTTAAAATATTGATAAAAAGATGAACAAGTTTTTAAACTTTAACTGTTTATTATGACACAACAGTAACTAATTTTGAAAATCCGTAGTGGACTTTTTTACTCGGAATTGGAAGCTCTTCCCTTCAATATAATACGGTATGTCGCTGACACCATAAATAAATACGAATTAGAATAATATTTGATTTAAACTACAAAAACCACTCAGTAAATTGCCATTTACGGTAGAAAGCTCTATATCTAAAGAAAAACGATCAACCAGAAGTGACAGTGCACTTCGAAAATTTTACGACTTTTTTGAAAACTGTAAAATGTATTGGATTAAAAATCGATAAGTAGCATAATGTGAGTAAAACTTCGGTAATTTAACGTTATACGTATATTGCATAGTTTCCTAAAGAATTCGCCGTTCGATGTACAAGTAAAGAAAATATTTAAATTAAGAAAATTTTCGGGTTTTGTTAATTCACCGTTGCCAGTCAAATTTTAACATAAAATCCTTATTAAAAATGGCGCCAAATACTTCTCGCAGCGTGCTCTGAACGATTGAATATTGCATTGCCATCGAGCACCTAGCTGTTCCGCTACTTTGAGCGCTCTAGCTAGTCAAAAAGTTGGTGACAATTCGATTTCAAAATTCAGCGGACGGACAACACACAACAAACACGAAAGCAATCTAAATGACACGTGGTAAAATATATATCTAAGAAACGTTTGGATTTTTATGATTTTCTTCGTAATTCTTTGATCGATCGTACCCCACAACAACTCTCTTGCATATTATGCAAATCAGTTAAACAATTAAACATAATTAAAAGAAATAGAATTGTTTTGTTTTGTAATTAAACCGAATTTTACTACACCCAACTAAATCTCTCGAATAAATAAATCAACCAAAACTTTCAGAGACTTCTTCAACCATCCCATATCCAAAGCTGATGTACATCATCATATTATAATAATATGCATATGGTTGTATGTAGTCATACTAATACATAATAACATGCAACTGAATTACAAACAAAATTAAAAGCAAAGAAAAGCACTTCTTCGTCGAAGGAAAATACAATAAGCAATAATATAAATAAATGGAAGAAGAATTCGAAGGAATTATCAACTATCCAAAAAATAATTGTAATACGAAAACACAAAACTTTTTGATAAAACTTTTCGTTATCTATTTATTTAAGACTTGTTAAAACTATTTACTTATAAATTGAATAATTTATTTTATTTTTGTGTTCTATAAAATTAAAATTATAAACTTTGTTTTATTTATATTTGTTGTTTTAAGAAAATCAAAATACCAAAAACAAAACTTATTTTCACAATTAAATTTTTCTGTACGTACGAGTATAAATAAATAGAATATAATTTAAAATGTATCAAAAATACGAACTGAGAATCGTACAGTGGTTCAATCCTAATCTTATGTTGTTACATTTCAAATAAAAGATAACAATTTTGTTTTGAATTATTTCGAAATTAAATAAAAACTTAAAATATTATTTTGGTTACAATTGTAATTACAATTATTTACTATAAAGTTTCATTTATTATAATACATACAATTATGGTAAATCGGATGGCCGAAGAACGGTAGAATAGGAACAGCACTTCTTACTTTAATCACTTCCTAACTCTTTTACATCGGTAAGTGCTTTCATGTTGGGTGAATCGGGATAGTATCACCAATTTAACCACAAATGTATTTAGTATTGATGATGAAACCAAGTTATTTTTCTTTTATAATAAAATTTCCTGCAATCTGTTCTGGGGCCACGGCTCTCCCAACTCTTTCGCGGTTTGAGCTTTTTTCGCCCTTACTTTTAAGCCAGTATCAGCCAAATCAAAGACGTACGGTCATAGGTCCGATTATATCACAATCTATCTGCACATTGCATAGCTCCATGCCAACCTACACTGGCATGAAAGATGGGTCGGCTCATGAGTTTTGCACTCCGACAGGGGGTCATAGATGTGTTCCATTTCATCACAGATCGCAATCTGTTGATGAAAATTCCCTTTGTATTCTGCTCCTATCGGGATTCGAACCCGGTACCTCCCGATCCAAACGCCAAAGCTTCGGTAAGACAGAGAAACACGATACTTTTAGAACCCTAAATCTGCTTAGTTATTCAAAATCATGAAAACCCCGAAAAATGCATAACTAAACTATATGAACAACAGACTTGAATAATATGTAAACGAAAACTTCAAGTAAACAATTAAAACCAGGGCTGGGATGTTATATCATCACTTTTTTCGACTTTCGATTTAGTTTATGTCTCAATTTTTAGGAATTAATTAACATTCTTTTTCACGTAAACAATTTTGTGTTTTGTATCGCGATTTCAACCTCTTGATATAATTGTGAGCTTTCTCCGCTTTTCCACATTTCGATAACCGTATCATGAAAAAATTGTTTGGTGATGAATAGAGTCGATTAATCTAGTAGTCTTAGAAAACGTGGAAAAGAAATAGAGTGATGTTTTACTCGAGCAAGCTGAGACAGAGAAATGAGAAAAATGAGAAATGAGACATGAACTAAATCGATAGCCGAAAATAGAGTTGCTATAATTATGTTTGTGTTTTTAACACTGGTTTTGATATAAGCTATAACTTCCTAATTATATTTGGTTTCGAAGTGACGAAATAATTGAAATACACCTTTATAACGCTTTTAGACTTCTTGTATTTACATGGAGATTACTCCATGTAAATACAAGAAGTCTAAAAGCGTTATAAAGGTGTATTTCAATTATTTCATCTAGAGTAGCAGACAGACATACTTGTAGTATGCCATTAAATTTATGTCGACAGCTTCTTCTCTGAACTGTAGAGTGAAAGTATTTTCCAAAACAAAATACATACATCAAAAGTGTAAATGTAAAAACCATGTGTTTTAGCTTGAAGTCATTGCCTTGAATTTGGTTTGGTTATTGCTTTGTTTTTTTGTTTCTTGAAGATACATCCATTGCGCAAACAATATCAAAAAAATTTCAGGGAAAACGGATAAAACGGTTATTATATTATTATAATGAATTGTTTTATTTTTTTAATGCATTTCATTAGTACAGTTATTTTTATTTCGTAATAAGTGGTGTTGCTTGCTCTTGAATTTATGACAGATTGGCATCTTCTGGGCTTGGAGCTAATCAACGTATCGAAGCTGTCTTGTGGAGTTTGTCTCCAGTGATCTTGAAGGAGAAATGCTTCGTCGAAGTTAATCACATGCGTGTTCAATCGGATTTAGATCCGGGGATTGTGCCGGTCATGGTAACACATGGATTTCCTATGCTTCCAATCAATCTGTAGTGATTCTTGCTGTGTGCGGCTCGGCATTGTCATGCAAAAAAATGAGGTGCGATTTGTGTTGATAATGGAATCACGACAAGTTTCAGTATCCCATCATTGATGTGACTGGCTGCCGATAAGTTACCTTCTGAAAAAACGAGATCAGTTCTTTTATCATTGATAATTCCAGCCCATACCATAACAATGCCTCCACTGTACTTATACACTTCTTGCACGACTCTTAGCCTTTGAGCATTACCAGGTTGACACCATATTATTGTTCTCCTAGTATCTGGGTGAAGTCCAAATGTTGACTTATCAGTGAACAAAACTTTGGACCATTGTCCTTCTGTCCAATTTCTTTGATTTTCACACCAATTATTTCTAAACTATCGATTTCCATGTCGCATCGGTGAATATACGGACGGCGAGCTTGGAGATTGTTTTCATGTAGTATATTCTTGATGGTTTCATCACTAACATAAATGTTGTCTGTTGGCCACAAGTGTGTCTGTAATTGTGGGGCAATTAAAGTTGGCTTTCGGCGGATTTGCAGTTGAGTAAACGGTCCTGTGCTGGTTATTAAACTTACTCAACCTGGAAGCTGCGCGTACGGGCTCCCAGTCATACTTTGTCATTGCCATAACCTGCATATAATCCTACGGGGCACATTAAAATGATAGGCAATATCTGCTTGACTCCGTTCTCTTCGAAGCATTCCTACTGCTTCGTCCATTTAAATTTGAAATCACTCTTTTAGGAGTTAAAACTTAATAAAGTCTGAGACAACAAATCAATTCAAATAGGCTAAAAACAATTTTTTCAATAATAACCGTTTTTACCGTTATCCCTGAAATTTGTATGTGCAATGATGTATCTTCTAGAAACCAAAAACAAAACAAAAATCAAACCAAATTCAAGGCAATGGCAACCTAAAAACATGTGTTCCATTTACACTTTTGATGTGTGTTTAATGAAGGAAATTTATAAAACCAGAAACAGTATTGTTCGCACACACATTTATGTTCGAAAAATTTGACGTTTGTTTTTTGCGTATACATAAAAGTTTAATGCAATGTTGAATGCATAATTTATAATTATATGTTACTCGTATTATAATATTTAATTGTCATTTTTTTCAAAATTTACTGCTTTTTTCACCATGAATGACGTTTCACGAAAACAAAACTAAAAAATAGAAACCAAACCAGTTTTTTTATTTGACTTTTCTGCCATCTAAACGGAAAGATCGAAATGGTCGACTTAAAATGACGTAATGTAGGAAAACCGTTAAAGCAATGAGGTTGTGGATGTCAAAAATTATGTCTTAGCATCCAACATTTCCCAATTCAAGAATTAACACACATGCGATGGTTAAATGCATAAGAGGTGAATGCCTCAAAATTGCTTGCATTATTTGTAAATATTAAATCTAAAAATTACGTTAAGCGTGTCGCGTTTCTTTTACTTTATTTTCATTCTTACGACATTGCTGCAATGTAAAAAAAGCAATCGTTTACATTCACGGTCAATGTCGTATTTACTAATTTCTATGTGTATATATGTATATGCTTATTTCCACATTCTTTCTTTTCTTACTCTATTTTATAATTACAACATATTAGTTCGTTGAAATCGCATATTGTGAGTTCACGAAAAACATAATAAGAACTTTAAGTTAAGTTAAGTTAAGAAGTTAAGGAGGTGGGTCGAACGATGGAGCTTATATCCAAAAGGTTTAATAGCGACAATTCGCACCAATCTCACGTACAAGCGTATATATAAAAATTGACAGCTCGGTGTAAAATTTATTTTTCATTTAATAAGTAGTTAATTAAAGTGGTTTTGGGTTTTCATTAAGTTAAAATAGTTTTATAGTGGTGTACGAACAATTTTATAATATTAAAAAGGTGGTGGACGCAAATATATAGTGTTTTAAGTGGATTATTATTTGGTGGCAACAACAACAAGTGTTTGTTTATATTTAAGCGGCGTGTTTTTAGACAGTAAGTAAAGTCAGGTGTGGGCAAAAGAAGGGCTTCGGCCCTTAAAAGAGGCGATGTTTGAAAGCTCAAATAGATTCACACCGTTGAGGATGTTGGGAAATAATACACAACCCTCCAAAAGGAAAAAGATCGAAGAAATGCGAACAAAGAGATTAGGATTCGGTGGCGGTGCAGATATAATGGATTGCAATGGAGTAAACGAAAAATATCTAATAATCAAGCACGAGCAGGAGGGACAAAACCTGTCAAATTTTTCACCTTTTGGAATACAAAAAGCGCTGGATATGATAACCAAAGGTATCATTAAAACGCAACGTTCGAGAGCTGGAGAACTCTTGGTTCTGACAAAAAATCAGGCAGCGACGGATGCATTACTGAAGGCAACACCTCTGGGGCAATTGGTCAAAATAAAAGTGACGGAACACCCCATATTAAACAGTTCCAAAGGTATCATTTTCTGCCACGACCTAAAAAGTTTAACTGAGGAGGAAATCAAAGAAGGGCTTAAGGACCAAGGCGTCATAGAGGTATACAAAATAAATAAATGGGTGGAAAATAAATTAACGGGTACAGCAGCAATTATCCTGACTCTTTATTCACCAGTATTACCGGAATATGTGAGAGCAGGCTTTATACAACTAAGCATTCGATTGTACATTCCAACCGAATGCCACAAATTGGATCACACCAAAAAGAGATGCACAAGTGATCCTAAGTGCTACAAATGTAGTGCAGTAACACCACACTACCAGCCGTGCACTACACTAAAATGCATAAATTGTGGAGAGGCACACACCAGCAACAGTAAGGAATGTCGAGTATATAAACGAGAAGTAGAAATAGTTAAAATTAAAACTGTAGATAGATTAACATTTCCCGAGGTGAAAGCCAAATATTTTCGATTATATGCAAACACCACACCAGCTAACCAGGCAACATATGCAGATACACTAAAAACCTCCTTTAACCCACCAAACACACCACAAAAGCCGCAAAACAAAGAAAACCAACTAGAACAGACAAAACCACAATCACATCCAAAAACTATTTCAACTTCAAGGCAACAACAGACACAATTAAACCAACCACAACAACAACAGCAACAAAAAGATCAAGTACAACAACAACAAAACCAACAACAGCCACAAATACAGCAAGTACAACGACAACAAGAAAGATTACAACAACAACCGCAATCAAATCAACAAACAACTTGTAATATGTACAGCAATGGACATAGAGACAATCAAAAAAAAATGAAGCATGGCTAGCAATGAGACATTCTAGTTTAACTCCAAAAGAATTAACACTAATCGGAAATAACCATGTCAGTATCAATGATGATGAATGAGGGAAGGAGGAGAGAGAACGCATTTGCATTTATAAATGCCCTCTCCTTTCTTCATTTCTTTGAATGGTAGAGCGAATGCTGAGATCCAATGAATGCGTGAAAATTGGTCAGATAAATATTCGCAGTATTCATGCCAATGGCGATATGTTGCGGAATTATCTGACCAATAATGATGTGAATATGATGATTTTGTGTGAAACTTGGGTGCGGGAGGGTAAGACGTTTCGGGTGAAAGGATACAATTATCTGTCCAGACCGAGGGCTGATGGCTTCGGCGGGGTGGCGACATTGGCACGTGCCAATATCAGCCTGGTCCTTTGTGACATACCGCGCTTCGAGCACATTGAAGTCATCGCGGCCAAAACTCGGAATCTGGACAGAAACTTGTTATTTGTTAGTATCTATGCAACTCCAGTGTTGTCTACGTCTGGCAGAGAGAGAAGCCAACGAGATTTTCGAATTTTGTTTGAATGGGTGGAAGACAAAAGTGACGTGATTCTAGCGGGTGATATGAATGCGCATTCGAGAATATGGGGGAGTGAAAGAACTGATGCTAGAGGTAACTGGTTGGCCCGCCTCATTCTGGATTCCGATCTCGTAGTCCTGAATGATGGTGGGTCGACTAGAATGCCGAGAGTGGGGTCGACAGCTAGCGCGATAGATTTAACTTTAATATCTAGCGGGCTGGCGGGCCAAGTCACTTGGAATGTCACAGATGAGAATTTGGCTAGTGATCATTATTTGATCAGGGCATGCTTAGGTGGTATAAATGTTGACATAGACCGTAAGGTCATTACGAATGGTAAGAAATGGGTCGAACGTATGAATGAGACTCTAATAATGAAAGAAGTAAATGAGGTTAACCAACTTGAGGATGAAATAGAGAGAGTGAATGAAATGTGTACTATAAATATCAGAGGGAGTGAATACAAGGTGAATGGTTGGTGGAACAATGAAATCCAGTATTGGTATGAAAGGAAACGGATAGCATTGAGAGAGTTCAGTAGGTGTATATGTCTTGAATGCAGAATAAATTATGGAAGAATGAATGCAAAATTGAAAAAGGCTATCCGTAGAGCGAAAAGGAAAAGTTGGCGGGACTATGTATCAAAAATGACACATAGAACCACAACTAAGGATGTATGGGATAAATTTAATAGAGTGAGAGGATATAGAGCGCAAGGCAAAAATGCAGTGATAGATGACAGAGAGAATGGAGGTGTCTTTTTACAAATGATTACGGACGTACGTAACAATTTGAGTGATAGATATGAAGTTTTGCTACCTGATAATGAAAATGAATTTATGAACGACTCCTTACACATAGAGTTTGAATGGGAAGAGTTCCGAGGGGTTTTAGAAACATCCAAATCTACTACCCCCGGAACCAACAGAGTGGTATGGATGAGTATTCAGCCAAGTATGGATGAGTATTCAGATACCGGAAAAATGGAAGGAAAGCAGAGTGGTACCTATTCCTAAAAGGGATCGGAATAGGAATTTGGCAACAAATTACAGGGGAATATGTATGTTGAATGTATTTGTTAAAATTGTGAATGGTATGATGAAAGGTCGTATAGATAAATTTGTGAATGAGGGAAATTTGTTGCCGGAAACCACCTTTGGGTTTCGTCACGACCACTCTGCTAAGGAGTGTGTAGAAAAGTTTGTGTGGGAAGTACAAAAGGAAATTAAGTATGTTGTGGCGGTATTTTTGTGGTTCCAGGGAAACTTTATGAGATCCTTATGGACTTGGGGTTTCCTTGGAAAATTTGCAAATGGGTGTATGAGTTCATGAATGAGAGAAAGTTAGTTTTATGTGGTAGAGGGTATAGGTTGGAAGGAGCGGTGACTATCGGCCTCCCCCAAGGCAGAAAAATCTCACCGACTCTCTTCAACCTGTATACGAGCTCGATACATGCTGGAATGGCTCAATACGTGCTGATGGGCAAGGGGAGTACCATCGAGGAGGCCTTGAGTCGGGCTCAAGAATGTGTGAATCAGGTAACCGAATGTTTGAGTGAACTGAATTTGAGAGTAAATTCGAGTAAATGTTGTAGTATGACTTTTAAAACGAATCGGATGGTTGATGTGCGAATATATAATGAGAGAATTGAGTGTGTGAAATTGACTAGGTATTTGGGAATCTGGATTGACAGAAGAATGAGTTTCAAAGTGCATATGGAAAAATTGGCCGATAATTGTAAGAGTAGATTGAACGTGATTAAAAGGGTGAGCAAACCGAAATGGGGAGCTCATCCGGGTGTGACTGATATGTTACGAAAGGCGCTAGTGTCAACCAAAATTGCGTATGGAATGAGTATATATGGTGATGGGTCCAAGGTTAGGTTTAAAAAGTTGATGCTTGTGGAGAATGCGCGTGCTAGAAATAATACACACTCTGTGGTCTGAATTGGGTGATTCGCCTCTTAATTTTAAGAGGGAATGGATCACCGTGCGAGAGACTGTGCGAATGTTAACTAGGGACAATAATTAGTGAATGAAATGAAAGAGAGATTGCAAAGAGGGACGGTTTACAAAAAGACAACAAGATCACTGGTAATATTGGAAAATATTAACATATTCTCCAAGATTCGTCCGGCAAATCCGAAAGTCCCTCCGAGCAATCTAATAGTGCGGCTGAAGTGAGGTTTGGTGACACAACAAAAGCAATGATGAATGAGTTATCGGTTAAGAGCGAATTTTGCAAAATGCGAATGAATTATGTTGCACATGTGGAAGTGTATACAGATGCTAGTGTAAATGATGATCGCGTAGGTGTGGGAATTTATATTCCTTCAATGAGGAAAGAGAAAATGGTAAGAGTGCATGACAGTATCTGTATAATGAATGCAGAATTGATAGCGATTATGGAAGGGATCAAGTTGGCAATGACACAAGGGAGAAGGAGAATAGTGTTATTCTCTGACTCCCGGAGTGGGTTGAAATTAATTAGTAAGGGTGGGGGAACTCATGACAATGTGTATGTGGAAATGCTATATAAGTATCTTCAATCTTATGGGAGGGAGGTCATCCTTCAATGGATACCTTCACACCTACAGATTGAAGGTAATGAAAGAGCCGATATGCTTGCGAAACGGGGTTGTTTGATTGAGGATGTAAATGAATATGAATTCATGGATGCCAGAGACGTACATCGCATGTTTCAGATGAATCTGTGGAGAAAATGGGAGAGAGAGTTTGTTGAAAAATGTCAGGTGAAAGGTAAGAAGTACTTTGAGTTGGTTAGGTCTCCTTTGAGGCAACCGTTCTTTAAGGTGCTCAAAGGAGATACTAGAATGTTACGAACTATGGAACGAGTGAGATTGAATCATGGAAATTGGAAAGAATGTTTGAAGAAACGCAATTTGGTGGTGTGTGAATTATGTGAAAGCTGTTTGGTTGTGGAGGACATCGAACATTTGATTCTGAAATGTTCTGCATTTAACCAGAGAAGACAAATGTTCGATGTTCTATTGAGTGCAAGTAGTTTGACTGAATTAGTACGAATGGGAATGAACGTATATAAGAATGTGTATGAATTTATTAGAACAAATCAGATAGAAGTGTGAAAGGGGATCGATGTGTGCTAGGTGTATGAAAAGAAATTAAAATTAAATTATGATGGTAAAAAATGTAAATATTAAATTTGTAAATTTTGAAACGGGCCATATGGCACCAAATTTTTGGAGCTAGTGCCAAATAAAAAAAAACGACAGTAATAATTATTAAATAAACAAATATAACAATAAATATATTTTTATCTAACCTAAATTATATATATATATATATATATATATATATATATATATATATATATATATAAATTCTAAATAAATTATAAATCAATGAATTTATAAGGTCACTAGCAAAAGATAAATTCATTAAAATTTATTTTTACCAAGGCAATAAACTGCAATAAACTCAAAAATTAAGTTTAATATTTCGTGTTTTTTACGTGAAGCAAGGAGTACGAGTATGTAATGTTATACATACTCTTTGCTTCACGTAAAAAATCCGAAATATTAAACTTAATTTTTGAGTTTATTGCTTTGGTAAAAATAAAATTTAATGAATTTTTGCTTTTTACTAAAGCAACAGCAAAAATATTTTGTTTTGCGTTGACAACAACAATAGTTATACAATTTAGTAGGCAAAGTATGTACTTTTGTACTAATTTAGTACAAATTAAGAATAGTGCGCAACATTTGTTTGTAAATATTGAAAATATTAAGGCTGTATCGATATTTAAATGTCCCTAAATGTTTGTACTGGTTCGTTTCTTCAATAAGTTTAAGTACCGTGATTTCGTATAATTTGCTTACTAAACTTTATTTATATTGTTTATATGTCTAAAATTAATTAATAAATTTATTGTTTTTCATTATTTCTGATCTAGACATTGCATATTATAATAAATCAATAACCACTTATCTTGGACACACTTTCTATTTCGTAATTTTCCATCTAGTGACAGTAAATTTTAAAAAAATAATCGTCATTGTGGCGTAAAACAAATAAACTTGTCGTTTAACGTAATTTTTCGATCGATACAAATGGAAATTTTGAATATTTGTAAACTAAATTTTACATTTTATACGTCATTTCAAGACTAATCATGATAATCATGTATTAATTCCTCGATTGTATGTTTCTTAACACCTTGATGCAAAATTTTTTCGCAGTTTAGAGGGATAATATTGGAAAAAATAATTAACCTAACCATTGACAAACTATACATTTTATTTGGATAATCCTGTATTAATTACACATCTAAGTTCATGCTAAACAAAGAATTAGGTCAATTGGTAATATTTTATGGTCAAAAACTAATTTTTACTAAGCATCGTTTTTGACAATTTGAGTACCATACAGCCTTGAGCTAATTTTTTGAAATATTTTTTTATTTTATTTAGTCTGACGAGAGAACCAAATATTTTATAACACACTGTCTAGTAAATGAAAAGGAAATCTATGTTCCAACATGGCTCCTGGGCTTAAGATGTCATGTCGCAGTAGTGGCCTACATATAAAAGATTTCTTAAAATCAATACTCGATTAAGATTTTTATTTTTAGAAATTAGTGAATATTCACACTATGATTTGAAATCGTATTTCAAAACACCGAAAGTTTTTACACTTTGGTTGTTAGTTTTTATATTAGGTGCTTAGTTGCACTTTACTAACGTCTTCCTACGAAATTTTATTTATACCAAACTATTCCAATAAATACGATCACAAAATAAATCGTAGGTTATTTTATTAAATCTGATTGCGAATCTGATTTGCCCCGTAAAATATCTCTGAACAGTACCACTTACAACTGGTAACACTTTTGTTATGTAAATTTATAAAAATTCCCTTGAACCAACACTTCATTGTTCCATTATAACCGTAATCTTTTGATCTATTAAAACAATATTATAAAAATTAAGAGTGCACGACCAAGCTTTATTAGGCAAGATATCCCGGAAGGCCCATCTCCACCGTGCATTCAATTTACATAACAAAACCTACGGATACGATAAGAGAGTTAGTCATGACAGACTTGGCTCGGTTACAGACACCTAACGAAGCGAATAGTTAGTATATATTTACACAAGACGGCGTAATTTAATTTTAATTTAATTAATAATGATAAATGAGTTAAACAGCTAAACTTGAAATAAACTACTATTAGACTTTATTCTATAGTTAGAATAAGTAAGAAAATCATTCACGAATCTGTAAATTAATAATGGACAGGTAATATTTTTTTTCTACCTGTTCCATTGGCAATCTCATAGGAATTATTTTTTTTGAAATTTTTTACCACAGCTTGGACTGTGAGTCGCGGTCTATTAACAATTTTGCTTATTTCAGAATAACTTTTACCGTTTTTTAATTTTTTAACATCGATAGGCACTTTGGGTGACTTTGGCTCATTTTTTTAATAAACTTTCCATAACCAGCTATTAAATGTGACTAATTATTTTCAAAAATATATTATTTTGTTTATTTAAGCTAACTGTAAAACTATTTACCGTTAGTCGAGGGTATTTTGAAAGAGAACACTAGTATATGCGCAATTAATTCAGATAAATTTTTAGGATAAACAACTTGTTTGTGTTTTTATGGAAAATAACGAAATTAAACAAACTTTTTATGCATTAGAATGCACTCATATTTATGAAAATTACTCAAAACATTTTATCAATATTCAAGCTTTATTTTGGAAAATATGATAACTCAGACGCAAACTATGTGCACAGTATGTGCAATTATTTGATGCAGTGTATATCACTGGGTGGTCGAGTGGTTAAGTTATTTTCAACCAAATACTTCAAACAGGTTGAGAATTGGATGGAAATTATTGGAATTAACATCGGGCGTTAATCATCAAAACAGGGGAAATGAAGACGTGAATGTTCGCGAACACAACTACATGAAAGTGATTTACAATCGCAACAGACATACATCGCCAGTTTCAATAAAAAAAAATCTCGAAGAGCGATCGACAAGTACAGGGTTTTTCAATAAGAGCACTTCAACTTTTTTTTTGAATAAAACACAAACTGTTCGACTTTTGAACTAACTTTTTTTTTATTAACGAATTTGAACATATACATTTAAGTATGAAACTCGATTTCTTTTGCATGACCACCGCGTGCACGTTTTACGAAGTCCAATCTTTGAACCCAATTTTCGACCACTCTTTCGCATAAATCGGCCGAAATTCCAGCAATTTCACGATCTATATTGGCTCTGAGCTCTTGCAACGTCGCCGGCTCATTGGCATAGACCAATGACTTCACATAACCCCAAAGAAAATAATCTAGAGGTGTCAAATCACACGAGCGCGGCGGCCACTGGACGGGCCCATTTCGCTAAATAACACGCTCATCGAACTTAGTCTTCAATAACGCGATTGTATCGTGTGCTGTGTGGCATGTGGCCCCGTTCTGTTGAAACCACATGTCGTCCAAGTCCATTCCATTCAATTGCGGCCAAAAAAAATCGTTTATCATATCGCGGTATCGATTTCCATTAACAGTAATGTGGCGATCGTTATCGTCGATGAAAAAATATGGCCCAATGACGCCGCCGGCATGCAATCCGCACCAAACAGTGACTTTTTCGGGATGCAACGGTGCCTCATGAATCACGTGTGGGTTGCTTCCTGCCCAGTAACGCATATTTTGCTTGTTGACAAATCCATTTAGCCAAAAGTGAGCCTCATTGCTGAAGATGATTTTTCGGTGAAAATCTGCATCATTTTCGATTTGCTCTTGAGCCCAATTCACGAATCGGCGTCGCTTCAAATGGTCAAACGGCTTTAGTTGTTGTGTCAGCTTGATCTTATACGGATGTACGCCAAGATCTTTACGTAAAATTCGCCACAATGATGTCACAGAAAGGCCCAATTGTTGCGAACGTCGTGTGAGCGACACATTCGTGTCTTCTTGAACTGAATCCCCGGCGGCTGCGATGTTTTCAACACTTCGAGCACTTCTTGCTCTCGAGGGCACCGGAACATTATGTAGCGAAAACGTAGACTCAAATTTTGCCACTATACGGTCGATTGTCGAATGGGCTGGCTTGTTAAATGGACCGTAAAATGGCCGTAATGCTCTTAAAGTAGCAGCAACAGAACGATTATTTTGATAAAAAATTTGCTCGATTTGCAATCGCTGTTCACGTGTGTAGCGTTCCATGATGAAATGTATACTAATGAAGTTTCCAAATGACAAAAGATTAATAAAAAATATGGCGTCGTTCGCCGTCCCTATCGGAAAAAAGTTGAAGCGCACCTGTTGAAACACCCTTTATATAAGCGTAAGCAATTTGGTACGCAAACATAGTTGTAAATTGTGAAACGTAGTGAATAATTAAAGTGAGCATAGTAAAAGCGAATTGGTGAGCAATGAACGAGTGAACGTTAAAAAGTGAATTGCTGTACAAATTAGAGGTGTTGAAAAGTAAAATTTGTTACTCAAACCGCTGCGTGTTTTATTACGAATCCGTTCAAACTCCCGAAATATGAAGTGCCGTTATTAAACCATTTGGATTTTGAAACATAGCCTCTTTGCTACCAAAATGTAAACAAATAAATTCTTTCCTCTGCATTATCTTCATGATGTTAATGTTAAAATTGGAAAACGAATTATTAACCTTCTTAACAATGTTCGTATGATGATTTGTATTTTATTGGGAAAGAGAGCTATTCACTTCCACCCTCGTAAATTAATACGTACATTCTTACGTTTGTATAGCGATACCATACCTGACGTAAAAACTAGAAATGGAAAAATTTATTGGTTTAACTGTTAAGTTGAGAAGAAGATAACATCGACAATGATATCGAGAAGAAAATCACATAAATATTTTAATTTAAATGTTAGACAAACTGTCTGTCTATTTTATCTCGCATTGATAATAGATATGTGTGTGCATATAAGCAAAATAAATTTTCTTATTTAATGAAAAAGCAAAATCTTAATTTTCTTTTTCTCGGTATTTGTGATATTCGAGATTTATAAATTCGAATAATGTTAGGATGGATTTGGTTGGAATATTTCCAAGAATAAAAATTTGGCACCAACATTAAATCGTTTGTATTAGCTCAGATGCATTGCGTCTTTATTACTGACTTCTATGTACTTATATGCTGATATTTTCAAGAAATTATTCAAACTTCTAAAGGGCGACTCCATTTTGTAGTCTCACTAAATCAAAGAGTAAGTTTGAACAGCAAGGCGATTGCTACGAAGAGAGTAGTAAACAGCTTGTTGCGTTTCATACAGTTTATTTATACTAAGAACTAGGCCTCTCGGTGTTGCCAGGGTCAAACCTAGCGGATAGTAAAGGCTCCTGCTTTGAAAGTAGGATACAAAAGTAGCCAAAATAAAAATTTAGAGTTTGCAGCTACTATTGACTAAACAACCAAAATTTAGTTTGCAATTTAGTTCTTTACTATTTTAGTTTTTCTTTCATTCTGCACATTTCTGTAGAGAATCAGAAACTTGTGTCTGTTAATTCTTGTGCTAAACATCGATGTTTACAGGAAATGATTTTTGTATTTCAATTTGTGGCGACTGTCAAAGAATGTATAAATTAGCAGCGTCAGTTTTCGACGTTGAAACTACTTTTGTGTTGTTATCCAACTAGAAATTATGCATTACATGGAGAACATAGAGAGATTATGAATTTTCTAGCATAAATTTCGCAAATAATTTTGTGATTTAAAAAACAATTTTGTATTCTTGAAGCTGCATATAAACTTAGCTGAACCGTTACCCAGAAATTATTTAATGGACAGTTCGATCCAACTAGATAACTAATAAAAAGGCCTAAGGAATTATTTATGTAATTCGTATGTGTATTATGGATAAATAACTAGAGAAGAACTATAATATAACAGGATTTTATAATTCGATAATCGGGCTCACAAACTTATCCACTAGTTAGAACAATCGACAAATTAAACTTCGCACAGTACTTAAAAGTGATTAAGATTACCAAACTTAATAACAATATTCTTTGAATTTTGAAAAGATGCATTGCCTGTTAAAAATGAACGCTTTCGTTCTGTAGCAACTGACTCAATGATACATTTAATGTTATCGTATTGTACGATCTTCCGCATTCGGATGCTAAGTGATGCTTTCGTACAGTTCGAAAGTCAGTTGCTACAAAACGAAATGATAATCTCAATGGCTAATAGAGCTCTTACCGTTTTTTTTTTTTGTTATTTATTATACCAAAAATAATTCAATCTGATTAATTTTTCTTCATAAATACACAACACAGAAGCGAGTATATGCCAGAATATACACATTAATTCTAATTTTTCCTGCGAGCAAATAAATTACCATACGCAATTCACGTCTAAAGCCAAGAAGAATAAAAGAAAATTTTAACTTATGCCATGCCACACATATGCAAGATTAAACGAATGAGATGAATATTAACTCCTTGTATTGTTATGATTATTAATAATATTTTATTTCATGATTATGATAAATAGAAACCGGTAATGTGCCAGTTTCGTATATTTTCCTTACGTAAAGCTAACTACCTTTCCAAGATTCTTATCATCCTCAAGATGAAGAAAAACATTTCTCATGTTTATACACATATTATGTACATACAACATAATACATATATATGTACACATTGTATTATTATATTCGCATATTCAAGAATGATATGCTGTATTTTTGTTGCTATTATTGTTAGTATACAGCCGAGATGAATACCCAAACACATGTATTTCAATCTAAAATGTATGTTGTGTATAAATAAATTAGCCTTAGAAATGTTTTCAGGGCAATATACACGTAACACGACTGTATAGTATATTCGGAATGTGCCATGTATCCAGAATTTAAGGTGACAATACTTTAAGTAAATAATAAATTTCGAAATATAATTCATATTTATCCATCGACAGCACACAATCGCGATAATAAACATTCAATTTGTATTTATGTTTTCCCGCAGCCCCAACTCCCGCTTCATCCATATATGCATTCACATTCTCATATCATTAAATTGAGCATCCACAATTTTTTATGTGTGTATAAAACGTCTATTTTCTTCTATATTACTGCTTATGTACGAATATTAAATGATTTTATAGTAAGAGAGAGTGTGTCGTAAATTTAGAGATACACGTCGTCATCCTGGAACTCTATACAGAATACGTGTGTACCACATAACAGATTTTTAACCATTTCCAATATGTATTTACCATAAGTAACGAGAAAATTAGGAAATTGATATAAAATCGATAAAATTAAGTTGCTTATGTGTTATAGGTCTGTGTGTATAATGTGTCTATTTCTTTATACTGTTATCATTATTATTACATACGATACATAATTTATGTGAAAAGGAAAATTAAAAATTGATTTATAGTTTCTATGTTACTCCGTTTGTATATTGCATGGGCCAACAATAAATCTTTATTCAATTAGAATTCTAAAAATTTCTGCTGTTCGTCTTCGATTTTGGTTTTGTCACCTGAGCGACTTTTTGCGAATCAAATACTTATTTTTTTAAATATTTATGATACTAAAGAGCTATAATAATTTACAAGTTACAACTAGGGAGCGGTAATAGTATATAGTTTAACCGGTAATTGAGCTAACATGGGTTTTGTATTAAAGTTAATTTTAAAAATATTAGCGTCAACATTTTAAAAATATAACGGAAAATTTGCAACCTTTTGTGGAAGGATTTTACAAAAAAAATTATAATATGTATTAGATGAATTGACATGGAAGGCCTTAAAGTTAAAAAATCATCAAATTATAACTTGCAGTAAAACTTCGCAAAAGTGATTAATTGAGCATTACATTCAGCGAGGAGGCAACGAATATTCGTATGAATCAGTTATATGAACGTAAATACTTATATGTATTATACTGCGATATATTAAAAGATAAAAATAATCGAATTAGATTTTTCGATAAGAAGAATAGTTATAGAACATCTGTGGAACATCTTTGCAGCATTAGCCGAATTAGGTCGATTATTCAGAAATTTGATAAAATCACAATGTGTCGTAAAAATCTCAAGTTTATTTTAGATTTCAAATCTCGTTGGCAGAAGATGCAGACATAACACCAATACAGATGGTGGATAATACAATTTAGAGATATCATTAGAAATAATTACAGCGTTACGGCCTGATAAAAAGGCAGTTGACTCGTTAACAAAATTTGCTTCTTGAAGAACTCTGAGCAAAACGTAAATGCAAAACGTAAATTTTCTCCGGATTTTATAACATTTTTGCATACACTATTCCTAAGGAAACCTAGAATAGTACCGCAGAACTTAACTTTTGTTTTTATATTGGTTTTATTATGTTCACATGTTTCCTCGTCATTTACCGGTAAACGTCCTTTAAATCGCGGTAATTGTATAATCCGTACTGATAATGTATAGTTTCAAGCCAATGAGAACGAAGAGTTAAGAAATTGGCCTCTTAGAACTTGATAAGATTTACCACTTGTTCCATTGCGGAACTAAAAACGGCCAGTAAGCAACTTTTTTTTATGGTTTAAGGTCCTCTCCTCAAATAAAAGATTTATGTTCTGATCTGATACTTGCATATCCTCGTCCGCCACAATAACAGTTGCTTCAGATCTATATGCTGCAATATGCTTGCAAATTACAAGTCTTTAACCCGTTGCACAAATTATGAAAGCATTACCTTATTAACGCTAATTAAACTTTTTTAATTCCGTTATACCGTACAGATATCGATACCATACAACTGATGAAGTTCAATTTTTTTCTTAATCATTTAAAGTTTCTTTTGTGCTTTGAAACAGTCACATCAGTGATTAAATATTTGGTTTTTCGTTAAACAAATTCTTCGAGTATTTAGTTCATTTTACTTTCTTTAAGGTAATAAGATTTACGATTCACTATATCGTTGAAGCCTAAAAAATGATTTTTTTAAATCTCTTGACAAAAAATTGTTTTTTAACAAAAATTTGGTTTCTTTACAGACTAGATGGATTGATTGATTGTGAAACTTGGTGGAACTGTGATGTTTGGTCAAAATCAGTCCTCCGAAAGTGACAGCTTCCATAGGGGCTTTTATGTTTACGGAACTTTTGTTTGAGCATTTACGAAAAATCCATTAAAAGGTAAATATTCTAAATTAAATTTCATACAGAATAAGTTCAGATCATTTTTTAAATTGTATCGGAATGACGAGTTTTGATAATAAAAAAAACTTTATTTCGCCAAAATTTGGCATCTTTACAGTCCTCAATAAAACTTTATACTTTAATCTTTCCATTAAGGGGGAGGAGGGTCCTTGCAAAATTTGATTCGTTAGTTTCCTATAAAAACAATCGCATATTTAAATAACGAATTATAAATCGGTGTTCTTTTTTATAAATTTAGTAAAATACACAATTTATTTTGTATAGTTGTATTTATATTAGTTATTTATTAAATAAGTGAGCCGGCGGTCGTTTCACGCGTGGAAGGTTTCACTTATCGACGCATACCAAAATTTTGGCATTCTTAATGATTGATAGATTGAATAGAATGTACCAAAGCTTGTTAAATATGATAGACTTGACCTGGTTACAGACGCCTAAGTAGTTAATAGTTAGTAAAGAGTTAGTTCGATAAATATTTGACATTTGTTAATAAGACAACACAGTCATAGTTTGAATGGAAATTTAGAAACTGCTTCCTAAAAACTCAGCCTCTCTATAAATTTAAATTTTATAACAATTAAAAATTAGAGTAGGAAGTGCTTTTGATAAACTATGTCTAATTAACTCCAAACTCCAAAAACAATCAGTATGATTAAGAAAGTAATAATGAATCGAAAGAATAAGGTGAGTAAACTAAATCTAAGAACTGAAAATAAATTCTTAAAACTTAAACAATTTAAAATAATATGATATTATTCTCATATTATTTTAAATTATTTGTTATGTTAAATTTAATTTCATTGTGACAACGTTGAAATTCAAAATTCATTACCTAATTTTAAATAATATAAAATATACCTGGCTTCGGTAACATCCATAAGTATTTTCAAAGTTACCTTAAGAACTGCAATTAAAAAATTATTATTACTACTACTAAAATTATTCTAAATTTGTCTGTGTTCTGTTCTGTGATTTTGTCATTAGGACACCACTAAAATCAAAAAAATAAAATATAATAAAATCCATCGATCATTTATCAATTATATTATTATCACCATGTTAACTTTATAATTTTAACTAAATAAAATTTGCAAAAACAAATTTGATTGATTAAAAATAGATTGATTGGAATGTACGGCCAAGACCCCGGATATGCCAGACCTACCGTACACCCCTTTTACCCATAACAAGATGGAGGGGATAGGAAAGGTTGTTAAATATGCTACCCTTGATCCGGTTACAGGATAGTAATCAATAGTTAATAAAATGTTAGTATTATATAGTTTGACAATTGTTTGTATGAAATTTAAGGAAACTGCTTCCTAGATACTCTTCTAGAACATATAAAGTTGGTCCCAGAACGCTAACTTGTGGTACCCCTGCTGATATTTTCTTCATTTCTGAGTATTCACCATCTTATTTAACTCGAAAGTGTCGGTTAGATATGTAAGATTTTAGACTTTCATAAAACTTCTTTGGTAAGTCTCTTAGTAATTTATATTCCAAACCTTTATGCCATACTCTGTCAAAGGCCTGTGCTACATCCAAGAAGACGCTTGAACATACTTTCTTTTTTTGAAGTACGTCTTCAATTATGTTTGTAATTCGGTGTACTTGTTCTATTGTTGAATGGTATTCTCTGAAGCCAAATTGATGTGGAGGAACAAGATTTCTTTCTGCTATTATTGGTTTTAGTCTCTTTAGGAGTAGTTTCTCGAATAATTTTGAAATTATTGGGAGTAAGGAAATCGGCCTATACGAATTTTTGTCATTAAGTGGTTTGTTGGGTTTAGATATCATAATTACTTCTGCTACTTTCCATTGACTTGGAACGCGTTGAAGTCTGAACACTGCATTAATTATTTGGAGTAGTTTACGTAGTCCTTTTTCAGGAAGAGCTTTTACTATTTGTCCTGTAATTAAGTCATATCCTGGAGATTTCTTTGTATTTAGGTTGAGATTGATTTTCTCTTTTAATTCTAGTAATGTGACAGGAGATATATTGCAGTTATCCATTTTATATACTGGTGGTATGTTTCCCTCTGCATTTTGTCTAGGTAGAGGCTGGAACGTGTTCTCGAGGTGGGTTGCAAACAACGAAGCTTTTTGCTTTGCACTTATAGCCCATGTGTCATATTCATTTTTTACTGGTGGAATTTGTAGTTTAGGTCGTTTTAAACTTTTTGTCGCTTTCCAAAGGGAGTACTCGGTATCTTTTTCCCCAGTAAGACCACTCAAGTATTTATTAATGGATTCGTTTTTGATTTCTTTCATTAGAAACTTTAGTTTAAATTTAGAGTTGTTTTATATTCTAGCGCTCGACTTCTTTGCCAGGCCTTTCTTGCTTTTCGTTTTGCTGCAACCAGTTCCCTAACTTCTAGAGGATAAATAGCATTTCGGCGCATTTCCTTTGGACTTGAGGGGGTACTACTCCACGCCGCTCCTTGTATACTGTTGTTGAGTTGTTTTAGTTCTTCTAGCTCTATCGGGTTTTTAATTGGCACCTGAAGATCAATCAACAAGTTTCTGAAAGTTATGAAATAAAAAATAAAAAATTTGGCAAATTTACAGCATTTTTAATAGGCAACACTTCGAGTGCCGGCTCCTCTACATACATACACACACATAAAGGATGTTTTTTAGAGGTTCACATCTTTAAGTTGGCAACACTCGGTTGTTTGACAATCCATTTAAAAACTGGCATTTGCTTTGTCATTAGTTTGATTTGCCATTTCATAATGAATTGACTCACGCCAGAGCAACGCTTGCAAATTGTTGAATTTTTTTATCAAAATAATGGTTCTGTTCGCCAAACTCATCGTGCATTACGTACATTTTACGGTCGTCATAATCGTCCATTAGAGCGGGTAATTTGGTTAAATATGCATCGTTTTCGCACCACGTATACTCTAAATGATAATACGTCCAACAGTGGGTACCGAACAAGCGAAAGACGATGTACAGCGTAGCATTGAGGAAGACCCAAATCAATCAATTTGACGTCGTTTTCAGCAACTGGAGATGTGTCCATCCACTTTATGGAACAACATACAACATTCAACTTGTGCAGGAATTAAAGCCATTCGACCATCACACACGCTGCCAATTCGGCCAATGGGCTGAAGCACAAATTGATATTGATGTTGATTTTCCAAACAAAATTTTGTTCAGCGATGAAGCTCACTTTTGGTTGAATGCGTACGTTAATAAACAGAATCGTCGGATTTGGGGTGAAAATATTCCACAAGCCGAAACACCATTACATCCAGAGAAAATCACTGTTTGGTGTCCTGTATGGGCCGGCGGAATCAATCACTGGTTCATATGTCTTTAAACACGATGATGAGCGGAATGTTACAGTCAACAGTGAACGAGAGACATGTTTTTTGTCTTTTTTGTATGTTGCTGATATGTGGTTACAACAGGACATGCTACACAGCGTGGGATACAATTAATTTACTCAAAGAAACATTTGATGAAAGACTAATTTCACGTAATGGTATTGTTAATTGGCCGCCAAGATCGTGTGATTATTAGATTAGATTATTTTCTTTGGGGATATGTTAAGTCACTTATCTACGCCGATAAACCAGAGACGATTGAACACCGCGGCGTCACATGGCCGAAATCATATTCAAGCATTAATGACATAAAATTATCTATTCAATCGATAAAGCTAGTTTCACTGATATTGAAATGTTTTTTTTTTTGTTTTATTTTAATTTAAAGTTGTGAACCTCTAAAAAAATACCCTTTACATACATAAACACATTCATACACAAATACATATCATATACACACATACATTCATGTACACATGTTTACACATATCAAACATACATATATTTACATACCTACATGCATATACATTCAACATGCACATTAAACCAAAATCTACTTTGAGGTGTATGTTCAAAATCTACTTAAATATAAGTCCTGCTCTAACGCTCATAGACAGATACCTATCTAACAAAAACTAACAAAGAGTGTGTTGGATACACTGTTAATGCAATGTAAATTTGATTTTTTTTTTTTCATTTTTGTTCGTTTCTCACCTACACATTTATACTTAGCTTTTATAAAAAATTACTAGGAAAAAAAATTACCAATACATCTTTAGTTAGTTTTTGTTTATTTCATATGTGTGGAATTAGCAGAACTTATATTTAAGTAGATTTTGGTATGTTGGATATAAGTCCTGATATAAGTCCTAATGGTTTAAAAGAAATTTAAATTGATTCAGTTGATTTTATGGTGATTTTTCTTAAGTTCTTCCTAAAAAATTAACGTTTTTCTTAACTTTTCTAGTTTTATTTTTCTGATTCGTTCGTTTCGTCCTCGGGATCTTTTTCCTCTTGCAAATTCCAACAAATGTCATCGAAGAGTGCATGTAGCTTTTTGCCGCTGTACCTGGTGAAAACGCTCGCCGTGCTTCCGTATATATTCGGGTGGTGATTGCTCGGCAAATTTTTCCACATGACAATGCGAAAAATGTAGTTTTATTGACATTCGAACGTTTATATTACGAAAAGCGGTCAGCATATTTTCAATATATTTGTGCCAATCATCGGATCGATTAATTCCGAGAACATTCTTAATAACTTCTTTTACACATTTCCATACCACAAGCTCTCGTTCACTGAGAGCATTTTCAAATGCATCATCGTTCATCAAACCACGAATATCTGGTCCATTAAGTATTCCTGTAATAAAAAACAAGATGCGAAATGAAATTTCATTTGATCAAAACTTAGATTAGCATAAATTCAAACACCAACATTCTTTTATTTTCATTCCACTTAATCGTGGAAAAATGCGGCGCAATTCGATGAATGCATTTCCATCTCGATTCAGCGCTTTTATAAAAATTTTAACTACTCCAAGCTTGATATGAAGTGGTGGTAGCAATATTTTATTTAATCAAATCAATGATTTTTTCATCGATGTATAAGTTTCCTTTGTGTTTCTGCTGAGTGTAATTGGAATGGAATTTTTTGAGTTGGTAACGTAAAGGAGAACTGCCTTCAAACTGATTTTGGAGGAATCGATAAACAATCGCCAATCTTCGGGATTATTTGCATTGAGCATTGTGGATTCCAAACCACGGATATCACTGCAAGAAACGAGTGAATTATTCTCAATTGATTTGAAAAAATTCATAAAATGAGAATCTGGTTTCAACAGATTCAAATGTTGGTGGTAAATATTATTCAGTTAGGTTTGATCTTTCCGGAAGACGAATTTCATCTGAATGCGGCAACGGTAGTTGAGGATTTGTAGTTGCAGTGTATGTCAAAGAACCAAGTTTTTTTCTATTTGTACCGAGAGTATAATTCACGCACCCATAACATTGAACTGGATCATGTCCTTGTGGATCTATCCACATCATCGGGATATCAAATGGCATTGCGGCTCCAGTGTTTTGCCATCTATGCATATGGTGAATGCATGCCTTACAAACAAAAGACGGTGTCCAATTTACACCACTAATAACATTTTGTGAAAAGTGTAGTTGCGGCGATTGCTCATAATTGTAAATTTTCCACACACATAACAAAAGCACTTGAGTTTAAAACACCTATCCATATTATTTATTTCACCAGATTTCACAAGCTGATTTTCACTTTATTTTCTGTGGTCTTTTGTCACTGTATATATTTAAATGAAAAACTTTTTATTTTTAATTTTATATTGTAGTATTGTTTAAAATTACTGATTATGACTATCCATAATAACTGTTTATGATTATATCTTAAAACTAAAATATTCGTCTTATATACTAAAATTTAGAGGAAATGAAAATGTTATGCAAGCACTACGGAATACATATGTACATTTTCCCAGGTTGCAAGATTGCATTTTCATATTTTGAATGCAATTGTGTTTATTCTGTTAAAATTTAATGGCCTTACTTAACAATGCGGAAAACAAACAAATAGATCGACTTCTTCCGAGGTATATTACACAACATTCCTCCCCTTTTGAATGTCAGTGAAGTTAGCCCGAAAAATAAACGCAACACTAAAATTCTAATATCATGACAGTTTTCAATGTCATCCCGAAAAAACCCGACGCTATCACTATTCTTTTATATACATATCATCCCGGAAAAAATTTCACCATTTTTTTATATCAGCACAAATCGCAAAAGAGTTTCTACCGAGTCATACCGAACAAAATATATCACGATAGTTCACATCATAAAAAAGAAATAGCCAAATTAAAAAATGCATAACTACTCGTACACAAAATGCATTAGATAGTTCTAATTAACAAGTAACATTTTATTCGGTTTGTGTAGTAAATGAATCCACGATTACACAAAGTAGATAAATATCCACAAATAAAGACAACCCTATATTAGCGGTTGCAGTTTTGCAGTGCAATACAGTTTTTGTAGATAATAAATCCACTATCGATTTGGCGAAGGAGAAACTTAAGGAAGTTCTCATTTTTGAAAGGGTTGTGTATCTTTACACAAGTACCCCGGGGTTAAAAATAGAGGGAGTGCATTTTTTCTAATATATTGTGAGCAAATGGCTTCTCTGTTTGTGACATCCTTGGTAGCCCTGAGAGCATGTTGATAGACTCTAGCATGGTCGCAAAGTATCAAGCATGATCAACAAGAAAATTTTTGTTTTTCCCCCAACTACCTATTTCGGCGACAGCAGCACTCTGCCCGCTAGAGTAGCAGTCGAAGGGGGGGTTTTTGTTCACCGAGGATAGTTGGAGCTCGCATGTGCTGCTTAGGGATGTAAAAGTAAGGTAATTCAGACACAACAACCGAAGAAAAAAAAACAGAAGAAAGCGAGCTTACTGATAATTTACCATACTGGAGGTCGATGCTCACCTGACCTCCATGCCGACACCACCCTTCTGAAGTGACCTTATTACCGGCACTTCCCTCCCTTTATGAATTCTAAAACCACTACATATTTAAATTCACTTAAGCAATATTCATAATTAATACTATGGAAACGTAAACCGAGCTAGACACCATTATAGCACAAAAATTTTAGCTGCTAAATGATAAGTAAACCATCACTAATTTAAACCCTCAGGCAAATAGCAAAAACACACAAAAAAAATCACTAATTTTGATAAACTCGATTTATATACATATCACAAATTATTTATTAATTTTCAAAAGAACACCTTAAAATTATTAACTCTAAGCTACTATAAGCTAAATTGACCGGTCCCCAACATACGCCTTAATCTAAATGTACACCGTATAGAAAAACTTACACCTAATTCATCTAAATCGATAATTACCGTTACATAAGTGGAAAAATTTCTAGATTGTTAGTTTAGTTTATAAGAGTAAGTAATTTTTTTATAATAGATTTAGCATAATTCAGTACATTAGTACATATAAGTTAAATTATTGTTTGTTAAATTGTTTAATTTATAAATAAAAGTTTTGAGTTATTTGAATTCTACTTGCGGTTTGTTTTCTTAATTCGTTGGTGTGATCATCAATATAATTTACACTGACCTACGAGGCCGGCAATCGTACCATTGGTAAACGGTTTGCGGCTATAGCTGTTTGTGAGGTTTTACCGTATTAAATCCAGATACGGTATACTATATGTTTAGCGCCAAAACAACAAATATGTATAAAAAATATAAAGATTATAACCACACGGAAAGCACTCGAGTTGACGCGGCCGAACTGAGCTTTCCGTATGTGTAAAATATATGCGTCAACAAATTCCGTGAGACTTCCTTCGCACCCCGTAACTTCAGTTTAGGACAAGGTAGCGTGTACAAAAATTTTACAATATTTCCTATGATTATATTTGTAGAAATACTGCAATGAATTTTTATTTGCGTATGATGAAAAGCTTCAACAAACATGCACAACACTCGCGCAATTTACCTAGGGTGTCTTGTTGTTAGGAGTAAAACCACTTTAGGATTACACGGAACTAAAACCGACCGAAAAATAACATACACGATTTAATTGAACGGTACGGTCTACACACCAGCACTGAATTTATATTGGAATTTAATCACCTTAGCACAAATGGTTATTTCTTTAACGCTTAACGACGCTTAGCTCAATGTGTCACCGCCAAATTTTCTTTATCTCACAATAATGTCCATTTACAAACAGCTGATTGATGCTGCCTATGTACCAAATACATGATTACGTTTAGTTATATATAAAAGAAAATATATAACCACACCCCGATACTAATGATCACCCAAAAATTACATAGATAATGAGAAAGCACAACACAAGTACAATAGAGAAGTATTGATATCGATTAATACAAAATCTGTCCATGTATAATTGTAAACGATCGTAACACACGAGTTAAATGCAAGATGTACAGATTGATAACAAGCTTACGCTATACCTGCAGTTTTCGCAAATCAGTGATGGACAACAACAAGGTTGCGTTCCCTTACACCACGCAAGTCTTAACCTACTATAAGTATTTTAGTTTTACCGCAAGGAACAATTTGACTCAAATTGTTACATGTTTTCAATGAATTAAAAAAAATCGAACACATTGTTGACTGTCATTAGGAATAATATTTTGTGTAACAACAAGCGGAAAAAATCTTAAATAAATTAATTAATACAGACGAACTTAAAATTTCTTAATTAAAATATTTAAGTTAATTTAGTTAGAATTTGACCTTAATTTATTTATAAACAAACCTAGTTGTATTAGAAGAACAGACAATTCCGCAAAATTACCATCCATATCAAAGTATTTTTATGTTACTTAATTAGTAATGCTGTGACTGTAAAAAATTTCAAGACAATCCCTTACTATCCCTCCCCTACCGCCTAAAGAACTGAAAATAGCGAATATTTATTCAGTTTCGTGGTCGATACAACGAAGAACACGGAAGGCACTTCCACCAAAATACCATCGATCTCACGTAATTTTTACGTTAGCCAAGGAACCCAATAGCCAAAATTAAATAAGCAAATAACCTGAAACAAGTGAAAATACCAGTAACGAAGGTGACAATTCAAAACAAAAACACGAAAACAAAGAAATATCTAAACCAAACATTTCCGTAAATTGATTTAATATTTGTGATGATTTAAACGGACTAACAAAATATACTCGAAGTATTGAGATTATGGGCTGATTGGTAAAATATTTTGTACGGTTTTTAATTTTGCAATTTTGTTGACACACGTCGTTGGCTCAATGGAGCAAATCGCCCAAATCGTAACGTAATAAGACTGTGAGCTGATTGGCACATAACACATGTTGTTGACTGGCAAATCACACATAACTGAATGGACTAACAGAAAACCGTAATGAGATCGTTGGCTGATTGGCAAAATCGTTTTTAATTTTAGTCATAGAACATACACATTTAGTTCCTTCTCGATTTTAGTTGTAAATATATGCCATAAAGGTAACAAAATCCAAGGGATTTTTCTAAAACTAAGCACACATGTTGTTGACTCAATGGACTAACAGAAAATCGTAATGAGATCGTGGGCTGATTGACAAAATATGTTTTAAGTTTCTTTCGTAGAGCATAAACTTTTCGTTACTACGCGATCTTAGTATACATTTCTCTTATTAAATCGACAAAAATATTAGATCAATTTACAGAAACGTCTGTTTTAGATATTTCTTTGTTTCGTGTTTTTATTTTGAATTGTCACCTTCGTTATTGGTATTTTAACTTATTTGAGGTTATTTGCGTATTAAATTTGGGCTACTGGGTTCCTTTATAAATTATATGTATTTAAAATAAATTATCAATGTTGTGTACTGAATTATGAACTAAAATTGTAGTACATAATGAAATTATTAAAATTGATTTCGAGCCCCAAATTTTCAAATGTTTAAGAATTCACTCCTAGAAATGCAAATATCTATCTTCAGGTTTTGCAGTGTTTTGGGTTCAAGGCTGTCTTAAAACGCTATATACATTTCACAAAAATAAATGCAAACAAAGCTAACACACAAATAGTATGAGATCTATTATAGAAGCTATCTTAATTTAATTTAATTTATTAAATATTAATTTAAAATGTGGGAAAAATCTTTATAATTATAAACTGCCCCAATTGAGGACAATAATACAATTGAGTAGAAAGTAGCATTAACACAAGTTAGTAAAATTTAGTAAAAACTTCAATCGCCTATAATATAGGCCATTTTACTAAAATTGCATTAAATCGATTTAGTACGATTTGGTAGAAACTTCAAAGGCATCACAATTCACTCACAGAAAATAAAAAAATACATTCCATGTCAACATGGTACTTTATCTGTTGTGGTTTGGGGCACCCTATAGACGTGGAATGTGTTGTCCATCTTCTGTGAGTGAATTGTGGGTCAGCAAGACAGAAAACTTCCCTTCCAAATTTATAAAAAAGGATTAATTTTTATTTTACTTCTTAATTTTTTAGTAATTAGGTTAATGCAGAAAAGAAGCGTGGCTAGGTCAAAGTTGAGAACTAATTATAGCTATGTGGGGTTTTTGCAGTCACCGACAAAAGGAAAACACTACAATACCGGCGAATTTTATTTCGATAATGCAATAAACGGAGGGAATAACTTGATGTACCATTACAGTTTTTATATAGTCTTGAGAATGTACTGTCAACTTTCACCACTAAAAAAATGGAAGAACTGAAAGCAATCACAGTTGGCGGTTTTAACAATAAAGCTCATATTATTGACCCCTTATTTTTACCCATATTTTCCGTGGTTGTATTATGGTAATTTAATTTTTTATTATATAGCAATGTCATTTAGTGAATGTGCTATACCTTAAATACTCAATAAAGTTTTTCGTTTTATGTTCAAATATCTAATCTTCTAAAATGGCCTACAACAAAATAAAAAAAAGTTGTTATAAAAAATAATTTGCAATAAAATTTTATACCGTCATCAATTCAATCTCAAAATTTGATCGCAAATAAAACATTATACTCGTATAGCAGCATCACATAACGTACGATGAGAATATCTTTCTATAATTGTATATGCTATTTAACGAAAATGGCCCAGAAAAAATTACTATCGCAATTGTCTATTTGACAAATCAAACACACAGACATGGAGACATAGAGAAAATATCCCCAACTTAACAATTTTCCTAGGAACCAACTTATGTACGTCACAATACAAATAAAAATACTGTAGTACTGTGTGTGTTATGTCGTTTTATCAACTTTGATGATCTTTTCGTTTTGTTTTGTTGTGAACAATAAAATCTACGAATATGTATTTCCTCCCAATGTGTAGAGCAGTAGATTTCGGGGAAAAATGAAATTAAACAAGTTTTTTGTGTGTTTGAGACGACTTGCCAAATAGACCTATTTTATCCCGTTCTTCCCTTCCCCCGCCCAACATTAGACAAAAAAATTATAAATCCCCAAATCAAAAACACATAAATATTTGACCATAAAGTGAATTCCTATTTTGACTTATCAGTTGATTGTTTCCATTTGAATTACCACTTTTAGACAAGAAAAGCAAAAATAAAATAGAAGACGACTACTAATAAAAGGATGTCATATCACAAAAAAGATTGTATTCTTATAAGGAAATAGTTTATTGTGATAAAAATCAAAAAGGGTTCATTCGACATCTTTTATTTTTCCGTCTACTGCCTCCTTCCTGATCCAATATGAAAATATCAACCTTCGATACGTACTCATATTATATCAAACCACAATTGATGAAAAATACTTTCCTAGGAAACACTCTTATATTGAACTCTACCAACTTTTTCTTGTTCAGTCAACAAAGTTTTTCTTAGCATTATGTAACATACAAACAGTACAAAAAAGCTTGAGAGGAGTACTATAAAAAACTCAAACAACAAAATTCGAATTGATAGGCAATTTTTTCAAATGGTTTCCATAATCTTTTAAATAAAAAACTAAAATTTAATCAAATGATTTTCAATATATTGACCTAAACTTGGGGATCGATTTGCTGTTTTAATAGCTTGCCATTTTTGCTGGATTCATTCTTTGTTATTTTCTGATTAGTTCTGATTAATCGATTGAATGATTGGTATTGAATCTATCTGACTATTTATATTTAGACCAGTAGGAAGGTGCTTTAATGTCAGTAATATAGCACACTTACAGTAGTAGGGGTAATTATGAAAGGAAAACTAAGAAAGATGGTCAAAACCTTTTTATAATTAACCTTAACATTTCTAAGCAAGGTTTATCGAACAAGTGGACCGATGGTTAAAGCTGTGTCATTTAGATTAGATCATAATATGATTACCATCGGTGATGTTAATAACACAACTGCAAATTTCGCTCATGTCAACATACAGCTTAACAACAAGCTACATATAGAATAGGCAGCTTGTGAATTAGCAATGAAACCCATTCGTTAATATTATTATATACTTTCTTTTGTCTAAAAAAGACGTTATGTTTTAAAATTTATCTGGAAGAATTAATCGGAACAATTGCAGTAAGCGTAAATGTCAAATAAAAATGAATTTTGAGTTGTGTTTTAATTCTTAGTAAGCAATAAATTAAGATTGATTATTTACTTCGCACAGCACCTGAAGAAACTGTAAAAAAAGAACTATACGAAATTCGGAAAGGTGCTTTACTTGTATTTCAATTAAGGCGGTAATAATAATTTTTTTTTGGTATCGGGGTAATTGTTCAAAAAATATATTCAAACTGGTTTGTTTCTTTATTAAATTATGTAGCAACATTTTCGACTTATTAAGCCTTCCTTATATTGCTGCTCTTAAAAATTGCATATTATAATAAATTAATGACCAGTAAATATAGGACACATTAGGCCAATGTAGGTTTACGTTTGAGTTGTTTCAATCGTAAATTTTGCCGTCGTTGTAGAATTATATATGGGCTGTATTATACATGGGCTGCAATATGTCCATGTTGTTTTGCATTTATGTTTATAAGATAATTGATTTTAATAATTAAGTAAATATTTTAAATTCCTTAATTTATTAAACTTCATGCTTGAATTTATAAACATTGACAAGTTTTGTTTCACTAAACATTGACAATGTCTACATTTTACTTTCATTTACGTATAGTATGTAGTAAAAGTAGGTATAGTAATCATGAAACAGTTTGACCTCTTTTTAACAAAAAGGCCCTGTACAGCTCAGACGGATTGATTGATCAAAATGCAACTTCGTATTTAAGATTAAACTTTGCTCTTAAATTGGGAGATCTTATTGATGTTTGGTAGAAATTGGCCAACCGGAAGTGACAGCTTATGAGCGTTTTCGTTGTTTGCAAATATTTTAAAAAGTATATTAATTACAAGAAAAACTATTATGAACTAAACGATTCTAAATTAAATTTACAACAATACCGGCACAAACCAGTTCTCCATGACGATTTTTGACAAAAAACTGGTTTTCAACAAAAATTTGTCAGTTTACAGACGGATTAATTATTCGGAAATGAAATTTCATACTTAAGCTTTTTCCATAAATTGGGAGATCTCATAGTGTATTTGGCCGAAATTGGTCTACCGGAAGTGATAGCTTCCATAGGATTTTCGTTTTTTGCAAATATTTTGAAAAGTTATCAGTTTCGAGAAAACCGAGTAAGAACTAAAAGATTCTAAATTAATTTTGCAACAACGCCGAGTCAGTTCAGTTTTCGAAAACTTCCAAAACGTTTTCTATTAATTGAGGGATCCTTGCGAAATTTTTATAGAAATCCGTATACCGGTGGTAGCTTCCATGGCAGCGTTTTAAATATTTGCAATGATGTTGAAAAGTTTAACATTTACAAAAAACAAGAGAGAATTAAAAGATAAATATCAAAATTAAATTTCAGCCAACAACAAGCCCTTGTTGGTTTTCTGAAATTTAAGCAGGTATCATGTTTTTTGATTATAAAAGTCAGTTTTACCAAAAGTAAGTAACAGTAAGTAAGTTGTATTTTAGCCCTAGCATTATAAATTAAATGTGGTGCATTCGATATTTATGTACATTCCTCGTAAAAGAAAAACGAGTGTTGGTCACAACATGTACACTCCTCCATTTTTTAGTTAGATATTTTGAATCCAGTGCATAAGATGTGTAGGCCTACTATTTTTAAGTGAGGCCTACATAGGCTGGACACACCTTTTAATTATTATTTGATTTGTACTGTTAGCGACTGTAAAAAAATCAAAATAATCGTCATTGCTGCGAAAAACAAAAAATTATCGTTTGACGTAACTTTTCGATCGATTAAAATTTTAAATAGTTTAAGCTAAATTTTCCATTTGCTATGTCATTTTAAAATCAATCTTGATAATCGTGTAATTACATTTTATGTTCCTTAAAATCCTGATGTAAAGTTTTTTCGGTAAGATAAAATATCAAGAAAATTGATTTGTATGTTTCTAATAAACGATCAACTTTGTAACCTAAATTCCTAACCATAGACAAACTAGACATTTTATTTCAATAATCATGTATTAATATCTCAATTATACATTTAACTTGGTTCTAAAGTAAGAACAAGGTCCTAATGATCCGGATCATTTCAAATTTTATATGGAAAACATGATCCAAATTTTGTTTTAGATTACAAATTTTGATTTGGAATCTAGTAAGCGTCTTTGTGTTGCTTCACGAAACATGAACTCAACCGGCGTGGTCATTTTATGGTGGTATATAAAGTGTGACATAAAGAAAATGTCGAAGCATACTTCGGTTTAATTTTGGATGAATTTGGATGAACTATGTCACGTTGTGTATTGATTCGAAAAAAGACCACAATATCACTATGTCATTTTCACAACTTCAAATTGTATTTAATTTGTTAGCGAATGAATACTGGCACGGGTAGCGAAATATTAATAAGCAGCGAATGCAACAGTCATCCATATCAAATGAAGGAAGCTGAATTTAGGGGTTATTTTCGATTCCCTAACGCTCTATGTAGCCGTAAAATGAATGATGAGTTTTAATTTATAAGAAATAATCTAGTAATTATTTATTTTATAACATATTTATAATTATTATAACTGAAATTAATTTATCTGATTTGTAAATCTTAAATTATGTTATTTGTAACCGTTGGCTCGGATCGTTCCGACTACATATGAGGCATGTAAGGATAGTAGTCAGCGGCTTGGGAGGGTTTAAACAATTCATATGTTGTAACGGAAGCCGTGGTACAATAAATTGTTACGTAGATTCTGACAACATGAAACTGCTATCGTAAATTTACTTATCGATCACTGATACAACCATTCCATTAATTTCAAGCTAAAATACTAAAACCTTATCACCAGAAATCACTAGTACGAAGAAAAGATAATGCGTGCACAACCTTGAAACATAATATATATATATATATATATATATATATATATATATATATATATATATATATATATATATATATATATATATATATATATATATATATATATATATATAAATATATAAATATATCCGTTAAAGATTCTGAATACCGGAAAAACTACATCAACAACAAAAATCCATTTACATTAAATATGGTTAATAATAATACTTAATATGAAAAAAAAACCAAAAAGAAAAATATGGAAAATTCTTGAAAATCAATTATCTAAATTAGATAAATTAACTGATAATAATGTAACCAAAAAAAAATTATAGTTCACCAAACGAGAAATTGTTGCTGCTTCTTCGTGATGTCCGACACTAACTGTACTGACCAATAACAGCCGCTCTCGATATCCTGTCTTATAGGTTCGTTTACTGCAACTCCCGTAAAATTAGGCTGTTAGGTTATCTAGCCTGGTGGCACTGCACATCCCCCGTTTATAATAGCCTTTGTAGAATCAGCTGAATGCAGGATATTTCTCCGTATTTTTAATTGACGCTATTTCGCCACACACAAAAACGAACGTCGTCCCGAGCAACGGGAAGAACACGGGCACTCAATCAACATGCAAACCATACGTGTAAGCGATTCGAATTTATGACGTATGTTATCGTACTATCATGTATTCCAAACTGTGTACGATTGTGTCAATATTATTGTTTTTAATAGTTAACATGCGTATTAAACACTAATGCTTTGATATTATTAATAACGTCACTTGCACGACAGTTCACTTATCACATTACCGAAACGACATCCAATATGGTTGATTGAATAAATTGAATCAAACACAGGCTTACAAGTTTTTAATTTCACTTTATAAATTTCGATCAGGATCTTTTTTTCCTGTTTCTTTAAATGTTTACACGATCCTCAAACAACAATTTTCCACCAAATATGGAAATGTGCTTTTATTGCCACCATGTCACAAACTTTAAACTTTTTTTATTTTTTTATTTTTATTTGTTGTGTTTTTATTTACATACAACTGTGATACGATTGAATTTTCATAAATACTAAATCATCTCATAAATACTAATAATTTCATTTACAGTCGTGTACACAATATTTGCGCTAGCACACAGATTTTGGACCATAGGGCTAGCAAGAAAATTATATTTTTTTCCTCAATTAATCCGGTGAACGAATGAGGCTAACTTTGATTTGTTACATATTTTAATACTAGAAAATATTATTATAAAATATTAATAATATTTTTATATCACCACGTAAGAACCACTTCGTAAGAAAACATTGATATTGCTAAACGAAAACAAAAACATTCATAAGACGAAACGACAGATTATCATATTTTAATTCAATATTTCCCCTCAAAATTCATTTTGCAGGGTTGTGTTTGTAGACTACTTTGTTTTGAATTATATCACAAAAAAAGTATCCAATAGTGATATAAATTCGTGATATAACCACCGTAAAATGACCTCCTGCATTAGGTTAAGCATCATGAAACACAGCTATGTATTATTTCAAAAATCGGTCATCCTTAAATTTCAGAGAAGTATTCCCTTCCAAACATATTCGGTGATTTAAACTTCTGTACTTTATTATTTAAAGAGTTCCCTATGCTAATTCCTCCCTATGCTAATTCCCCCCACTACAAAATGATGATTAATATCTAGACAGGTTTATAGTAGGAGTCACGTCAGTCCTGGATGTTCTAACAACACTTTTTTGATAATTTATCGAAGAATATGTCTCGTTTCCCTAGAGTAGAGAATACGACTCTATTTCTATCATTTAGCAGCTCGCTAATTTAAAATATTGTAATCTTTTCATTGAATTTCTTATTGAATTTACTTTCGTTACTTGAACGAAATAAGAGAAAGAGATAGTGTAAAAAATTTTCTAGTAGGTTGTGATAGCAATAGTAATGAAATAATTAATGAGCGAAGTCGTCATTCTAGTAAAAAGAGACATAAACTTCGATAATGTATCGAAATGTTAGAATATCTCAGCACCGATATTTCAAAATTTGAATGTATGTAAACATACACGGAGCCTGTACTATTGTTCGAATGAACCCCCAACATTCAATTAGTAAAAAATGGAAACGTGGCCATATTTTCTTAGCCTGTAAATATATCTCAAGCAAGCGTTAAATATTCGTTGCAGCTCAACATTATACTTTTGCTTCAATTCAAAGAAAATAAATCTGCATACAATTTATGAGGAACTATAAAAGATTTAACTAGTTGGACTCTCAGCTTAGTATTAAATCATTTCGTAGTTGTACATAACTTTCCTAATAAAAAAATTACTCTATTACCAATGCCCTCGATTTGAAAATTCTGAGACAATGATTTATCGACAATCAACCCCAATTTATTGACAGCATCATAAAAATCAATACCAATTCTTTCACAGTTATTTTAGATACGGGTGGATTGTGTGTATCACGTACAGTACCGGATATAATAATGCACTGAGTTTTACCACTGTTTAATTCATGGCTACGGTTTAGTTATCACTGTGTTATCCAATGAATATTCTTATTAGGAGTTACACTGTCAGAAATGTCCTCTTGGCTGCAAAAATGTATCAATTTGAAAATTATCTGCCAAACGATTTTTTTTATTATTTATTCAATATTAGAACTGATTCAGAGATCATCTAGTAATTTATTTATCTTAAATTAGTTTCTCGGTTTATGATGAGTAGCATACTCATTTTACAATAAGTTCTTATTATAATTAGAACTAACCAGCCCAGTGTTTCTGCTTTTGGAGACTTCTTACTCCATTGGTGGTGTCCAACATAAGACGGAAATATGCATTGCCATGTCGAGATAACCGCTGTACGTGTTTCTTTGCTTGATTCTTTATTTCATCGGTTACGTATTTCATCTTTAAGTTCCTATGAAGGTTGTAGTTCCTAATGCACCATGGGGCATTCACAATACCTCCCAGCACTTTATTTTGAAAACATTGTATCATTTGTACATTGGTGTTCTTGGCAATACCCCAAAGTTGGATAACGTAGGCCCATACCGGTTTTAGCATTTGCCTGTTCAGAATAAATTTGTTATGTATTGGTAGTTTAGAATTTCTACCCATGCGCCAATAAATTTCCTATATATGGTGTTTAACTCTTCTTTTTTCCTTGATGTGTGCTTCCCACCTTAGCTTACCATCGAGGGTCACGCCAAAGTATTTAGCTGCATTTGCATATGGAATTTGATTTGAGTTAAGAATCACAGGAATTCAGTTTACATTTTGGTTTGTAAAAATGACATGAAATTTACTTAGCGTCAATTATAGTCCAGTTACTCATTGTGTTAGCTGCTTTTTGAAGTTTGATTGTTGCGTCCGATATATCTTCGTCAACTGCTAGGATAGCAACTGTATAGTATCTTGAATATTAGGTAAATGTCTCATATAAAGGATGAACAGAATAGGTTCAAGTTCGTTGAACCTTTTCTGTTCATCCTTTATACGTTGAGAACTCGATTTCAAGTTTGACTTGAAAGTGATCTGCGTGTAGGATTTAAGAATTTGATAAAATGGCTTAGGCAGGTCTCGATACAGTTTAAATTCAAGCGTTTGGTGCTAAACTTTGTTGAAAGCATGAGCTACGTCTAAGAAAATACTGGAGCATAGATATGCTGAAGATACTGAATAAGAATATTTTTATTCTCAGTCACATCCTCAATGGCATCCGTTATTCTGTGAGGTGATACTTCTTCAAATATCTTTGATCCGACTGGAAGTAGTGATATCGGTCTACTAGAATTTTTATCCTTTGCTGACTTGCCTGGTTTAGTAATCATAATTACTTCAGCCACCTACCATTGATGTGTAACATATTTCAGTTCGAGGGCTGCATTAATTATTTGAGCTAATTTACGCAAACCTTTCTCGAGAATAGCTTTCCAGCAATTAATTTGTCCAGCAATTAAGTCATAACCTAGAACTTTTCTGATACTTCAATTACTATTTATTTTACTTCTTAGTTCCAATAAAGTCACATGTCTTATGTTTAGATGATTTATTTTGTTTACGGCAGTTTTATTTTCATTTGCTGTTTGCCTCGCTCAGCAACGGTTTAGAAGTCTCTTCCAAATGGGCAGCAAATAGAACCTTTTTGTTAGTCATTTTTAGCCCAGGCTCCGTTTTCGTTTTTGATAGGTGGCATGGATTTTTTTTTTCAACCTCTCCATTGCATTCCAAAGTGAGTAATCGATTTGCTTTGGTTCAGAAGGACCTCGAAGTCGTTTATTTATGGTTTCGTTTCATATTTTCTTTATTAGTTGTTTTAGTTTGAACAGAAAATAGAATATCTTTATGTTTCGGAACACGAGTCTAGTAGTAGTTTTACGAGCTCTCTAACTAATTCTCTGTCTACGTTTCTCTCTCATGCAGCTTGTTGGATCGTATTATTCAGTGCTCCTAGTTCATGTTTCACCTGCAACTCGTCTCTAATTGGTTCACAGAGGCACACTCTTCCACTCACTAACTTCTTGAATAAATCCCAAGATATTGTTTGTTAAATTAGGCAATTATCTTTTTTTATTATCATTCCATTTAGAGTGATGATCACAGATAAGCGGTCAGATAGATAGTACCACACTATTTTCAATGCACGTGTGATCCTCCAAAACTCCCTTTATTACAAAGAAGTCAAGAAGATCTTGTATTGTATGTACGTCAGTAGCCAATAAGTTGATTTATTGCCAGAGTAAAATTCACAGTTGTTTTCGAGAGTAGCATTAAATAAATATTTTCATTCCGAGGTTGTAAGTCTTGATCCCCAATAGGTATTCTTTGCATTAAAATCGCCGCCTATGATAAAATTTGGTAATAGTGATTTAAAAAGTCAGCTGTATTCGTTTTAAACTGATGGCGTGGGGGACACTAATTAGAGGAGATACTGAGATCCATATTATTGATTGATGGTACTATTATGGTTTTAAGTACCATAATTTCTGTTTCGAAACCAGGCTCTTCGTAATGTTTAATATTATTTAATAAACACATTTTATTAAACATTTGTTTTTTATTTCGCAAAAAATTAAATTTTAGAATATTTTAATTAAAAAATTTGTCCAAAAAGTTTAAATAATCATTCGATCGATTTCGACTTGTTAGGATGATCAGGACTATCTACTGATTTGTAAAAATAAAAATTCAGATATACTGGATAATTTTTTTAAGCTGAAACCTTCAAATATCTCAGGAAATAAGCACTCTACAAAGAAATATCCATTATCAAATGGATAATTTATTCATTCTGTGGGGGACATACATTAGTGCTAAAATTAGTACTCCTCCTCTCCTTCTTGTAAGTGGGACGGAGGGTAACTTTGACATTAAAATAGGAACCACTATTTTTTATTGGAAATTAGAATTCTACAGCTTAAAGTACGGAGAAGAATCAAACTTATACGGAAAACAATAGATGGTTCGGACGATCAATAGATTAATATTTATTGCCTAATTTTTGTCTCTCCTTCTTTTATTTCTGTTTTGATTTTTCCTACTATATATAACTAAATTTCTATTTTTACAAATCAGTAGATACTCCTAATGATGACCTAACAAGTCGAAATTGATCGAGTGATTTTTTAAACTTTTTGGACAAACTTTTTAATTAAAATATTAAAAAAGTTAATTTTTGGCGAAATAAAAAAACAAGTGTTTAATAAAATGTGTTTATTAAGTGTTAATGTGTTTCGCCTTAATAATTACGGTAGTTCCACCTCTAGCGTTCCCTCCTGGGCGAATAGCATGGTAGCATTCATAACCACGTATTCTAATAAATGAGGTTTTTTTAAATGAGTTTCCGATGCAAGACATATGTCTATTTTCTCTAAGTTTAGAAAATTTTCTAACACTGAAACATGCTGTGGCAATCCATTCGCATTCCAAATGACAATTTTAAATGTTCTGTTCATTTGATTAGTATAGCATTGATGTTAACTCATTCGTGGCTTCTTGTCTTTCTAATCGCTTGTATATATATATAGCTTCTAGACCACGTTCTTGTTGTGATAGGCGTGCATTAATCATTTCTATACTTCGGAATATAGAATTAGTAGCATTAGTTAACTGCTGCTTTCCCCCTGTCCTGGGTTATCTGACCATATATTTTTTCTTGCCCTGCAAGTATTAGAATAATTTAAAAAAATAAAGACTTGATTAAACAAAATATATATAGTATTAGCTTCTTGGCTGTACGAACTCCCTTAGAAACTACAAACTATCGAAATATGGGCACATTTCAAAAACAACAGCACTGCTGTCCGATGGAAGATCGCGTTTCTTTAATTCCTTTGTATATGCACAAGACGACCCATTTATGTAGGTAGACATTATTCCCTGTATATGTAAATGTTTAATAATAATTATTATGCAATTGTCATTGAAACTTTTAAAATATGTGTGCCGGGTTTGCCGGTGACCTTGGCCACCTCGTTCCAAACTTTGATTTCACCACCACATGTTTTGACTGATAAAAACGACCACCACATTGATTGACCGATTAGAATGAAACTTCATACTTCAGGTTTTCTCATAAATTGGGAAATCCAAGTGATTTCTGGATGAAATCGATCCACCGGAAGTTACAGCTTCCATAAGAACTTTGTCGCTTTTTGGAAATATTTTCGAAATTATATTATTTACGAGGAACACGACAATCTACTAAAAGATTCTAAATTAATTTTGCAACGATACTCACACAGATCAGTTTTCTGGAGGGCGACGTTATCGATTCATACCTCCTCGCGGTGCTCTCTGGGTAACATTAAATGGATCAGGCGGTGTAGTGGAGGCGAGCAGAGGAAATTCTGTTTATAGACATGGGCTGAGTCACGGTGAGTAATTGGCAGGCTAAAACCTGTCTGTTCTCCAGGTTAGCAGCGGCTGGAACCAGCGGGTTGAGCGGTAGGCTAACTTTCTCACGCAAAAACAACTAAGCTATGAATTCTAAACAAAGGCTTTGGATTACAATATTGAATTCATCACAAACTCGACCTCCTGAATTGTACACGGACAATACTATAAAATGGGAACATAGAAAATCTGGAGATCTCCAAAACCTTTCGAACCAAGTAAACAATTACATATTAGACATACTAGCTTAGAAGGTCTATGAGTGGGATCCATGGCACTACCAATGGTTACACTGTAATGAAACAGTGGCCATCAGAATGGAGGAGAATTTGGAGTTCATTAATATCCAAACCGTTATGATCCGTTATATCCAATCAAGGAAATTTAGTGTGGAAACGTGAAAATTCTTGTATTTAAATAAGCAAAAAAAAGTATTGAAAATATATTGCTTTACTTAGTTAATTTTTGTATCGTCTAATCCATGGCATTTCTTTAATTAAATCTAATTTTCAGTTTTCGAGAGAAAATAATTAATATACGTTTATGATTTAGGTAGACATGAAGATGATGGTGTTTACGCTTGATGGTTAATTATTGCTGATGGTTCGTCATAAGAAATATAATTTACTAATATTGTTGTAAATGGAAACAACATCATTGTTTATCATTGATTAATTACTTTCTTGCTACGTTATTTAATTAACAGGTTGAGCTAAATATTTAATTAAATTAATTTTTAAGGTATTATAACGAATCTATAGATGTGCTACTTCTCATCTTTAAATCTATCAGTTACATTTATTTATAAAACTATGCTGTCTTTTAACTCAAAATAACTGTCGGTGACTTCAGTAGTTTGAAGTACTAGAGCTTATATGAATATGGAGCGGTTTTATAACTTTTGGAATAACCTATTTTGTTTCTAATTTACGTAGAACAGAAAATATTCCAATTCATTTAAGGAAAGTGTTAATAATCTGCAATTTTATTTTCATAACATAACAAAATACATTTTCACTTAACAATGGCTTAACTCCACAAAAAAACTTGAAGGAAAACGCTTTTGTTACAAAGAGATGTAATTTTTGTCATCGTCAAAATATTAGCAATTTAATGGGTAAATAGTTTTACAGATTTTATAGTGTTTAATGAGGCGAACTGCTAAAATTTCTTTTTCAAAAATTGCTTTCTATTTCCGGCTTTTAGCGCGACAAATTTTATTTCTCGAAATTGGTTTCATGGTAATTAACGTCGTACCTAAAAGTTATTTTGAGTTTTTGACAGTAACTTATTACAATTATAGATGTGAATACAACACGATAAGACCCTTGTATTGTTGAAAACAAAGCAAATTTTACAAAAGCTCGAAGGCATGAATAGAATAAAAGCTTTTATACACTTAAGAAAAACTTTTATGTTTGATGATTTTCTCCCACAATAAATTACTTACGTAAGAAGCTCATTAATACAAGTATGTTGCCCAGATTATCAAGTAGTAAAATTTAATCAAAACAATACACAATATACATATAATTTTGAACTTAATGATATCAGTAAATTATATACATGGAAATTATTTATATAAAACCATTGTTATCTAATCTTTTAATTCATACATCGTCAAATTTTCCGCTTATCTATATTAACGTATAAAACGGGTAAATATAACAAATTATTAAATTAATTTCCAATTAGTATTATTTTGAACGAGAAACTCGAGTGTAGGTAAAATTGACAAACAAATCTTAAATGGAAAATACCTCTGTGGTAACTCTAAATATCTCAGGTTTATCGGATGAAACAAGTGTTTGGTTTAGTGAACCAACAGATCCAGGAAGGTATGTGTACGCGGTTGTGGTGCCTATCATTACTGGACTTGGAGCAATCTTTAATGTTATCAATGTATTTATATATTCTCGACCCAGAATGTCTTCGTCAACCTATACTTATTTACTGGGTATGTCAAAAATTAACATTAAAAACATTACATTAAGCCATAAATTTTCACTATTTTATTTTTCCACGAATTACAGCAATCTCATGTTGCGATTGCATTACCTGCATTCTAATTATGTTTTCCGCAATGGCCCGCTCAATATTTTACGCATCACATGGATTTGCTGTATTTGATATATTTATACATCTACCAGTCGCGGGATTGTTATGTGGCATCAGTAATTTAGTGATTGTTTCCGTGGCATTAGATCGCCTGATTTATTTAAAGTGTATCGTACCGCGCGGTCCACCAACATTTTGCCGGCAATCAGTTGCTCGAAAAATGATTGGCCTTGCCATTATTGTATCTGTCCTATTGAATATACCATACTTTTTTATACATCGTGTATGCGTAGATGGCTCCCTCGAGACAACCGAGTTTTTTGAATCGCTCTATTATCAAGTGCATAATTGGATACGATTTACTTTGACTGGATTGTTTCCGGGTATGTTTCTAATCATAGGCAACAGTATATTGATACATATCATACGGAAGTGGGGTAAATGTAAAGTATTTGTGAAAGCGGTCAATGAATCGGGTAACAATCGAGTGCATGTAAGTAATATTTTTGGTGTAAATAAATAATAAAATATTTATTATCGCCCGAGCGATACGTTTGTAGCTCGAGATACGGAATATCAAGGGTTATGGCTATGATATGCTGGAGGATTTAAGGGGAACCTTGTAGGTTTTTATTTAAAAAAAAAAAAAGTTTTGAAACATGTCGAACTGTTTCATTTTATTTTCTTAGGCATTTTACTGGTGAAAGAACTTAATATTTTATATTATAATGTTATTATTTTAATAAAAAAAATAAAAATACATAAATTAACTTATTAAAATAATAACATTATAATTTAAAGTGATATAATGCACAGTGAAATTGAAAAAATATGGATTTATATAATCTATATGCCCCATGTTAATATTTTACACTTGCTGTGTTTATTACAAATGCCGGATAGGGTTAAAAAATATATAGAATTTTTTTTTGGGAAACCTAGTGGTAGAATTTGGAAAAAAAATTGAAAAGTATTGAAAAAAAAGTTGTTTTTTCTTCAGGAAGTGTTTCGCAAAACGTGAAAGTAAACGGTCGATGTGTTTATCAATTTAAATATTAATTAGTAAATTACAACAAATATCTAATTGATATTTAAATTATTTGTGTAATTTGTTATAAGTTTGTAATTATTAGTCAAAATATGTATTGATGTACAATGACCATTTTGGTTGACCAAACCAAAAGAAAAAAATTGATCATGGGAAAATAAACCCACTTCAAGAAGTTCACGACGATGTATTTTTGAATAAAATCAATTTAACAACAAGAAATCCCGAGTCCAGATTTACAAATATAAAATTTAACCAACCGTTACCACCAATTAACCGGATCAACAATTAACTGGATTCGGCACCGGTGTGAAGTTTTTGGACACTTTTATAATTTGGACAGAAATTTACGCGAGCGTCCAAAAATAATTTTTTAGACAAAATATGGATTTTAGACAGATATTTGGACAGGTGCGCATTTATAAATAGTGTAAATAAAAAAACTTTTTCTAAAACATATTAAATTTTTGTATTTTATATTATTATGTTCAGAAATTATTTTAATCAACAGGAATATAGTATGCATACAAAAGAATGTAATTATAGCTTATGGTAAATTACAAAAATCTCAGAGATTGGCTCGCATAGTGGCTATATAGGTTCGAAAAGGCATGCATTGTGGAATTAAAATCACCTAATGCCATTTCGAAATGAGCCGTAGGGCTCTCGTATATAATTTTTGAACATTTACGCTTTTCGCGATTTTTATATGGAAGGAAGTCGTTGTGGCTTATGGTAAATTACAAAAATCTCAGAAATTGGCTCGCATAGTGGCTATATAGGTTCGAAAAGGCATGCATTGTGGAATTAAAATCACCTAATGCCATTTCGAAATGAGCCGTAGGGCTCTCGTATATAATTTTTGAACATTCACGATTTTCGCGATTTTTATATGGAAGGAATTCGTTGTGGCTTATGGTAAATTACAAAAATCTCAGAGATTGGCTCGTAGAGATTGGAGCCGTAGGGCTCTCGTATATAATTTTTGAACATTCACGCTTTTCGTGCTTTTTATATGGAAGGAAGTCGTTGTGGCTTATGGTAAATTACAAAAATCTCAGAGATTGGCTCGCATAGTGGCTATATGGGTTTGAAAGGGCATGCATTGTGGAATTAAAATCACCTAATGCCATTTCGAAATAAGCCGTAGGGCTCTCGTATATAATTTTTGAACATTCACGATTTTCGCGATTTTTATATGGAAGGAATTCGTTGTGGCTTATGGTAAATTACAAAAATCTCAGAGATTGGCTCGTAGAGATTGGAGCCGTAGGGCTCTCGTATATAATTTTTGAACATTCACGCTTTTCGTGATTTTTATATGGAAGGAAGTCGTTGTGGCTTATGGTAAATTACAAAAATCTCAGAAATTGGCTCGCATAGTGGCTATATGGGTTTGAAAGGGCAAGCATTGTGGAATTAAAATCACCTAATGCCATTTCGAAATGAGCCGTAGGGCTCTCGTATATAATTTTTGAACATTCACGCTTTTCGCGATTTTTATATGGAAGGAAGTCGTTGTGGCTTATGGTAAATTACAAAAATCTCAGAGATTGGCTCGCATAGTGGCTATATGGGTTTGAAAGGGCATGCATTGTGGAATTAAAATTACCTAATGCCATTTCGAAATGAGCCGTACGGCTCTCGTATATAATTTTTGAACTTCGTATCATGAACTACAGCGATTTTTATAACTTTAACATTAACGAAAAATGCAGTATAAATCTAAAACTCGGATAATGTTGAGATAATCGATAAATACTTATTTGTTGAGATCACATTAACATCGTAATTTGTTATTTTTCATTCATTCTTAGAAATAGCCAGCACAGAAAATATTATAGTTAAAAGAGTTTTGAGAGTAAAAACACGAAGGAAATTGAAAAACGTGATCGCATTGCGGCTACTTGCATTTTTTCCCTCTTTGCTATAACCATTATGTTTATCCAGAAAAAAATATTTTTTACGGGAGTATAAAAGAAATTTTTTTCCACTATTTCTTTTATTAACTATTCAGAGTTCAAACTTAAAACTGCTCAAATCGCTCCTCTTGGTTTCGTGACTATTTTTGAAAATTCATTATCGTGATTTTAATTACGAATAATTAAACTAATTGTCTTGAAATATTTCAACAATTTGATATAGGTTCTTCGTTCGTTTTATATTCATTGTATTTTGTGGCACATTAACTAACGATTATGTCGCAAATAAAATATAACTACAAATCCAAGCGAAACGTCATTGAGTTGACATGTTTGGTTTCAGCATTAAAAAACCTTAACATGTCGGTTATTAGTGAATTAGAAATTGGCAAAGGTCGAAACTTTCAATCGATAACTAATATTTGTTTAGAACTGAAATTGAAAAATAACCGGAGTAGAATTGTAAATTTTTTAAAAAGAAGGATAGATTTTATTAATAAAGCGCTGAGTGTTTCAGGCTGTCGATCGCTAACCCTGGTAGATTTGAAAAATAGCGATGTAAATCAGACATTAAATATTTGTGACAGTGATGATCTTCGTAACGTTAACAAAGCTCAGGGTGCTTCTGAGAACGGGACGGATATTGTTGAAAAAACGGTTTGCGTAGACAATTTGAGTTATGATTATGTCAATGATCTGAATTCGGATATTACATCTAATTATGCAACCGAAGAACTAGCTATAGCCTTGAAACCTAAGCATATAGATTCTAATTATAAGCTTTATAAAAGCGCGACTATTAATTTAAACATATCAATTGAAAAAATCAGCCGAGAAGAGTTTCGAAATTTGATTGATTCATATTTAATTGAAATTACTTTTCCTTGTATGATATCCTACCAAAAAATACGAAAATTAATTCGGACAAATAGTGTAATTTTAGTATATGGGCATTGCAAATTAAACTCGGATGTTAAGTATAAATTTCGAATAAAAGGTTCAATCCTTGAAGTTTTGGCAAGGTCTGTAGTTCTCATGAAGGAAAGCGCATTTATGGGCAAGTGCGAGGAATAAAACGAAACAAATTAAAAAAGAAATTAGAAGGTACTTCTTACCACAACCTCGCTCTTGATGTGGCAGGTGAAACGAATTTGGAGCTATATCGCAAAGGAAACTCGCAAAATTTTATTCAGTCCGCCACAATTCGAAAAATGAAATCCGAATTATTGAAAAGTAACGATCTTGTGCGGGATTGTGATTTGATTGATGTATGTCAAATGCCCATGATACAACCGAAAAAAAAAAATATATTTATAAATTCCAATTAGATCCATTAAAAGTCGTATGTTTGAGAGAATCCACTTTAAAACTGTTAGAACAGTTTGACGTAGATGGAATTTATTTTGACGCTACGGGAACGGTAGTCAAACATCCGATTTGTCATAACTATCACAGTTATAAACGGATTCTTTATTATGCGTGCACTATAAATATAAATTCTCATATCATTCCAGTTAGTGAACTAATTTCGTCGAGCCATAATGCTGATATGATAACATCATATCTGGAAGATTTAATAAAAAACATGCCAAAGCTGTATTTTCCAAAATATATCGTGACAGATTGGTCGTGGGCTCTTATTAAGTCTGTTGTAAATAGTTTCAATAAAATGGACGTTTCGCAATACTTACAATATACGTACGAAATAATAACTTTAAATAAGAAACCGCTAACAAATAAAGTGGGCACATTTATATGTTGCAGCCATTTTGTAAATATTATATCCACACAAATTAGAGAAAAGTGTTCAAAATTATCTCAAAAAGGAAAATGTTTTATTTTGGACGTATTTTGTGTCATTCTTAATACGGAATGCTTAAACCAAATTGATCAAATTTTTGAGAATTTTTGTTTGATTTTATGTTCCAAATATTCGAACAACAATGTATTGGACTCAATTTCAACCATAAAAAAATTAACTTGTGAAATTTACGACTCGCCTTATGGTAACATCACTGCGTCAAATTCCGAAGAGTGGAGAGACTTTCAGAGAGACTCATTTTTTAACAAATCTGTGTATAGTGCCAGCCCTTATTATTCAAGATTCAATAAAATTTTTTAAAATATTAATCAAAAAATCGCAAACGATGGACAAACAGATGGCGAGCCTAATATGTTTCATAATGCAGAATTTTTAAAATTTACTATCAAACAGTACATGGCGTACCTACCACTGTGGGGAGTAACTTTTTCAAAAAGGATTGGAATTTCTAGCCGTTTGTCTAACGCTAACGTAGAAAGTTGGTTTTCCGTAGTGAAAAACCACTATACGAAGCACGAAAATTTGCGACTTGGTCGATTTATTAATATCTTGAGAGAAAAAACCGCAAAATTAAAGAAAATAATTTATTTGTCCGCACCAAACAAAAACATTCAACTAAAACGAAAACTATCTGTTATCCAAGGTAATAAGCATCCAGACAGCGATGACCATGAAGAAATGTGGAACAAAAATATTAAAATTAAAAATTCGCCAAAACATTTCGGAACACGAGTCCTAAATCGGCTTACACAAATACAGACTTCTCAGTCGTTAGTGAGTTACATAAAATCTAATCAAACTGATGAAACTAATCTCCACATCCTACAAAACGGTTATTCTTTTGTCGAAAATAAGTTAACCGCAAGCATAATAAATTCGTGTGCTTTCGATGCCACGGCACAGGTATTCTTGTGCTTATTTTTCGATTCAGAATATTTTAAAGGACTTATTCGCACCTCAGACAATACATTTTTTAAATTTATAACTCAACTAGCGAACTTTGACGAAATTTCAACAATTTATTACGATAGATCGCAACTCTTATTGGAAATATATAAAAATAGTCCACAGTTAAAACAACAGACAAAACAATAAATTTAGATGGCACATGTTCCATTTCATTTATTTTAGAAAAGGTACTGCCCGCACCATTAACCGAGGCCAGAAAATGTTTAAACTGTAGCAACTTATCTAATTTAAGATCTACGTTTTATATGCCAATGAGCAATTTACAAGATTGTATAGATTTGGAAGCTTCAGATTGTTTGAAATGTCAAAGGCCTAAAATAAAGCAGTACTTTAGTAATTACGGGATTGTTATTTTCGATGTAAATCCGACAAATATTAAGTATAATAAACAAATAACAAATAAAGGATATTTCTCAAAAAATTTCTTTATTACAAGACGAACTCCACTTAAAAGGAATTGTACATTATGAACAATACAGTTCTAAAAATATCTCTGAACATTTTCGATCTTACATTAAACGTTGTGATAATATTTGGGAAATGCATGATGACATGTTACAATTTCCAATGGCAATCAATATCGCCACGAAGGTTAATCCTGTAATATTAATGTATTCCAAGTTCTAAATCTATCTTATTACTAATTACCAATTACAAATTGCAAATTACTAATTTTACTAATTAGGAATAAGTAATTACTAATTACTAATTAATTATTATTAATTACTAATTACCAATTACCAATTACCAATAACCAATTACTAATTACTAATTATTAATTACTAATAATTTATTACTAATTACTAATTACTTTATTAATTGCTAGTTACTAATTACTGATTACTAATTACTAATTCCTAGTTACTAATTACTAGCTACTAATTACTAGTTACTAATTATTAATTAGTAACTGGTTACTAATAACTAGTTACTAATAACTAATTACTAGTTACCAATTACTGATTAGTAATTAGTGACTAGTAATTACTAATTACTAATACCTGTATTAGTAATTAGTGTATTATACTACCTGTATTAGTACCGGTAACACAAAAATTGAAATAAGCTAAACTAATTGCCTTAAATACAGTCCTAAGGTCATACCATATTCGCATTATAAACGAAGGAATTCTAGTAGCACACTACAAATAAATACTTATGAAGTACTTCATGAAGCAAATAAACACTTATGAATAGTTAATTAATGGAACGAGGTTAAAACCAACTTTATAAAGCAATCTCCTCCCTCCGAAAACTGAAAAGTAGCCTAAATGACAGAAATATCTTGGATCTAGAAGATACAAAATTAACTAAGTACAGCAATATCCAATCCAAAATTTAATTTAACTTAGATCTGTAAGACCAAGTTATTGAAATCCCGATAAAAATTAAAAATGACTTTCAACCAAAACCACTAGAATTTCTGTACCGAACATATGTATCTAAAGAATGGCTTTTACGTTTCGATTTTTTTTTTTTTTTGCTTTCTTTTATTTTTAATTCCGGGAATTAGAAAGTGTAACGACGCTCGTGGTCTTTGTCGTTCCCAGTGATGACAGGTAAATAAATTTCCCTAAAATGAAGGAAAAAAAATTTCTTTGTCAATTAATTGGACCGAGAGAAAAATTTTTTTGAGTGAGTCAGTTTTTTGTTGTTCGGCAAGCGCCGTGAAATAAAGAAGATTACATCAAAACAAAATAATTAAAGACCAGTTGTGAGTTTTGTTGTGTGCGACCAACGCCTTGGTGAAAAAAAAAACTTTAAGTAAACCAAATTAATTACATAAGTCTAAATTTGTTAAAATGTTGGTTAAAAAATCTAAAACTTTAAGTGAATATCATATCAGTAATACGACCGTAGAATTCATCTGCAATTAAGTTAGGCTACATAAAAGAATCCCTGTATTTACCATCGGCGCGTGGGGATCGCGTTATGTAAGACTGTTAGAACCTGCGCAAAACGGTTAATTAGCGTGCATGCCATATATTTTTTTTTTATCGCCTCGCGCGAATGGCGTTTTAGTGATATTAACAAAAAAATAATAACTAAGTTTTACGCGGTACATGTGAAATCGCTACTAAAATTTAAAACAAACTTAACTAAAGGGTGAAAATGTTTCTTAAGGTATAAAACTAAGTTATAAAAGTTAAGTGAATACCGTGTAAAAAACAATAACGCCTACGTCAATTGGAGGCGTACTGTTCATGTTTAATGCTTGTTTATGCAGCTAATATTAAAATATTAAATGTTGTTGGTGTAAACATGCTAAGCATGTAATCGATAAAGAAAAATCCAAAACTTTTAAAATTGCCAACACGAATTATGTACGTACGAATGTAATGACGTGATTCGCATTTACAACAATACAATCGTCTCGCAATTACGACGATGACAATTAATTGGATACAAGCGATACTTACCGTAATTTGTAATCTGAAAGTATTAAAGTACACATTTCGGTAAACCTAAAATACCTGTGGATGGCTGATACATATTACACCTGTACGACGAATGGTGTGAGTCTTGAGAATTGATGCAAAATGGAGGCGTTTTATTTAAGTATTTTTTTTTTATTCCCAAATATATTATTTATAATTTAATTAGTTGTTAAGTTTTTTTTATATATTTTTTTTTTATATATACCGATCGAATGATTCAACTGACGGTTGTTTGTATTTGAATGTATTGTATTTAAATCCATACATCTAATTCTCGGTCGGTATTTTCATACCTTATTTCAAATTTAAACAATTTTTTTATTGTCTTGGTACTTCGTAAAGGTGTAAAGGTCCGTTGAATTATACGATTTCTTTTTGTTTGATTACGATTTATATATATATATATTTTTTTTATACATATTTAATAAGCTAAAGGTCCGGCCTTTAAAAAATATTTTCACATTTTTTGTTGAGTTATGGATTAAGTTAGTACGGTTAATTTTTGGTGTTTATAGCGGTCTTACATAACTTTCTGAAATAAAATTTGTTCTATATCTACATTAAAAATGAATACGGTTATGTTTTTTTTTTTTTGTGATGTGTCTCAATATGGGTTAGTGTAAAACCCGCAATTCATGGGATGATGAGGGCAGGTGAGTTATGTTGCGTGTAGAAAGTTTCGTTACGTATCCTTCCAGCGGTGTATTCCAGTACCATGTATGTCTCTGCAACCCCCACGACCTCAACCGGGAGCTCTAGCCGGCTATCCAGCACCGCGCAGACACCGCTGCATGGTATATCTGCTAACAGAACTTAGTTCTGTTACAAAAGCTTTTGGGGTCTCTACCTCAGAAGGGTCGGGTGCGTGCCATAGGAAACACCCAAAATACCACCAAACACGAAGATATTGCTTTACATTTTTCCCATGCATGTAGTATATCGTTTGAAAGGTCTTGGGCCAGACAACAAATTTGATATAATTTTAATTCATAAATCCACCGATTTGACACTGGTAGCTAATTTTTAATTTGTCTTGAGAATGCCGTAAATTTTTCTGAACCACCATAGTATTCAAAACTACTGTTGTAGCGCTAGAAGCAATTACAATTTGCTCATTCCCTTACAGTAATGTAACATATCGTTTGACAGGTCTTAAAAAACCAACAATTTTGTTATTAGCGCTTTAGTTGATAAATCCACCATTTCCGCGCCGGTATATTATTATTAAGTGTGACTTGTCAATGAATAAGTCTTGAAGAATGTAACAAATTTAGCTGAAGCACATTTTAGTGCTTTAAATTAACATAGTGGCGTTGATTATAGATACATTTCTGTCAGTCTGATATGATCAAGTGACATGACACGAATGAAACTTTTTACCAACAATTTATTTCACAAATTTAGCATTTTGGCGCTGGACTTTGAATGTCAACTACCACGTCAACAACCTTATTTTGGTGTTGGATTATATTACAAACTATCCATGTAACACTAACGGTTGAGTTTAATTTCATCTACTGCCATTTTCCGCTTCTTTTTATAGCAGTGAATATTTGCGATAATGTTAACAAGCAGTATTTCCTAGATCCAACTAGCCAGCCGAACCCTGCAGTGACAACAAAAAATTTCTATATATTTTTGCTTACTTGGTACTGAAATCATGCTTAATCAGTTAATGTACAACAAACAAAATTTGCTCAAAATGGAACAAATTCAAGGAGTTCCTGGATGCAATAAATCTACTTGAATTATAAATACACACAGTATGGGAAGTGACCTAGTACTTTGCGCTACTAAAGAAGGACTGGCTGATATAGTCAAAAATTCATATACGTTTTAATAAAGAAAAAGTTGATTTTAACAATATCTTATCAAACTAGATAGATTACCTCTTATCTCATTAATGGTCGCAAGGCTTACTATACGGTATTTATATACGAGTATATGATGATGTACGCCGGCTATATTGGATTGGTAATAAAAAACAAAAATAATGAAACAAAATATATCTACTTAGTGATAAAACTCAAATTATATTCATCGACAGACTGCACAATGTTAATATGCGGTTCTGTGCTACTAATCAATTCATAACTGCTCAATAATACATCTGTCCAATTGTGAAATCCGTCGATTCTTTTACTCTGCCACTATAGATTTAACAAAGCTACCCCTATTATACGACGCATATTATTCAATGTTCAAAAACGCGGATAAGCCATTTATTAGTATCACAGTTCATCATTCCAACAAGTACTAAGGTTCTATCAATCCCTGAAACGCAATAATACAAAAAATGTAACTGTTGCATCCAGCACGTTAAAAAATCAATTACTATAGCTACGTTTTTGTGAAAAACAATCGGGTCGAGTTCGCGTTTCACATTTATTAAATTAAAAATGTATATTTTTTAAATTAAATAATTTAGATCCGATAGTCTTTCAAGTATAACAAAACAAAATCCATCATAAAATTTCTATAATTTTCTTGTAACAACGTTGTTCTTTAGTTCTGAACAGTTCCTTTATTATACAGAACTATTTCGAACTTTAAAGAACATCGATATTACACGAAAACTATAGAACTTTTATAATTGATTTGTGTTGTTGTACCTAAAAGACTATTAGATCAATTAGATAAATTTGAAAAAGCTATGGCAATCCAACACGATCGTTTTTTTACAAAAACGCAGCTTATATAAGTAAGACTATTTTACTACTTTACACAAAACCTCAAAATATAGTTGTTGGACGATTTATTATGAAAAGCGATGGGCCCCTACAAACAATGTGCTTACATCGGGTCTTAAATCTGTCCAATGGTAAATGTCCTACTGAGTAAGTAAAAGTATCGACTGAGGGAACAACGTTTGGTGGAATACGCCGGGGAAAAAGTATTGAGAAAAGGAAAGATTTATAATCAATTTTTATTGTTTTTCTCTTTAAAAAGAGTAAAGTGAGAAAGAGAGAAATTTGATTATTAATAGATAGGGACGGTCGAGTTTGTCTCGACTTGTGTACTGAATTGGTAATAAAAAGTAAGGACATGTGTACTTTATTGGTAAAGACATTGTACCAACATGTGTCTTTGCCAAGGTTTGATAAACGGGTTACAGATAGCCAGACCGAATACCTTACAAAAGTAATAATAAAAGGCTATAAATAATTTTTTTTAAATTGACAAACTTGTCTTTTTATTGTGCATATAAAAAAATTTAATTTGAAAATTATATAATATAACAAATTACACATTTTTAAATTTCAAACTCAATGACCTTAATTACCATTTATTTAGCATCTGACGAAATCTTCCGTGCTTAGAATCTAAGATTAATCCTTATTTTTTCGCAGAATGAAGACATGTCATTGCGAATGTAAAGAAAACCTGAAAATAATAAAATAGAGAATAATTGTTTTCTAAAATATTAGTAATCAGATACATTCATTTTTATTAATAAAAGTACTCGAACTTGTTACGGATGGAATAGTTAGCTTCTGTCTGAAACAAATGAAACCTGCGTAAATGGAAATGGTTATGAATTTTGCTCTACCCTAATATTTGAATTATATAAAATATCTCTCAAATTACTGGTTATGAGTGAATACACTACAACGTTTGTTCTTATCACCAACATTATTAATTATCCTATGTATTGTGCATAGAAAATATTAATATTGCATTAAATGAGATGCGGCATTATACGGCTTGCTCTCTTTGCGTTGTTAATGTTCTTATTTTTACACAAATACATCCGAATAATTATTTTTGTTTTAAGATTAAAAATCTAATTTTTGTTTTGCAATAATAAATCAGGGAGTTAGTTGATTTGAGGCCTCACATCGAGATACTTCTCTAGTGGTGATTATAAAGTGTATCAAGTGAAAAAGTAGTTCTATTTAGAAAAGCTTAATTGGAAACTATAACCTATAAGCTAAGAACTAAGGTCAGTGAAATTCGTAAATGTAAATTTCTTTCGCAATTATTTATTGGGTAATTGTGATTTATTAGTTAAATAATTTACAGTATATTTGTTGGAAGTACCCAATTATTACTGCCAGTAAGCGCCGTGGTAGTGGCAAACTACTCAATCGTCCTTCAAGGTACCATACGCGGATGATTTCACATCAACCGGTAAATATGCAACTGCATTCTGATAAAAAACTTCTATTTACTTTATTGAACAATTCTTTCTTTGCCGTTTTTTTTTGTTTAGGGAATTTAATATTCAATTCGGTCGTAATTAAAAAAAAAAAAAAAACACAAAACACAACGTATACTAGTATATAGGTATATCGGATAATTGAGTTTTGGGGCCTCATATTGAACTTACTGCGCGAAGTATATATGCTGACACACGAAGGATCTAGCAGCACCAATAATTGAACTCGAGCGGTGGAAACAAACAGTGTTAATTTTAGTGTGGAATAATTGCGCTCAGACGTGACGTCAGAGATAGTTCGGCTTGTCAATTTGAAAACTCTGTTTTTTTTTGCGGCCAAGTGTAATTGGCTTGCACGTTTATAAATTCTAAATTCATTTTTTTTTGTTAAATTTATTAATTCTGATTTAATTTATACACATAAGTGATTTGGTAAGAAAGTCGAAATAGTGATAAACGGTATAAAAAAAAAATAAGAAGCGGTGCGCGGTACTAATAAAACATTACTTTTAGCTACTGTGTCCAACTGAAGAGCGCTCGTCAGACCTACTGGAGGCAGGTAAATCGTAAGTTTTCGTTTGATTTTTTTTTTATAAAAATTTTCTTGAAAATAAATTGCATTTATGCAGGTCGCTATTTCACACGAGTGTTTTACGTTCTTACTAAATTCCCTATGATTTTTTTTTTGTTGTTTTCTTAAGCATATGTACAAGTTTTAATTTTGGTTTTAACAAATATGAGTTATGTTTTTTTTGAATAATTATTTAATATATTAACATGAAATAGTGTGTTTCCTTTTTTGGGTGATGATGATTATTAGCTTGTGGCCAATCCTGAGTTTTACTAATGTGTTTATTTTGTTGTTGTAATACACGTATGGTTTGTCGATCACAAATTGTCCGGTGACATGGAACCCCCTATATCTACCATTATAGTCTACCCTATCAAAAACGTGTAGTCACTGGGTGGTCGTAACAAACTGTCAATTACTTTTTTAATTTATGTATTTAATTATTATAATTGTTAAGTATTATTATTATCCTCGTTATTATGAGTAACACCGACAACATGTAGGTATCAGAGACTCGATAATAAAATGCGCCAGCGGATGAAAAAAATGGCGAACATATAAAATAGCAAAACAGGAAATAATTATTTTCAAGAATCACAGATAATAATCTTTTAAAAATGTAACTCATAATAAAGGGTGTTTTTTTAGGAGGTTTGTTTTTCCGATAGATGTCGTTTTATTTTATGACAGTTGTTTTGACAGCTCAAAGTGGCATTTCTACTCAGTATTGTTTGGCAAATCATTATGAATAGGTTAACTCCAGAACAACGTTTTCAAATCGTGGAAATTTATTTTCAAAATCAGTGTTCAATTAAAAATGTTTATAGAGCACTTCGTGAATTTTATGGTGCACATAATCGTCCGTCAGAGACCACCATAAAGAACGTAATTACCAAATTTCGGTCTACATTCACTCTTTTGGATGCCAAGCCACCGACAAGAATGAGAAGAGTTCGTACAGAAGAAAATATTGCTGTCGTTGAGGCCAGTGTCGAAGAAAACGACAATTTATCGATTCGTCGTCGTGCTCAGCAAATTGGACTTTGTCCATCGACTTTATGGAAAATTTTACGTAAAGATTTGGGTTTGGTGCCATACAAAATTCAATTGGTGCAAGAATTAAAGCCACACGACCATCGTTTGCGCCGTGAATTCAGTGATTGGTCGTTAAATCAATTGAACGAAGATCCATTTTTTTACCGTAAAATTCTCTTCAGTGGTGAGGCGCATTTTTGGTTAAATGGATACGTCAACAAACAAAATTGTCGCATTTGGAGCAAAGATAATCCACACGCCGTTCAAGAATTACCAATGCATCCTGATAAATGTACTGTTTGGTGCGGTCTATGGGCTGGTGGGATCATCGGTCCATATTTCTTTAAAAATGAGGAAGGACGACGCGTTACCGTGAATGGAAATCGATACAGAACCATGTTAAATGAGTTTTTGTTGTCAAATCTTGAAGATATGGATATGGATGAAATGTGGTTTCAACAAGATGGTGCCACTTGCCATACAGCACGTGAAACAATCGACTTATTGAAAGAAACTTTCAACGACAACATTATTTCGAGAAATGGTCCGGTGAATTGGCCTCCGCGTTCGTGCGATTTGACGCCACTCGATTACTTTTTGTGGGGATACGTGAAGTCATTGGTTTATGTGGATAAACCTCAATCGATTGACGCTTTGGAAACCAATATTCAACGTGTCATTGCTGACATACGCCCTCAAATGCTTGAAAAAGTGCTGGAAAATTGGACCTCCAGAATGACATTTGTGAAAAATAGTCGTGGTAGCCATATGCCAGAAATTGTGTTTAAATGTTAAATGCCAAAAAATTATCTACCAAATAAAAAAAAATTTTGGTCATTTCATAATTTTATATGTGTTTTATTCAAAAAAAAAATCGGCAACCTCTTAAAAAAACACCCTTTATAATTAAAATAATTTCATTAAAGGTAATTTCGATCTCTCGTAACTATTTTATAAAATGTTTACAACACGTTAAAATAATATTATTAAAAAAAAGTTTTGGTGTTCCGAGTTTGTGGTTTATGATCTGATCACACTGCGACTGAAAATAACTAATTGAAGAATTTTTTTAGAAACAACAGAAGAACTGAGGGAGCCAGGCCACAATTCTTGTTAAAATTTTAGAACGAAACAAATTTTGTTTCAAAGAGAATAAACAAACAGAAATAGATGTTCTCCCATTTTCTGTGTCTATGAATAACTCATTAGTCCGCAATTAGAAATTGCTTATGTATCCTTAGAAGTAAGGCGGCCAAATCCCTCCTCAATAGGATTGGCAAAACACATAAAATAAATAAATAATTACACGTAAATAGAATTTATTTTCAGTTTTGTACATTTTAAATTGTTATCCGGCATTAATAACCCACTGAAAAGGTTATTATTATTTAATTCTGAATTTATTTTTTTATTTGCAGGACCAGCGGCGATTGACAATAACTCTGGTAGCTGTTGTATTTTTATTCATCATTGGCGAACTTCCGACATATTTTGCGTCACGTCAAAGCGCTATAACGCTTTTATACCATGTACGTAATCTACAAACCTTCGTATTAACTAAATACAGCATTAATTTAAAAATATGCCTATTTCAGGGTGACATTTCTCTAACTGAAAATGAGGATCTTGAAATATTTCGTATCGCTGCTACAGTACTAAATTCAATACATGTGAGCTTAAATATAATCTTGTATGCCTTACTAAATCCAGCATATCTACATGAATTATTCGATTTTTTTCAACGCATGTCGTGTATCGAAAAATCAAATCTCATATGTGATGTCGATAACTGTACAACTAACGCTAATATGACGGAAAACTGTAAAAAATTATATAAAATATAGAACAGAATTAAAAAATAAATTTGAAATTCAACTATGATTGTTTATTTTGTTCACTATAATGGGCAAAGTTTCTAATCAAATTCATCCGGAAAATACGCATTACGCAGGAACAAAACGGATTTGATTAATGGAACATGGAATAAAATGTGAAAATTTATGCAAATTAAAAAAAAATCATCGTAAATAGAAATTGTTGTGCCACTCCATGTCGCTCAAGAATACCAATCTACAGTAACAAATTAATTCCAGAGTTTTAATTATTATTTGTTTCTTACGGAAAAAAAAGAAAGAGAAATAAGACAAGTGATGATAAGATAACTGTGATAGATTTAAAAGCTTAGAAAATGGAAAGGAGAAAATCTATAAAAATAAATTAGGACGTTATTCAGAACAGTACTTGTAAATGAAAAATTGCTGTAGCGCAGTAAGATCATTTCGATTTATACACCTTTCTCGCATATCTTATCTTACGTTTAAATTAATGGGTTAATCCTTAAGGATCTTATGGAACATTTACCATTTTTCCATTGAATAATTATATATAAATAGAGCAAGGATATAAGTTTGTGATGCGACACCAAATGATAAAAAGTCCTAGAAAAATGTGCATTCATTCTTCACGAAAATTCCATTTCACGAGACAAGTTGAAATAAGATATTTTTCCTACGGGATTAATATTCATTTACAGTATCTTTGTTTTTTTTATTTCTGTAGTGAAGCTTTGTTTAATTTTTTATTATACGAGTGACTGTAAAGTTGCTGTTTTCATTTTGTATGTCATCAACTTTGTATTACTATATTGTGTTTTGTTTTTGTGTTCATCTCAAATTAACGTGAAGATGATTATACGGTTTGATGTTTTCTATGTGAACCTTACATAGGATTTGTTACTTTACTGTCTGGAAGTGAACTATCACAGGATTTGAAGTAAAAGTAAAGTAGATTGGATTAGTAATTGCCAAAGGTTATTTAAAACATAAGTACACGTACAAAGTATCGTTATAATTAAAAAGAAATAATTCAAAAAGCAGTAATATTTAATTGTGTGTGAAGCAGTTTAGCGCTAAAAAATTTAAATATGCAAATTTTAAACCAAAAATTAAAATTTGCATATTTAAAATTTTTTCTTTAAAATACGTTCTGCGTTACGAAGTTTCTAAATTAAATTTGGCCTCCCTACAGTCCAAAGTACTCATACTTACGCTTTTTCGCAAAAATTGGGAGATCCGAATGAAATTTGACGGAAATCGGTCAACCGGAAGTAGCAGTTTACATAGGAGCTTTTCCGTTTTTGCAAATACTTTAAAAAGTCAAACATTTACGAAAAATAAAAATAAATTAATAAAAAAATAGATTATAGATATTTTGTGATAGTTATAGAGTTTAGTTTGTAATAGTTTTACATTGGGGTTCCTCGAATTTTAAAAGAAAAGAAATTGCACCGAAACATATCAGGTAATTCATTCTATATATTCTTATTTTTGTCTTTAGGTAATTTATAAAAAAACCTACTAGATAAAAATTTCAAACATTAAAATAAAACAAAAGTAATTTTCCAAAAATATCCATTTTCAATCATTTTATTAGCGTCATTTAAAATGCCAACAACAATTAATTGTGAAATTTTGGGTTATTCTGGGTGACAGCCAGACACCATTCTTCACATCCAGGTGGGGTTACCAAAACCACCGACGTCTTGGCAACCTCACTTCCATAATTAATTATCGTGGACAAAGTATTCTGTTCGCGTAATGAATGATTGAATAACAGCCATATTTAATATCAAAGCCAATTTCATCTCAACTAAAAAATAAAACAAAATTTATTTCTGATAATTCCAATGTCATCGTTGTTCTGTAATTTTTCATTGCGTATACGTGTAAGCAAAAAACAAAATATTTTTGATTGTGTTCGACTATTTACCGAAAATGGACACACAGTTTAAATTTGTGCATTTACAAAGGATGAAATATCTTAGATTCGCTCAGATTGTATGCTAAATTATATGCTATTATGCCAAAGTTGTAAAAGCAAACCGAGTAAGTACTCAATCGAAAATTAAATAAAATTCAAACTAAAATTTGTGTAAAAAGAAAATGTAACGGAAATGTAAATCTTTCTACAATCGCAGATGAACATTAGACCGAGGTAGTAGAAAAAACTATCCATGTTTCTTGTGTCACAGACACAAACATGGCCGTCTAAAAGAACACGTTTTCAAAAACGAGTGGAACGGTTTGATCGCATTATTAAACTACGGCGACGACCTCAGCCGAGTTCACGGCGGCCGTTATATGTTGGCTCCCTGGGCAATTTACATATATTGCAACGAACTGTGCAAGCCCGTGCTCCTAAGCAAGCCAGATGAATGGCTAAAATATTTTTTTTTTTTTGTATAATTCTTACTTCATTATAGTACAATCCCCAAACATCAATCCACAAACGCCATTGGACGATGCAGCGAGTAGTTTATTCAACTACAAAAAACACCGCACAATTTAATTATGGCTCAGCAGACAATCATCCTTAAACATAATTCTTTATCGACGTACACTTCTCCATATAAAGAATTATTCCAAATATAGCCCAAAAACAACATACGGTTGTACATACGGATTATAGATAAGCAAAATAAAATTGCAAAATTGTTGTTGTGTAACTAAACAGTCTCATTCCAATGACCTCTATCTAAATCATCATTCAGTCATTTAGAGATGCATAAAAAATATTGATTTTGCAAAACGAAATCATGTGAAATGCACCGAAGAGATGGCCTTTCGCACGTTTATTTTTAACAAAACATTTTATTAAGAGTGTCCCCCGATTTCTAATGGGGCAGCCCAACCAAAAAAATATATCAAACCCAGAAAAACTACTTTTGCATGTTTGATTTTGCTTTGTTTGGTACGATTATATTTTAGAGGAAAATAATACAGACGAAAGTTATCTTTCTATTCAATTTTGGGATTCGGATCATGTAACAGCTCAGTCAGCAACAACTAAATAATAATAATTTAAAAATTTATTTTATAAATTAATAAAAAAAATATTTTTAATTTAAATTAAATTTATTTATTTTTTATTAAAAACCATTTCCCCAATACATGGACAAAATTAGATTTTAAAAAATCTTAATAACGACCAGTAGGACATGGTGAAACTGCTGTAAAATAAAAGTATTCCCTATTCCACGGGAGTTATTGGGTGTGTGAATATGACACCGCCCTTTCCCAATAAGTGTCGTCACTAGTGCTGCTGGTAATGCAATACTGAGCTGGGATGTTGTACCATCACTATTTTCGACGTAGTTTATGTCTCATTTTTTACGAGTAAAATGGCAACCTATTTCACTTCCAATATTACGTATTTTCTAATGTGTTCTCAGCTTGCTCGAGTAAAATCTCACCCTATTTCTTTTCTACGATATCTAAGACTACTAGATTAATCGACTCTATTTATCACCAAATAATTTTTTTGTGGTACGTTTATCGAAATGTGGAAAAGGGGGAAATTTCACATTTATATCAAGAGGTTGAAATCGCGATATAAAACACATAATTGTGTACGCGAAATAGTATGTTCATTGATTCCTGAAAATTGAGACATAAACTAAGTCGAAAAAAGTGATGGTAGAACATCCCAGCACTGGTATTCATATAGTACTTGTTTTCTGCTATCAAACGCAGTAAGCGACATTTGGTTGAAGTGTAAATTGGAAATATCGCATTTTATTCCAAATAAAAATCATTTGCGGCAAGTTTTATTACATTATTTTATTGCAAAGTAAAGTGCAGCGGAAACTTATCGTTTTCTTTTCGAAATTTATGGTGAACATGCTCCATCACATACAACATAGAGCATGGTAAACCACCAAAATACTTGAAGATGCTGAATTGAAAACGTTATTGGCTGAAGAGTCCTCTCAAACACAATCAGTATTTGCTGTAGCATTAAATGTTGACCGATCAACAGTTGCAAAACGTTGACAAACAATCGGAATAGTTATGGTTCAAAAGGTAGCAACTGGATTCCACATGAATTAAAAGTACGAGGCATCGAAAGTTGAAAAACCATTTGTAAATACTGCTTCAAAGACAACAAAGAAAAGGTTGTTTCGCATCGAATAGTTACTGAAGATGAAAAATGGATTTATTATGTAAATCCCAAACACAAAAAATCTTGAGGGAAACTGGTCTATCGCAACCAAAGCGAGATATCCATTGCAATAAGGTTATGCTCGATATCTGCTGGGATCAGAAAGGTATGGTATATTATGACGGTTGTGAAGATTTTCCTAAACTTCCGAGTTATTCCTAAAAAACAAGAACAACAACTAAAAATTTCAGTTTATTGGTAAAACTGCGAACTAACGAATAAATTCCAAACTACGCATTAAGAAATTATAAAATTTTATTAATACCTTCGCAATTGTTAAGTAAAAAATATATTACAAAATAGGTACAAAATTTATGAAATCAGTTTAAAGTCTGATTTCAGGCACATAGGATTGACCATTTCTAAATAATCTATCGAGAATTATAGTATATCGAGTTTGCTTGAATTTTTCTGGTATTACTAAACACCGGCCATCCTAGCGGAAACCTGTTTTGAGTAAGTCATGATCTACTCTAACAGAAAATAGGTAACTTTTGAAAAAATCTATGGTTCCAGACACTTAGGATTGACGATTTTTGAATAAGTTTTACGATTCTTAAAATTTCTGTAGAGAATAATCGTAAGTCGTGATTGCCTGAATTTTTCTGCTATTACTAAACACCGGCCATCCTAGCGGAAACCTGTTTTGAGTAAGTCATGATCTACTCTAGCAGAAAATAGGTAACTTTTGAAAAAATCTATGGTCGGAAAGACACTTAGGATTGACGATTTTTGAATAAGTTTTACGATTCTTTCGACCCCAGGTTTCCGCTAGGATGGCCGGTGTTTAGTAATACCAGAAAAATTTAGGTAAACTCAATATACAATTATTCTCTATAGATTATTCATATTTCAGCAGTCCGAGAGCATAAAGTTGTTTTATTTTATTTTTTTCCTAAATAGCAGACCGTTTTATTTGTTAAAATTGAAGTAATAATAAGTAGTAATATGAAGTAATATGAAGTAATTTAATTTTAATATGATTTTGAAATTACAAACAATTTTTCAGAAACAATAACGGTGTTATGTTTTATAAGTAGATAATAATTTTTTTTAAATAACTAGTAACGTAATAAACGAATAAAAAAATATAAATTTCTGTTTAATATGGATTTTATATGTTACTTACACTAACACTTGCAAAACTATCTAGGAATAGGAAATACTTCACATTTCTCCAGACACGCGTAAAGTTTTTCCTAAAAATGTTCCTAAAATATTTTTTTTTTTTTAGGAATTCACGTGTACATATTATGAACAGCTGGATTCAGGTGAAATTACCAATGGCGATGTCTACCGACGACAACTAACACGTTTTGAACGAGCTATAGAGGAACAACAAATTAATTTATCAGCACGACAATGCATGCAAAACCACATGTGGCAATCGTTGTGAAAAATTATTTAGAAGGAGCTATTCTTGAGCTATACTTTTATTTAAAAGGATAGCTCATTCAGATTACTACTTATTCCGGTCGATGCAGTCGTCACTTTCTGAACAGCGGTGCAGTTCTCGCGTAGAGATCGAAAATTGGCTTATTGATGGGATCGCCTCCAAAGACCAGGATTTCTTCAGCGAGGGAATCCGTAAATTGTCTGAAATATGGAGGAAAGTTGTAGTTGCAGATGTAGCATGCTTTCAATAAATAATTATTTCATTTTCTAAACAAGCAAATGTGTAATAAAAGAGGGCGGAGTCTAATTTACACGCCTAATACATAAATAGTGACACGAGTCTACAATTTAGTTTACGTACTTGTTTTATATATTTAAATTTACGTTTCAATATTCTTTTGTTTTATGTATGTGTCCGTTAGTGTAGTTTTCGCACAATACTGCAACCTTCTGCTTTTTCTTCGAATCTTCACCAACAATTTAATGTTGATGTTCTTATTAATACACACTAATACATGTGAAAAAACAATAAAGAAAATTTGAGAGTCAAAATTTGCTCTTTGTTCGTATTTGTTTAGTACCAATGAACTTGATTTCACAAAAAATAAATGTCTAAGCGAATATGGGAAATTTTGTTTAGCATATAAATGCAAGACCTTCTAACCGTTTCGGACAAACATCAAATATTGAATGAAGATTTTTGGACACATGCTTAGATAAATGCCATACTTAAGTTTTGTATCGGGAGGATCAAGATAAAAGCAGTGTGGTGCAACCACTATAACTACAAATCATCTGAGACATTGCTCAAACAGCAACAAATATTTTACATTGTCAATATTTTTATAAAAAAAAAAGAAAAGAAAAGAAAAGTTATAGTAAATGTATGTATGCAGGAAAATTGATCTTCCTAATATACGATACAAATTCAAATTTTCAATATACAGGTAACCCTCCAGGAACACGGTATTTGAAAACACGGTTTCGAAGTTGGTGGTGTTTTTTGTATACCGTAACAAAAAAAAAATTAAAACGGAACGATTTTTTGTAGTCTCGAACAGCACGGTTTCAAAGAACACGGAACGAATTAATCGTGTTCTTGGAGAGTTTCCTGTACATACATCAACGAAAGCGCCAAGAGTAAAATAAAAAAATAATGAAATTAGAAAATGACATGTTTTGTGTCTTACCATTTGAATTTCTTCACTATAAAGTTGCATTATACTGCATAAAAATGAAAACAAACGATAAATAGAAATATGTAATACAAACGTACATATTATCATATCCCTCTAATTACAGGGTGACACCATTTTATTTTTCAACTAATCGAGAGAAACAGCACTTCAAATTATTGTTGATATTTTAAAATAATTTTGTTCTTTAACCGCTAAACATTGCGTTACCCAGTGCCAGTCTGACACCATGCTGCTTTCATCCAATTCTCTCTTTTACAGTTTTGTTGAGAATTTGATAAATATTTATTGGAAAATACATTTGAAGAAAATTAATATTTGAAAAAAAATAAATAAAATAAAAATGAAAATGGTTATAGATTTAAGGGGAACGAGTGAATAACAAAAATGAATTTTCCTATTCTTGCCGGGAGAGACTCACTATTTCTATCGTAAATGCTATAAACACATTACAAACTTTCTCATGTAGCTATCCTTAGTCTAAGTTAAATAAATCATACATATTGTATTTTATTATTTTTGCTAAATTTAATGTGTGCGAATGTATATATTAGATCGTCATATTATATACAATATATTGATTCAGATGACTCTTTATAACTATGTTACAGTCGTTTTCGTAAATTGATCCGAGTACTTTCAGAGTAATTTGCGAACAAGGTATTCCCCGATCTATTTATGACGCGTAGAGTAGCTTCAGAGTGGTTAAGGTCATGTTGCTGTTCATGTATCAATTATTTAGACAAATTTTAACATATAATTATAATTCTGGTGCTCTGAAAATACAGGGTGGTATAGATGATAATAGCGTTTTATCATCGATTTTATTGCTAATTATTGGTTGCCGGAGATGACTAGAAAGAAAGTTTATCTAGTCTTATATAGTCTATCAAAAAACTAACGGGAATTGGTCAATAAAACAAAATATTTATTATTATTTCAAATTTAATGCATCGCCTTCAAAGTAGGGCCCTTTCAAAATACTACATTTATGCTAACGAATAATCCAATCTCAAGACATTTTTCAAACTCATTTTCCGGAATCGATTTCAGATCTCACCCCCAATTCCCTTTTGTCTCCCATCGACTGAAAATGGGTGCCTCGAGGTGGTAATTGGAATTTTGGAAAGAGAAAAGCGTCAGCCAGAGCTATGTCAGGTGAATACGGTGGTTGTTCGATGATATTTCTTGATATCTTTCTTCAGAAACTCGTTCACAATGATAGCCTTGTGAGATGATGCGTTGTCGTGTTGTAACCGAACGCGGGCATCCGTTTGCTCTTAAATTTGTTGGACGTCAGACGAAAGGCTACCGAAAATTTATTTTATCAATGGAAATACTTGGAGCAGTCTTCTCTGGCCGGCTAGTGCTCAGGGTTAAGGCGTGGGTACCAAGCTGTTCCATTGATCTTGCTAGACCGCTTAAAAATTATAGCAAAATATCGCAAATTCATTTTTATTTTGTTTTTATGCCACATGTGTGTCTACCATACCTACCATGGTTACATCTCCCCTAATCGAATGCGTTTATCTCATTTTAAAGAACGATTAAAATAGAACACCAAAAAAATTAAAATTTTTCAACATAATTATTAGAATAATAAGAATTATCAGTTATACATAAATGGATGACGAAAATTATGTAAAACTAAATAAATCTTAAATAAATCTGTAATAACTTGCTAGGAAATTATTAAACTTCTATTACTATAACATGCATCAGCTTAATAAAAGAAAATCAATCAAATTAGAAAAAAAAACAAAAAAGTAGTAATAATAATAATTTGAAATAATTCCCTAACAACTTTATCATTTATCGAAAATTATCATCAATTTGAAATTCCAATAAAAAAAATTGATGAGAATTTTAAAAGAAATGTTCTAATACTACCAATATGGAAGCTCTATCAAAACTTAAATAAGTAAGCGCAAAGAATAATATAAGATTACGCGATATTTAAATTTTTATAGAGTCGAAATAATTAACATAAATTTATTAAAATTTAATATACTTAAGAATTATTTTTTTAAATTACCACTTACACTATTATTCTATTCTAAACAACGTTGGGCGCCGAGGTAAACGAAGCGACGATATATCCAAAAAAAATGAGCCGAAGATTCGTTTTCCGCACGTAGTTTTAGCGTTTTCAGTTACACTATTATGATGAACTTTTTAATTATTTATGTACCTCGCGGATACAACTGTTGTATACACTTATAATTTTCTTAACTTATTATTAACCATCACCTTATGTTACGTTAGTTCATGAATTTTATTATTATTATATTTAAATGTTTAATATTTAATTTATTAATTTATTGTTTTATATTTATTGACTCAAACTATCCATATTATTTATTAATTAAATCTAGCCTTATGAAAAATTTTCTATTATGTATTTTAGTTTAGCTTTAGTTTAGTTTTAATTTTGATTAACAAATTTTGATTAACAGCACTAGATTTTCAGTACACTAATAACGTTTAATATTGAACACCGTTACTTTAAGTCTTTTGCACTTCGAATCAAATTTTTTTTTTTTTTCACAATGATTATAAATTATATTTTAGGATAGTTTTTGGATTTAATTGATTATTAGAACTGTCGAGCAGAAAATTTTATTGAAAGGTTTTTATTCGGTTTAAGTGCTTTAAGAATGCATTATTTCTAATTTCAATTTGCACTTAATCACGTGACCACGTTGTTATCGTCCGATAAAATTCCGTTCATACCACAGTTTTAACACAGCACTATAAGTGGTTTTAATTTTTATTTAGATCACGATAAATGATCTTTAAGAATTCTACAATTTATTAAATATTTATACTATTATCATTTTTGGAATTAGTTATTATATATTAATTTAATTTTTTTACAAAAAATAAAATTGTGTTCTAAGTCCCAACTCGGACTTAAAAAAAACTGTGTCCTTTATATTTTTATTTTGAATGGTAATTATCACCATTTAACTTTTAGTCACTCATTACCCGATAATATATTTTATCAAAATCCAAAACTTGACTACCCGTTCTCCCCGATCCTCCCAAAAATCAAAGCTTTTCGTTTTTTTTTCATTATTTTGTTAATTTCAATACATAGAAGAACAAGAATATTATTGTTTTTGTACTTTTGGTTGCAGTCTAATTAAATTAAAGTTAAAATTCAGGGTATAGCACCTGCACACATCACTCAAAGTTTGAAGCGCGCGTTGGAATGAAAAAAAAAAATTTAAATTTCGTAATCAATGAAAATATGAATTTGCGGTAACCTGGCAAAAATATTAGTGACGGATCCATAGGATTTGTTACAGTGTTTCAAAATCGCTGAGTTTTCTGTCAACCTGGCCTTTTCCGACGAATTTGTTCTCTCAAACGCCGCATAATGCCTAGATAACATTCTTCATTCACTGTCTGAGCTTCTGGCAAGAATTCCGAGCACAACACCGCGATATTTAAAGAAAATAGTCAATATATTAGCTTCACTTTTGATCGACTTTGACGTGTTTCTTTTTCGGTTTCTGCTCAGTTAAAAGGCGCCATTTCGAAGCTTGTTGACTGGTTTGCATGTCAAACTCATAAACCCATGTTTCGTCACCAGTTATAATGCGTTTTATGAATGTGGGGTCGGAATTGACTCGGCGACCTTCACGCGATTGATTTTTTGAAGAAAATTCAGGTCTTTCGGAATTAGTCGGACGGTAACGCGTTTCATGCCCAAACGATCGTGTACAATGGTACGAATTCATTCGTGAGACACAGAAAGTTCAGCGGCTATCTCTCTCAAACCTAAATGACGAATTTCCTTCACTTTATTGATGTGAACTTAAGTTGAAGACATTGATGACTGATCAGAGTGAGACCATCCTTCCACCACATCTCGGACGCTTTTGAACGCACTGTGCCACTCATATGCACGTATTTTTGATAAAGTCGATTTATTCGATATTTTTATTCGTTATTAAAATAGCAAAACACACCAGAGATGAACTGGCAAAATAGAGCACTGTAAACAAACTAAATGACAGATCGCGCTGAAACTTCTTGATAGAGGTCAGTTGTGCAGTCAGTATCTACAAAAATAATTATTAAAATCCCTTTAAGCGGGCTTTTATCTGATCATTTACGTCACGTCTTTGACAGAATGTGTTTCCATTGTTGGTTCCGATTATTAATGTAAATCATTTCAGAAAAATTCATTTTTGTTCATATTAATACTTTTTTCTTCAAGTTATTAATATTTCTCATACGCCAATTTTTCGGATTGAGGTTTTTTATACTATTTACAACTTTTCGGGGCTTATCCAAAATACCAACCAAAAAGTCTCGGGTTCGGACTAGATCGACTTAAAACAAAAGAGGAAATAACTTAAAAGTTTCGTCAAAAAAGTTAAGGGGGAACGGAACAACAAATTACATTGCAACTACAAATTATGTCGATTTAGAGAAGATATGATAAAGAGAGAATTAATGATAGTGTTCCTTGTTTTTGAGGAGCAGGAAAAATTAAATCGATTTGTGTTTGGTAAAGATTATAATTGATTTCGCGATTTCTAACAATTTTATAAAACTTTAAACCGTAAGAACCATAAAACTGCTGAACTTCAATCAATATTAATATTGTTATAACCTAAAGAATCCCGGCAGTTTCAGTCCTTCAATTTTCATTTCTTTCAATCGAGGACGGCAAAAAATCCATAATATGTTTATACACTTTTCGTAAATTTTTAGAACACTTCGAGCCAACAAACGGCTTACAACACTTTTTAATTTCACTCATTATTTAATTCAAGTAATACAAATTCACTATATGATAAACTAAAATTTGAATTTTGTTTAAGTCAATGTTACTTACTTTTACACTTTAAAATTTGAACTACCTAAATATTGATTTTGACTCTTGTTTATACCAAAAGTTTAAAACTAGAAATGTATACCAGAAAAATGTACCTAAAACACTCCTTTTAAAAGGAAGACCAAAACATTTTATGGTAAATATACGGGGCTGAGCATTAACAATAATTAGTTTTATTATTCATTAGAAGTAATTTTTACATTTATTTTGAAAAATTGAAGCAACAGTTAAAAACAAAAGATTATTTTAAGTATAAATTAAGAACTGAATAGGTATATCGATAATTTTACATGGAGAAATAGAGTAGGTCATGATATTAAAACGTGTTTTGCAAGCAACAAATATCACCCAATTTTTTTTGTTATGTTTTATAGAATTAAATGGCGAACAAAAAAAATAAGTTTTTCAAAAAATTGAGAAAAACCAGTTTGGTGGCCATTTTGAAAATGAAAAACTTAAATATGATACTATTTTTGTAATATTTTCTTAATCCTTATTCTTTTACCTTTAAAATGAGCCCTATTTTATATTTTTGGGATAAATACTTTTTTTTATATTTGTATAAATACATCACCATTTTCAACAAATTCTTAAATTTTTGACCGACTGTATCTTATGCAACAGCAACAACAACAAAAATCGAGTTCTACAATATTTTTTTTTACCCAGTACTACACATTCAAAACATAAAAATCCCAAAATTAAAACATGACTTCGAATTGTTCACCATATATATACACGTTCTCATTTATTTGGTTAGAATCTCATAAAACATCTATACAAAATCCAGAGATAGCTGAAAATAGTGAAATTCAAATAGAATCGGTAATATCTTAATTTTTTCAGTAAATGTGAGTATGTATATACTTTTAATAAAAATTAAATAATATATTTTAGTCATCGACAAAAGTAAAAAAAAAAACAAAAAAATATTTAAAAAGTTGGGACGAAGATCCTATTCTTAAACCCTGGTTGACATGTCATATTAGTTTACCATACTGCCAAGTTTGTTCGTGCGATTGGCGGGGGTGGGATAAAAAATATAAAGTAACATGCCAAAACGATAAAACATACATTAAATTCCAATGCAATTAATATCCATCGATCAAGTACTAATTTATTTACCAAAATTTCCAGCGCTAACCAGGCCATCACCAAACCTGAGCTTAAACTAAGTGTATTTTGTGCGGAGCACGATACTTCCTTTGTTACTATGGACCATTTGATTCCAGTTTTAAAAAATGCTATCCCAGATACTGAGATAATAAAAAATAGTTCATGCGCTCGTTGCGCTATGCAACATGACTACTTCTCTCTATGCATAGATGAATCTACTGATATTTCAACAACTAAATTATTAAGCCTGGTTGTGCCAGTTGAGCTAAAAGGTAGAATAAATTATTTGTTCTTTGGCCTATTAAAAATTGAGGTATGTGATGTGCATTCTATTTATACAAAAATTGTACAATTTTTCATGGACAAATAAATTAATTATAAAAAAAAAAAAATTGGTTTCGCGGTTGACGCGAATGTGACTGGTTCCAATAATTCGGTCGCAACATTGTTGTGGGGATATTTAGAATTTTATACAGAACAGCCCGAAAAGAATAGAACTGTATTCTTCTCTACAGGGTTTATTAGATTATAGACCCAATAAAATATTACATCCATCGCAAATGTATTTCAAATTTTAAGTAGATTCGGGGTAGTTCATCTATTTTTCGTACATGAAGAAATTGATAAATTTCACGCCGCGCAACGAATATTTAATTTTCTTCACAATACACAGTTTGAACTATATTTAAAATTTTTGAAATTTATGCTAAACGATATAAAGAAGCTAAGTCCCATGTTTCAAAGTGAATCACCACAGCTTCACATGCTATATCAAGAAATAATACGGTTGTATTATAAAATAGTTGAGTATTTTGTAAAAGAGGATTTTAGAGCTGTCGAATATTTAAATGAAATAAATTAAAATAATAACGAAATTTTAAAAGAATTAACAAATAATTATTTAGGAGCAGATGTGAGCATTGTACTAACCACCTCGCGTTTATGGTCAACAAATGTTGAAAAAGAGTTTCGGTTCCATTGCCAGCAGTTTTATGTGGAATTGTGCAATCGCCTAATCAAAAAATTTCATTAATAAAAAAACTAGTGTTTTTCCTAAAATCTTTAATGGGATGATTTCCAAAATGTCGATATTAGATTTTCCGAAATTAGGACTAGAAAAGAAAATGAAGATCGATACTTTTTGTTATTAATTAATGGAATTGAAGAGGAGTGATATTACCTTATGTTTTCCTTATTTAGAACGAACTATTTTCGCTATAACAATGCCTGTCGCATCGGCGAACATGAAACGCATTTTTAGTCAAATAAACTTAAATAAAACAAAAACCAGAAACTACCTAGATTCTTGCACTCTTACACGGATTTTATTAACAAAAGAATTTACAAAGAAAAATTATAACGACTGCACTGATTTTGAGCCTAGCAATGAAATGATTGAAAAATTTAAGAAAGAAATGTACAAAAGTGCATTCTAAAATGAATATTTTATAATTTTTATATATTTATTAGTTAATAATTTGTGTAAAACTGAAATTAATAATTTATTTTGTACTTCCGTGATTACACGGCAGTTGTAAGGCCCATACTGCTGTATGGTGTGAGTGTGTGGTCGCCAGCTCTGGAGAAATCATCATATTCTAACATGATGGCGAAGGTGCAGAGGGCAGCCTGTTGCTCATTAATGGGGCTCTGAAAACCACCCCCACTAGTGCCTTAGAGGTCATACTGCATCTTCTCCCGTTGGATATTATCGGTAAGCAAATGGCGGTTAATACGGCCGCCCGGCTTTCAGCGACCTCTGGTTGGAAGTGCCTGCAAAAGGGGCACTCAACTATAGTCAATTCGGTGAGGCATGACTTGGAGAATTTAGATTATAAAATACCCATGTTGTGCTTCGACAAGTGTTTTAAGGTGATTCTCCCCTCTCGGGAGGATTGGAACAGAGGTCTCCTTATCGAGACCGGGACAGTTAATTTCTTCACCGATGGCTCCAATCTCGATGGTAGAGTGGGAGCGGGTGTGTTCTGTGGGGAATTAAATGTCAATTTATCTTTTCGTCTACCTGATTACTGCAGCGTGTACCAGGCTGAAGTTATAGCGATCGAAGAGGTCATGAACTGGTTGAAGCATAATGTGATATCGTGCATTGATATCACTATTTATGTGTACAGTCGGGCGGCCATTCTTTCGCTGGATTCAGTTTCCCTGGCGTCACGGGTGGCATTGAATTGTCACACATCTCATAACGAGATGAGTGAGCATTTCAATATCCAGTTGGTCTGGGTTCCGGGTCACTCTGACGTTAAGGGGAATTGCAGGCCAGACGAGTTAGCAAGGTACGGTACAACTCTCCAACTGGAATCAGGGAGAGAATGTTTAGGGAGACCTATGTCTATGCTGAAAACGGCAAGCCATAGGAAAGCAGTTGCCTTGGCGAATGCTAGGTGGCTTGAGAGTCCAATCGGTAGGATAGCGAAGCAAGTATGGCCTGTGCTGAACTTGAAGCGCTCTAAGATCTTAATCACACTAGGGAAGCGTGATTTAGGTAGAATTGTAAGGGTACTTACCGGACACTGCCTTTTCGGAGATCATGCGAGAAGGCTGAGTCTAGATTCAAATGATTTCTGCAGAAGCTGCAGGGACGAGGAGGAGGAGGAGACTCTTGTTCACTTTCTTTGCTCATGCCCTGCGCTGGCTGGCAGAAGACATGATCACTTGGGCAAATACACCATGGACACCCTCTCTGATTTCGAAAGCTGCAATGTGCGAGATCTTTTACGATATATTAATAGCACTAAATGGGTTTAAGGAGTTTGATGATGTCGGATCCTGTGGTATCACAATGGGCCATAACTGGCCTAAGTATGCGATGGCAGCCACTGAAACCTAACCTAACCTAACCTACTTCTGTGATAGAAATTTTTATTTTTTATAGGTGATAAGTGATAAGAAAATACTGATTTATATGTATATTGAATGGTTTAATTTCTTCTACAATAATAATTGGCGGCACGGTCATTAAATACCATTGATCATAATCAAATATTAAATAAAGCAATTAAAAAGATTTCTTGGTCAAAAAAAAGATTTTTTTTGTCAATTTAAAAGATTTTATAAAAAATTATCTGGCAGCACTATTTACAAAGTTTTTTATTACGACGGAAAAGTTACTTCAATTCATCGAAACATATTCATAGTATTTATACATGTTGGTGCTCCATTATTATCTTATCAATACTACATAAAAACATTATCATCCAATTATAGTTATTATTATCATCATATTATTATCATCATCAATATTTATATTCATTTAAAATAATAGTAATTAAAAATAATTAATAAATTACAACATAAAATAAATGATTTAACATAAACAAAATTAAATTAAATTAAATATTGAAATTTACGAATATTTTTGTTTGCTTTACAGGGCATAATGATAATAAAAATGTCGCCCCTAGACGCAATTACCACCATACACCAACACCTTTAGATATTCGACAGCCCACTCTAAAAAAGAACTGCGTTAAATAATTCATTAATAATTTACAATATTTTATTTGCCCGTTCCTAATTTATTTTATTTTGTTATATTTCGTACAAATATTCGATTATCAGACAATAAAAAAATAATTATAATTTATCATTTATATTTCTCTTTTTTTATATTAAATAATTTATTGTATTTAATAAACAAGATAATTAGTTTTCGATATGATTATTTTATGTTCAATTAATGGTTGATTAATAATAAAACTTTAGCGTAAACAATTTAATTTATTTATAAATTTTTAGATGGTACTTTCTGTACTTTATAATGAAATGGTTGACCAAGAAACAAAAAACTACAAGATCAGAAAAGATTTGAAGTAGAGTAGGGCTAGGTCAGATAGATAGAAACATAACGAACCGAGAAGTGAACATTTCTTCAATACTCGTAATTATACAAGATTATTATTTAAATAAAATCAAAACAAAACAACATCACATATAATAGAATAACAGATAATTATATTTTTAAATAAATTCTAGTTTTATACCAACATGTCGACAGAATAGAACAATCATATCTAAACTTGACGGTTTCAGATTCAAATTATTAGGAGTGCAAGTAGACCCTCGGCTCTGAAGTTGATAGCATTAAAATATACTTGAACACATCCAAATCGCCCGCCATTTTGGATATATGTAGCTTAGTCATTGTTGTTTTAATGACATAAGTTTCAGTCATTTACAAGTTGTCATTCCGTGTGCATCAATTTTAAGAGATGGATGTCGATAACCAACATTTACGTCATTGCATTCTATTCTGTTATGAATTAATAAACAATACTGCTCAAGCTATGTAATTGATTAATTTGAACATTCTGTGGGTCATTCAACAGTAAAAAGGTGTTTTGCAAGATTTCATGATGACGATTTTAGTCTTGAGGACGATCGACGTTCAGGTGTAGTAAAACAATTTGAAACGAAGAACTTTTTTTTATTTTTTATTGATAACCCCATTCACTGAAAATTCGACGTTGTGGCAGATCGTTCGGCTTCAGTTCTTGCAGGAGCTGTATTTTATACGGTTTTACACCAAGATCTTTGCGTAAAATCTTCCATGTCGTCGAATAACACAAACCCAATTGCTGCGAACGGCGACGAATCGACATTTCACGGTCTTCAGCAACACTCTCAGAAACAGACGCAATATTCTCTTCTGTACGCACTGTACGCATTCGTGTGGTTGGTTTAATGTCCAATAAAGTAAACTGAGTGCGAAACTTGGTCACAATCGCATTAATTGTTTGCTCACTTGGTCGATTATGTAGACCATAAATCGGACGTAAATCGCGAAACACTTTTCGAACCGAACACTGATTTTTGTAATATAATTCAATTATTTGCAAGCGTTGCTCGTTAGTAAGTCTATTCATTATGAAATGTCAAAGCATACTGAGCATCTTTCTCTTTGACACCTTGTCTGAAATCCCGCGTGATCTGTCAAATACTAATGCATGAAAATCCTAACCACAAAAAAATCACCCTTTACAACAATTTTATCAGACTAAATTTAATAGATTTAACAATGCAAGTCAGTTGCTCGAACCTAATAAGGTTATAACGCAAGTTTTAGTAGTACGTTTACAGCGGGTATGGTAGTTAATCCCGATTCAGAAAATCCGAAGTCCGTAAAATCCCGACTTAACGATAGTTCAATCCATAAATGCCCGTCTAAGTAAAATCTACGCAACCAAATCCTGACGGCACAAAATCTCGAAAATCCCGACTTTTAACTCGCACGAGATTTTATTTTAAAAAATCGGGATTTTTTGGAGATTTTCGTTATTACATTACTGAACTTACTGTAAACGATTAGTTTGTATATTTTGTTTTTACTTTACTGATTTTTTCAATCATTTTATCTTTGATATATACTTCAAAGATAAAAGATATAAAAATTAGATCAATTATTTCAGTGCGTTAATAATATAAGTTCTACAATTATTTTATTAATAAATGTAAAATATAATATAATTTTTTCAATACAAATAAAAAGAATTGTGAAGATTTGTTATCTAATTCTTCAATAAATTTCAGTTTCCCTGTTATACGTACTCGACAAATCACCTTTATAAGCAATTTTATTAGCTTGAGATTGTGTGGAGTCGGAATTTCGTTTAATCGAGTTTTGTGCATTCAAAATTTTTTGAAATCGGGATTTTAATTCTTTTTTATTTTCGAAATTTTGTGGAGATTCACAGCTTAGCTATACTATACTATGATATATTCAATTTTAAAAATAATATTTACACAAAGGAAATGTTATTAATAAGTTACTTACACTATTCAATTTCTTATTATTTTTCCTCAATTTTCCTCATTTTAGCGATTCACAATTTTCGTACGTCTTAAGGTATACAGTTATGTTCCTTTTAAACATTATAGAGTTTGTAATGTTCTTTAGCTCCGAAGGCAGAGTATTATATTTCAAGATTTGATTTTCTTCTTGTATTATAGTCATTCATGTTGGTCTTGAGCTTTGATCAAATGAAAATTGTGTGTGATTTATGGTATATATTTTATTTATCAAAATTAGTAGAAATCTATCAATTAAAAACCTTAGTGATTGAAACTCATCAAAAAGTTTCTTAGGTGGGTAACTCACTGGAACATTAATAATGTTTTTGAGAACTCGTGTTTGCAAAATCTCTAGCTCTTTAATTTTATAATTCGCAGCACCACTCCAAATCGAATTAAGGTAAGTTAACCTGCACTGAATGAATGCGTGATACATAAGCAAAAGCGCTTTTTTGGAAGGATATATTTTAATCGATTGATAGCGAAAATATATGGAAATATATTCTTTTTAATTTTGTCAATATGACGAGACCAGTCCAGCTCGCTATTAATCACCAACCCAAGATAATTATACTTGCTAACTCTTTCAATTTCGAAAGAACTATAAGTAAATATCATTATACATAAATTTAGTATGATTTAGCGTTAAATGGTTTATATTAAGCCAAATGTTTCAATTTTTGTAAATCATTTTGAATTGTTTTATTTATTTATTTATTTATTTATTTATTTATTTATATTTAAAAAGCTACAGATATTTAAATTAGTTTACAAAGTAGCCACTTAAATTTTACGCTTAAGCATACAACATTATAAGTTAAAGACAAAAATAAAAAATAATAGGAACAGTCAGAAACTAGTTGAGCTTGTTTTGACTGTACCAACAAAAAATTAAATTTATAAAATATAAGAGCGTGAGGTGCTCTGCTCAGTTTAAAGATAAAGTAACACGAGCAAATGTGCACGAGGTAAAAGAAAGTATGTGGAAAAGTGGCCCATATGTATTTGGAAACTCGAAAACAGAAATAACGATGAACATCAATCAATCATAACAGAATAAAAATATAAATAACGGGTGTTATTTCAAGCCTGATAAAACTTGAAATTGTAAAAAATAAAACAAAAAATTAAATTTTTATGAAAAATATACTCTGGCAGATCTCAGTATACTCTGGCAAATTATCATGAATAGACGCTCGAACAACGCTACGAAATTATTACAGTTTACTTTGAAAATCAGGCCGAGGATCACGTTACAGTCAATGTCTTTGAAAATATGGATGACATTGATCCGGACGAGATGTGTTTTCAACAGGAACCATCGACTTATTTAAACCAAAATTTGACGATAAGTTGATTTCGAGAAATGGACCTGTCAATTGGTCTCCAAGGTTGTGTGATTTGACACCTCTCGATTATATCCTGTGAGGCTACGTGAAGTCACTGGTTTATGCTGATAAACCAGCCATAATTGACGCCTTGGAGGCCAGCATTGTCCGTGTTATTCGTGACATACGGCCAGCAGTGCTCGAAAAAGTCGTCGCCCAAAATTGGTCTGGATGTCCAATGCGTTTCGTCAAGAGCAGCCGCGGTGCCCATATGCCCGAAATCATTTTCAAATATTAATGCCATGTATTAAATTTTTGTTTAATTTTTTGTGTTATTTTTTACAATTTTAAGTTCTATCGGGCTTAAAAACACTCTTTATAACATCTCTTACAAAAAAAACGTAAAATTAAAATAAAATGTGAGCAGTATGAAAATAAATAACATTAAAATTTAACAATACTTTTTTAAATCATTGATTTGTTAAAAACCAAAAAGCCAACACTTCAATTCTTTTAAAAAATTTGCTCTACTTTCTGACTTTACTTGACTGGGTAGTAAGTTATATATACAGGGGTCATAATACTATAAAATCTACGACAGTATCCCTCCCGAATAAAATTAATAACACGTAGATTTTTAACTCTCAAATCGTACTGATCAATCTAGATATTACTTTTACGTAACCGCACCTCGCGTAAAAAATTTGCAATACTTTATAAACGTTAACGTAACGGTAGAATTTGAGCTGACTTGAATAATGGAAATGATGTAACCTTTGACTTTTTATAAAACATGACTAGAATGCCAAATTATGAAGATAAATACCACCCCAAGCAGCTAATGCACACTCGATTTTCGAATTAAATAATACAAAGTAAACGGATTTAAGAATGCGCTGAGGACATATTGACCTTAGAAGGTAAAATTGTCGAAGTGAAACGCAGATTTTCTTGCAAATGTTGCTAACATGTTCAGAGAATTTCAATTTGCTGTCCAAAATAATGCCTAAGTATTTAAACCTGGAAACCATTTCTATTTGAAAACATTTAAAATTACAGTCAGAAAGTGAACAACTAAAAGCATGACTAATAATTATATTTGGGAAATCATCTACATTTGATGAAAAATTCCTGAAATCACAAATTCACTCTATGGAGCCATAAGTCATGTTTTAATTTTATGATTTTTATGTTTTGAATGTGTAGCCTTGATTGAAAAAAAAAATTTGAAATACTTTAATATTTTTTGTTGTTCTTGTTGTTAAAGATACAGGGTGTCAAATTTTGAGAAAAACGATAATCATGATGTTGTTTATATGTCAATAAAAAGAAAAATAATTGTCCGATAATTATGATTTTGGGCTCATGTTAAATGTAAGTTAATAAGGATTTCTAAAAAAATATAAAAATATTATATTGTTTAAATCCTTCTTCTCTAAATTTCCCGCCAAAATGTTCTTTTTAAATTTTCTCAAAAACCTATTGTTTTTTTTTTCTAGAATTCGATAATTAATATTTTACAACATATCAAAAAACTATAATACCGTTATTTTTTGTTTTCTTGCAAAAATCGTTTTAGTAAGAGAAGCATTTCATTTTTATATGGAAAAACTGTATTTCAGTGGATATTTCTCAGTGTTTTGAAATTGTTTACAAAAAGGATTGTTCAGTTAAATTATTAACACTAGATATACCGACAATTTGACCATACCTATTTCTACCGACACCAGTCAAAATGACTGGTTTTAGGTAAAATGGTTAGTGGGGTTTCCGGTCTTAATGTATTTTAAAAAATGATAAATTACTTCAATTAAGTTAATTGTAATATATTATATTAATTATAACTACATATATTTATTAGTTAATTGAACATAATAAGTAGTAAAAAAAATAAGGTGAAGTAGTAAATTGAAAATATAAATTTTAAAACCAGTCATTTTGACTGGTGTGGTAAATCTAGTGTTAATATTTATTATTCAAATTTAATTACATATATTTAAAATTTCAAACCCAAATTCTTTTGATAATTTTATTTTATTGTTTAACATTAAATCTTATTCAAACTACAATTTAAATTTAACATAATCGTCAGAATTAGAATATTTTACTGTTTACTGTTTACTTTTACTGTTTTTAAATTTTCAAACCTTGTTGCAAGTTTGATTTGCTTGGATTTATGTTCTGCGTCTGAACAAAATCCAAAATTGATATCTGTCTTCAACGTTTTAGCCCATTTAAATAATTCATCTGCATTGGTTATTGTACTGCTGTATTCCATTGTGAGACTAGCTCTGGATGCCATTCTTTTGATGGTACCTCCTACTCCATCACATGGACCTTTTCCATGAGCTGTTGCATGGAAATACCATTCACAATCAACTCCAAAATCCTCTTTGTGTTTTAAGATGTTCTTAAAATTTTTTATTATTTTTATAATGCGTGACTGCCCCATCGGTAATATAATAAATTTTAGATAAACTGGATATTTTAGTTTTCAAGAACTGCATCAATTTTTCAATGAATAAGTGAACCGCTACAGTATCGTGGTGAAGACAATCCGATATTATAATGAAGGTGTGGCGAAGTAATTTGACATCCAAATTTTGGTAAATTATAAATGGATGAATAGTCGCTTGCTTATTATTCCAATGAAATCCTTGTGCGGCATTTTGCAATATAAATGCATAATTTTCTGCAAAATCACATAAAACTATCACCTCCGTAGACTTCAGCGACAATTTTTTATTTTTTAAGAAGTTGGACTGCAGAAGTGAAATGAAGCAATGAGGTGACAGATTCTTCAGCTTATTCATGAAATAATCCAGAAATTCAACGGTTGAGAAAAGGTCTCCAGATTGCACCTATCGGTAGAAACCCACTGACTAAATTTTAACTCAGCATCCTCGCAGCCATGTTCCTGAAATACATTTTTCAAATATTCTTTAAAGTTATCCAGTCCTGGGCAGCTTTCGCATTGTAGAAGGTAACATGTTGGTGTAGGCTCATCACATAAAATATTTGAAATACAATCCCGGTAGTGCGCTATCTTTCCGTTGGTAATAGTTTCCATTTTGGTGCCATAAATAATTAATTTTACATTTTGATGTATGGTACACACGCAGACTGTGTGCGTTCCACTACTACCTGGTTGTACACAGTATTTTGGACGAAGTAGTGAAAATTTAAAAAAACCAATTTTTTTGATTCGTAGATGTAGAGGTGATGTTGTTGATGGTCCCGCAACTGGTGACAACTGTGATTCTATTTTTCGTTTGCAGGTAATATTTATATAGCACGTTGAACAGAGATACAAATTATCTTGATTCTCAACTGATTGTGGCATAAATTGCTTAACATAATCCGTAACTCGTTTTAGTTTACTCGAACACTTTGAATCGTGATATGGTTTACAACACTTTCGAAATTTATCCATTATCAAATTTAGCGCACTAGTACTTATTTATCCACTTAAACACTCAGTTTAACACACTGTTACTTTTTCAAATTTTAAAAAATCTTACTCCTTATTTAAAATGTTGTCTACAATTCACAATGTGTAACTAATCAAAAATTTTAATTTTTACTCCTATTTATATCAACAATGTTCTTTTTTTGTTTTCAAAAGAATTACTCATCGTTTAACAGGTACGCCTGCGTCAAGTAAAAATAATCCACCCTCAATAAAAAAGAGGGAAACAACATTTTATTTAGTCTTTTATAAAATAACCCAAAAAAAAGAAAAGAAATTTATGGTACTACGACTAACCAAACGATATAACCCAGGAGGTGGCACATGTGACTCATACTTAAATATGACGCAAAATTGTACAATAAATAAAATACAAAACACACAAATTAAGTGAACTACCACTTTTGTAAACAATTTCAAAACACTGAGAAATATCTATATAGCTTTCCATATAAAAATGAAATACTTCTCTTACTAAAACGATTTTTGCAAGAAAACAAAAAATAACGGTATTCTAGTTTTTTGATATGTTGTAAAATATTAATTATCGAATTCTAGAAAAAAAAAAAAAAAAAAATAGGTTTTTGAGAAAATTTAAAAATAACATTTTGGCGGGAAAGTTAGAGAAGAAGGATTTAAACAATATAATATTTTTATATTTTTTTAGAAATCCTTATTAACTTACATTTAACATGAGCCCAAAATCATAATTATCGGACAATTATTTTTCTTTTTATTGCGATAAATACAATGCCATAATTATCATTTTTCTCAAATTTTGACACCCTGTATCTTTAACAACAACAAGAACCAAAAAAAATTAAGTGTCTCAAAATGTTTCTTTTAATCAAGGCTACATATTCAAAACATGAAAATCATAAAATTAAAACATGACTTATGGCTCCATAGAGTGAATTTGTGATTTCAGGAATTTTTCATCATATATATATATATATATATATATATATATATATATATATATATATATATATATATATATATATATATATATATATATATATAATATATATATATATATATATATATATATATATATATATATATAATATATATATATATATATATATATATATATATATATATATATATATATGTATATATATATATATATATATATATATATATTTATATATATATATATATATATATATATATATATATATATATATATATATATATATATATATATATATAGGGTTATCCAATTCAAGCTTGATAAAGTAAACTTAAAAAAAACACACAAAATATTCGGAATGTATTGTAATTTTTATTTCATTTTACAGATTGATCCTTGCCATTTTTAGTATATATATATATATATATATATAAAAGGCGAGCTCCTTTAAACACCTTTTTCATAATATTTTCGCAGACTTCTGGTGTTATTGAAGTAATTTCGTTTCTAATGTTGTCCTTAACCATCGGTTGTGGTTGGTTTATTGGCGTACAACTTTTCCTTCAAGTACCTCCATAGGAGGAAATGAAAATGGTTCAAATCAGGGGATCGTGGGGGCCAGTCGATATCACCACCTTTTGATATTATTTGACCTCGAAAAATGTCTCGCAAATTTTGCATCGTACGACGAACTGTATGGGATGGGGCACCGTCTTGTTGGAACCCCATGTTCTGTAGGTTTAGTTGATCCAATTCGGGTACAAGAAAATTTTTCAACATGTCCCGATAGAGTTTACCAGTAACTGTTACAGCATTGCTTCTAGCATCCTCAAAGAAATATGGCCCAACGATGACGCCGGCCCAAATGGCGAACCATACAGTTACTCTACGAGAGTGTAGTGGTGTTTGGTGTATCAATTGAGGGGTTCAGCCGTTCATGGTCATTTTCCTTCAGCTCTTATGTCAATTAAATTTTATATGGGTATAAATACAAATCTTGGAGAATTTTTAACAAACATGATGTAGACATTCCCCACGGCGTCGATATGAGGTACCTGGACATTCAGCAACACTCTGCCTCACTGCAACAATTTTTTCTTGTGGTCGTTGGCTTAATTGTCACAGTCTTTACTTTATTTCCCTTTATTCCCCAAAAAGCTACAAATTAAATGAAATTTAAAATAAAAAGGAACTTCTCTGATTCGGAAAGTTCTGTACTTAATTAGTACAATATCCATCTGATAGCATTTAAAACGCCGTAAAATAAAATAAATAAACAAAAAATTATTGTCAATTATTTTGCATTTTACTGTATTTTGTATGAACTCTATTTTAAGGTATTTTAATTATGAACGAAAACTGTTTCTTGAAACATTGATCTTATTTATACTATTCAAAACAAAGGAAAGCTGAAAGCAATACGATTTGTGAACGTATTTGTGAATTTAATATCGTCTTCAAAGTTCGATAAAGAATTAACTTCACGAACTAAAAAATTTTTTGAACAAGCGATAAAGGAAGTGCCCTTTGGAAAACCCGAATTTTTCTCCCAACGTCTTAAAAGCCTCTTGTTTTAACACTGTTTTTGGGTATTAAAGTTGGCCTTTTTCTTACTATTTTAAAAAATGTGTGTGTTGCTAAGCTACACTTTTAATTCTTGGTGTAAAAGTAGGTACTTTTAATATTAGGACAAAAACATTATAGTGAAGACCCAATGATATGTATAATGTATTTTTTAATAAGTATTTTTATTTTTTTTATTTCGGAAAAATCTTACGTGATTTTAATGGCAATAGGTTTAACACAATTTCTTTTGTTGTTTGAACCACATCCGGTGGTAAATTTGATAAATCTTCTGATTCAAACATTTTGTTCGCGAGTCAAACCAAACAAAAGTCATGATCTCCTAGTTTCACAAAATATTTCAACAAATTAACTTTCAATTTTGAAGGTTTAATTACATAATTTGTACTTAATCGTATAATTAGTATACAATGAGGTTTTCTTCGTTGGAGAAAAAATAGTAAAAAAAAAAAAAAATAGTATGTGTTATTCGGATTGTCACGTTGACTTTGCTTGACTCGCAATCTTTGCTTTTGCTCAGCTACGCTGCGCTTCGCCTCGCATGCAAATATAATTGCTCGTCAAACAAAGTATCACTTTTAATCCTAATGACACAATGTAATGGGTTTTCCAATAAGATTGATATGATTCGCAACAATTCAATTGTTGCACTTGCTGTGTGGCACGTAGCCCCGTCTTGTTGGAACCAAATGTTGTCAAGAACAACTTCTTCCAATTTTGGCCATAAAAAGTTGGTTATCATCGATCTATACTGATCTCTATTGACAGTAACGGTGTTACCAGCTTCATTTCGAAAAAAATACGGACCGATAATTCCACCAGACCAAAAACCACACCAAACTGTCAATTTAGGTGAATGTAATGGTTTTTCATGAATAATTTGTGGATTTTCTTCGCACCAGAATCGACAGTTTTGTTTATTTACCGCACCACTCATATGAAAGTGAGCCTCATCGGAGAAGATGATTTTCTTAAAAAAATCGTTATCGTTTTCAAGTTGTTCCTGAATAATTTGTAAATGTTGTTCTTGCGTATATCTCACCATGATGAAATTGTAAACATTACTGAATACAATGAAATAAAAAATGACAGATTATGGCATATTACAAATGGCCGAAACGTCACTTAAAAATCATATCATTCCTATTGGAAAACTCATTACTATTATTTCTACCAGACAATTTGACTTTTAATGTGAAAATATTCAAATGTGAGTAATTATGGCGGACATGTCTTCCAGTTACGACGTTAATGTGGCATAGCGTATATAATTATCTTGACTCTCAATAATTTAAAAATCGAAAGAATCATAAACAAAGTTTATCAAATCAATTTAATTTATATTCGTTTGAAATAAAATGTTTTAGGAGCATTATATATTTTTGAAGGGGAATCATATTTAAATTAATTTTGGATAATTTATATTCATGCCTGTGAAGCAGTTAAATGGTACAGAATACTAGTTTTCTCAAAAAATCAGTAACAAGAGTAAAATAAGATAAAAAATTATAGGTCACAAGTGAATAAAATACAAAGAAGGTACAATCCGTCTTCTCTAAACTTCTAAAGTCTACATTCATATTATTTAATATAAATGTATCACAGTGCAAAATTTCCACAGGGCATTGACTCATATCTATGCATATATCCCACAGTATAAAAGGAATCTTTTAGATTACCTCAATAGACATAATTTTATAAAATATATCCCATACTGTGTGTTTCTACCCGTCTGTACAAAAAATCCAAATCCTTTCAACTAAAAAACGCATAAGTTAAAAAAAACAACGAGTGAAAATCATTATATTCAAATTATATCTCTATTGTCATGATAATATCGAAAATCTGAAAAGCCAAAATAGCTCGGTTTGTACACATAATTATGAAAAGGGGTTGAAAAAATTCATTGTTTCCTATTACAATTACACAACCACACCATCCAGAAAATCTACATAACGTATACGAACTAAAGATAATTTAAAAAACCTAAATCTACAATTCATAAAATCATAATAATAACAATAATCATATTTAAAAATAATTGTTTCAAGTCTCAACTACTCGTACGTTTGAGGTGTTATTTTGTGGTGAATCCACATGGTATACATGTATAACCCGTACAGTGTACATACTATGAATTGTATATGTATGTTTGTACTTTTAGTGTTAAAATGAATGACAGTTAATTAACTTAATAATAATGGTATGACATTAAACGTATTGAACGCTGGTTGATTCTTCAAAATACTGTTGTTCCGAATCGAGCGTTTGAGTGGACTTTTTAACTTGGTTGAATCACGTTTGAAAAAGTGTAAAAAAGCCACAATACAATATATCTTTTATTATTTTATATTATATTAAGATAAACAATAGAAACTCCATTAACAAAAAATATAAATTTATACAAGTCAAATATTTCTGCCTGCAGCGACGATAACTTCTATGGAAGTATTGATAATGAACGGCGAACGCAACCATAATTCTTTATTTGTATCAACCCTCATAACCAAAATATGTAATTACAAACCGAAACACCTAAACGCAATATTCGAATTACTAGCCGCACAATCAAAGTTCCACAAAAAAAACTTTACGTTTTAAATAAATGCAGGTGTTGGTGTGTACATTGTTTGGTGATACCAAACATTCCGCCGACCTTGAACTATTTAGTTCAAACTACTGGTAGTAAGACGAGCTTTACGATCGGTCGCTTGATTATGCCCGCCTTAGTACGAAGAGTGACTACACGAACAACTCCATTTTTCCCTGGATGAGTTTCAATGATTCTTCCGAGTGGCCAATTTGCTGGAGTCATATTTTCATCTCGAATTACTACGACGTCGTCGACTTTCAAGTTATTGTGCTTATGCTGCCATTTCGATCGATTGTGTAGCGTGGTTAGGTACTCCGTATGCCAACGAGCCCAAAAATGCTGCATCAGGTTCTGAATGAGCTGCCATCGTGATAGCCGATTTTGTTGTATAGGCTTGTAGTCCGGTTCAGGAACCATCGTCAGCGGTTGCCCGATTAGGAAGTGTGCCGGTGTTAGCGCATCTTCTTGTTGTGGTGATAATAAACAGAGCGGTCTCGAATTTAAGATCGCTTCAACCTGTGTCAGGAACGTAGACATTTCTTCGAAATTCAGCATTGTGGTGCCAAGTACTCTTCGGACGTGGTATTTAGTAGATTTAACTGCGGCCTCCCAGAGGCCACCAAAATGCGGAGCTGATGGTGGGATGAAATGCCAATTTGTATTGTAATCTAATAAAAAATTAGAAATTAATTGATTATGACTTTTAGAGTTATTTAATTTTTGAATTTCAGCAAAGGTATTTTTGGCTCCAACGAAATTGGTGCCATTATCGCTGAACATGTCAGCAGCCACCCCTCTCCGAGCCATGAAGCGTTTCAGGGATGCGATAAACGCGTCGGTGGTTAGATCACTAACTAATTCAATGTGAACGGCCTTGCTACTTAAACATACAAAGATGGCTATGTACGCTTTATGTGAGACAGATTTCCTGTCCGTCATTGCTTTTAACCATATGGGACCAGCATAATCGACTCCGGTCTGGTAGAATGCGTATTTAAAGTTGACCCGTTCTGGTGGTAATTCACCCATTAGTTGGGTTTTTCTCGTGGCTTTGTAACGTGTGCAAGGTATGCACTTGTGAATATGTTGACGTATTAGGTTTTTGCAATTGATGATCCAATATTTTTGTCGTATAGTAGTTATCATGACGGATTGCGGTGCGTGTAAGTATTTTAGGTGTGTCTCATCAATTATTAAGTCGGTTATAATATGATTCGCAGGTAATATTATTGGGAATTTCACACTGTAGCATACGTTGGCATTTTGGATGCGACTGCCTACCCTCAACAAACCAAACTGGTCGAGAAATGGATTTAAGGGAAGTAACTTGCTTGACGATGGTAATGCCTTTTGTCGCTGTATGTTCTTAATTTCGGCAGTGAACGGTTCCATTTGTGCCCACTTGATAACTCGTTCTGACGCCAATTTAAAGTTGGTTGTTGATAGGAGGTCTTCCTTTGGTTCACCGTTTATCGCTCTTCGTAGATTGGAATAAAATTGGAATATTCTAGCAATAACCCTTAGGAGTTTGGAAAATTTGAAGTGTCTTTGGGCCAAGTTTGTTAGGAACTTATTTTCGACGTCAGCGTGGTAATTGGCCACTGTAGATGGTCTGCATTCGGAACTATCAGCGGAATATTGCAATTGTGTTTGATCAGGCCACAATACCTTTTCTTCACGAAGCCAACTAGGTCCCTTCCACCACAGTTCAAAGTTGACCAAGGTAGACGGTAAAATGCCGCGGCTAGCGCAATCCGCTGGGTTTTCTTTTGTCGGAACATAACGCCATGTCGATCGAGATGTAGTTTCCAAAATTTCACAGGTGCGGTTCGCTACATATGACTTCCAGGATCGGGGATGCGCTGATAACCACCATAACACAGTTGTAGAGTCGGTCCAGGTAAATAACTCACTCGCAGGACATTGTAACGATTTAACCACCATTGTCATCAGCTTGGTTAATAGAAGCGCAGCACATAGTTCCAATCTTGGAACTGATACCGTTTTAATGGGTGCGACTTTGGTTTTCGCCGTTACGATGGTCGTTTCGTACTTCCCAAACTTATTTTTCGTTCTAGCATAAATAACGGCCGAATATGCTAATTCTAACGCGTCGGAAAAGCCATGCAATTGGAAATCTGACTCTTCGGTATGAAGCCAACGAGGTATTGCAATTTTCTCTAATTTCGTTAACTCCTCTCTTAAGGCTGTCCATCTCTTGGTGATGTGGGTAGGTAGAGTGTCATCCCACTGAAGATTTAATAGCCATAGCGATTGGAAGAGAATCTTGATCATCACTGTAGAAGGAGATAGCCACCCAATAGGATCGAAAATCTTGGACGCTTCTGATAACATTCCTCTTTTGGTCATGGTGGGTTGTGCTGAAATGGACACTTTAAAGTGGAAGTTATCGGTTTGCGGAGTCCACTCTAGTCCTAATATTTTTATGGATCGATTTTCTTCGCGGATTTGAATAGGAACCACTTCTTGATTCTCCAATGGAATGGTGTTTAATAATGCTTGGCAATTCGTGGCCCACTTCCTAAGATGAAAACACACGGATTTTAGTATTGTAATAACTTGGTCCTTTAGCAGTATGGCTTCTTCTTCCGTCTTAGCCCCCGACATTAAGTCATCAATATATAAATCCTCACGAACAATTTTGGAGGCGATTGGGTACTGCTCTTGAAATTCATCGGCTAGTTCAATCAGCGTTTTGGTTGCTAGATACGGGGCGGAGGCGGTTCCATATGTTACGGTTACTAGACGATAATGTTCAATCGGTGTTGCTGGATTCTCCCGCCACACAATTCTTTGGTATTCGGTGTCAGCTGGGTGCATGGCAATCTGCCGGTACATTTTCTCAATGTCTGCCGTAAAAACTATTGGATGTTTGCGAAATCTGAGGAGAATAGCATATAGGGTATCTTGTACGGTGGGTCCTACCAACAAATTGTCATTCAACGAAATTTTGTTGGACGTTTTGGCGGAAGCATCAAATACAACGCGCACCTTGGTAGTAGTACTTGATTGTTTTATTACGGCGTGGTGTGGGAGGTAAAATGAAACCCTCGAATCTATGGTAACTTGTTCCGGTGGTATGCGTTTCATATGCTCCAATAGCTTGTATTCCCGCATAAAAGCGATATATTCTTCTCGTAGCTTCGAATCCCGCTGTAATCGATCCTCCATTGCAAAAAATCGCCTTAGTGCCGTATTAAATGAATTACCTATTTCGATTTTGGTAGGTTTGAATGGAAGGTGGACTATGAACCTCCCATCCGGTGCGCGGGTTTGGAACTCCATAAAATGCCTCTCACACAGCTCTTCATCGTTGGTTAAAGGATTGACTGTTGCTACCTCTTCGGTTTCCCAAAATCGCTGCAAAGATTGGTTGATATCGATCTCTGATACCAGACTAATGGTTGATGTACCTTGAACTTGATCTGGATACATATTACCGGCAATGACCCAGCCAAAAATACTATTTTGCGCGATTGGTAATCCTTTGTCCCCGTATATTTTGCCATCCTGGATGACATCAAAAAAATGGTTGGAACCGATTAAAATGTCAATGCTACTGGTCTCATTAAAATGTGGATCCGCAAGTTCTAGGGATTTCAGATGGTTCCAACTAGATGGACAAAAACTGCTTGATGGTATTGGCATGGCGACTTTCGGCAATATGAATGCATTGACGAAAATCATCAACTCTGGATTGCACCGGGAATAAATATTCAAGCGGGTACTTCCTCGGGAAGTTCCAGCTGATAAAGCACCAACTCCAAGAATTTTAACATTAGCTCGTTCGGTAGGTAAACCCAGACGTTTGACACAGGCTGAAGTTATAAAAGACGCCTCGGATCCGGAATCCAATAATATACGACAACAGTGTAACTGTCCTGACTTATCTTTCACATGGACCAATGCGGTTGGTAACAGCGATCGACTTCGATTGATCTCGGGTGATTTAGGTACGATCGCTTCATACTTATTGGTCAGGTGTTGTTGATAATGGTTGTACAATGGTAGTTCATTCAGCTGCAAATTATTGGTATTGGATGGTATGTTGATTGCTGCATGGTTTGTAATGGTTGGTGATTTAATTGGAGTTGCGTTGGAGGGCAACGCTTTTGTTGATCGTTGATTGGTTGGTTGAGTGTTGATTGAAGATAAATTGTTGATTGATGGAGAGTTATTCGGATTTGGATTCAAGTTTGACATATTTTCAATTAATGGTGTATTGGGTGTACCTATTGTATTGTTGAGTGGTGAACTCGGTTTAGGTACCGTGGAATTTATTGGGGGTGGGCTTATTGGCGAATTGGTTTTGGTCGATGATAAACTATCGGTAGGTAATGGAACGTACGCGGTATGTGCTGACTGAACGATAGTATGAGCTTGCGATTCTCCTTGGTTTGGTTTTGAGACATTCGGCAAATGAAGTAAACTGTTGTGACGTTTGCGACATAATTGACAGGAACGTTTCGAGCGGCAAGATTGTACGGTATGGGTGTCACTTAGGCAATTGTAACATCTTGAATTTTGATTTATAAAATTTCTCCTCTCTGTGATGCCCATTCCCTTGAACTTTTCGCACTGGTATAATAAATGTTCGGCGTTGCACAATGGACATTTTAAATTGGATGCGGTGACGGTACATGAATTTCTCACACTTGAAGCGAGTCGCACTACGGGTTTGGTTATGGTTTCTCTTACTCCTTCGAGTGTATCTGCTCTGGTTTGAAGGCAATCCATTAGGTGTTGCAGCGTCGGGTGCTCTATTTTCGAAGACTCGTGCTGCCAAAACTGCCTACTATCGTCATCCAAATTATTCACCACTATATATATTAACCACGGATCACGTAACTCCCCCTGGGTGCCAATGGCCTTTAGACCTCTTATAATCTCATTGCTGGTATCGGCTAGCTTGCGAATGGTGTTCGCGTTAACACGAGTGATAGATGGTTGCTTAAAAAATGTGTCGATGTAATTATTTATGGTGACCTTCTTTTTATCGTACCGTTTAACAAGAATCTGGTAAGCTTCGATATAATTCGCGTCCGTTATATTCAAATGCTTAATAAGGCCTAATGCTTCTCCCTTGAGTAAACCTTTTAAATGCTGAAGTTTTTGGGCTGCGGACAACATTACCTTATCATGAACTGAACTATTAAACAGATCAAAAAAACTTTGCCAGTTTCGAAAGTCCCCTTCAAACATAGGTATATTCAATCGTGGTAATTTGGTTTCGTTTGAACCCGAATGACCTTGACACATGCTTTCGTTACGCGATAACGTGGTATTTAACGGGATAGAGGTATGAAAACGTCGAATTGCAGCATTTAAGAGTGCCACCGCGTGGTAATAACTTTCATCGAATTCGTCTGACAGCGAAATTAATTCTGCATCAATTTCAAACATTTTATTTTCAACGTGTGCGAATTCAGTAGATAAGACATTTGTTTTATCTAATCGAACCGTAATATCCTCCAATCTTGTCTCAGCACAAACAGACTCTGCAAATGTAACAATTTTGGTCATTTGACCTTTCACTATTGAGCGCCGCCTTTTGAGAGCTTCCATCGTGCGGTAAACCACTTAGATTCTCAACCGGTACGTATACACAAACTGTAGTTACAAAAAAACGACTATAACGTTCAAATGTAGGTATATTTGCAACGTTAAATGTGGTAACGAAATTATAACCTTGAACCAAGCACTACCGCGTCGCGATAAAATACGAAAATGGAAACCGGTTGCCCCAATACTAACCAAATGAACACCAATTTATGTCAATAATTGATATATGTTTCTCGTGACATGAACAAATCCAATTGCACCAACAACAAACAAAAAAAAATACACTGATTTATATGCAACTACGTTCTGTACAAATTTTTCTCACAACAAAATATAAACTAAATAGCTGAATTGGATTGACTTGGTTGTCAATTAACTTTTGTTTTATATAGTATATCAATAATAAAAAAAATTGTACTTAAGGTTTGTTTTTCCAAAATGGCGAACCCACGCTGGTACTTTTCTCCCGATCCGGCTCGAAGGACCATGTTCCGAATCGAGCGTTTGAGTGGACTTTTTAACTTGGTTGAATCACGTTTGAAAAAGTGTAAAAAAGCCACAATACAATATATCTTTTATTATTTTATATTATATTAAGATAAACAATAGAAACTCCATTAACAAAAAATATAAATTTATACAAGTCAAATATTTCTGCCTGCAGCGACGATAACTTCTATGGAAGTATTGATAATGAACGGCGAACGCAACCATAATTCTTTATTTGTATCAACCCTCATAACCAAAATATGTAATTACAAACCGAAACACCTAAACGCAATATTCGAATTACTAGCCGCACAATCAAAGGTCCACAAAAAAAACTTTACGTTTTAAATAAATGCAGGTGTTGGTGTGTACATTGTTTGGTGATACCAAACAACTGTTATACCGTTTTGGGGACGATGCAAGGATTATTGATAGCATATAATATTCCACGGCAAATGTAAAATATACTTTGAATCATAAAATATTGAAATTTAATAGTATAGGGTGCAGTCAAGAATTCTGTCACTGTCCAGGTTAAACTGAATAAAAATAGGGTGTAATTTCCGTATATCTGAAACCGGTTAAAATACATTAACCACTAACAACCAAGAGGTTTAGCGGAAATCCTGTTTTCTTGTTCATTTGTGCTGATTATTCGCTGTTATTCAGTGCATACTTAAACGTACTCTGCCGATAACTCAGATTCAAATATTTTGTGATCGCAATCAAAATTTGACAACACTCTTTATTCGTTGTTTCGACACGTCGAAGTTCAAATTTGCTGATGCTGACCCAGATCAACGATTTAGTGATTTAATATATAGCGAACGCACGATTTAATATAGCATAAAGTACTATATTGCAGCTACTTGATATATTCTCCAGTACCAGTTCAAAAACTACCGATCTAAAACAAGTTTTGGAAAAAACAACACACATGATTGTGCAAACTACAAATGTAGGCTATTGATAGCAAGCCTGTAACACGTTCTTTCCAAGTAAAATTTGATTTTTTTTGACGTTTACAAAAACATAAATAATGTTAATGTCAAAAATATAAATATTTGCCTGTGAAATGTTGACATTAAAGTAATTTTCTGTATTTTATAATTGCATATTATTATAATATATAACAAGATGGTTAAATATCAATTGTGTGGTTAATTTATATCTGTAAATATATTGTTCATATACAAATTTCGTATTTGTTGTTCTGTTTCTTTTTTCTATGTAAGTAATTTTAGAAAGGTTTATATAATATCCCTACAGGAAGGTAATCGATGAACTCATCGATGAATTCACGAAGAATGTCATAATGAGGTCCCGAATGAACTTTTTTCAAGGCCTAGCTAGGAACTAAAGTATTATAAAATTCTCATAGTTGCAATAAACTATAGTCTGTCCTTAGTATTATATATGTATTGTATTTTATCCAGTCATACGAATTTCATAATATAGGAGAATTAAATTTATTTATTTATTTTATTCGTCCTGTTTTTAAAAACTAAAGTATTAAAATATATCCAATAATCAGAAATTTAATTTTTATTAAATCACTGAAGGTATTTAATTTTAATAAATTAAAACTTCCAGGCACTTCTAAAATTTTTACTAGAGTAACGTTTCCAGTAAAAGAAAGTAGTTTCTTTATGCACAACCGGATTTTCCATTGAAAAGGCAATAAGCCCATGCATTAATGAATTTTATCAACAAATCATTAATTAATTTAGCGGAACAAGAGATAACTCGAATTTAAAACCGGAACTGAGAGATAATAAAAAAATAAAGCACTTGGTTACGAATATGAATAAGAATTTCACTTATGTTGTTATCAATTGATTCAAAACAGGCATTTCCTAAACCAGTAAAGAAATAAAGGAAAATATTTCACCAAAAAATCCTTGGGTTATGGCAATTTAAATTGGTTAACAATACACTTATACTTCTTTATTTTCCGTAATCCTTATTATCTTCTATCAATAGTCAAAAAGATCACAATACTCGAAACAAATGAAATAAAAATTGTTGTGTAAGTATATTGTATAACCCATTTAAATTGTAAAACCCACCCATTTTGTGATGAAAATTTCTGCTCTGTTTCGTTACTCTATAACATTACGTACTCTTTGGTTGTACTAATTCGTAAAAACTTTCAAAATCAGAGAAATTATTTTTTAATTTAAATTGTTTGCATGCCTTCTAATTACAAATTAATAGTTACGTATAATATTTACTTTAAATATTAACTACTTGTATGCCTCTTTTCTTGTATGTATAATAAATTCTATATTCTTCTCTTCTTTCGCTCATTGTTGTTGTTGTATCTGTAAGGAAGAGGGCAACAGCAATGATAAATAAACCTGTTTCATTTATTTTAAAATGAAAGATTTGATGTGGTTATTTTTGTGTATAAACATTGCAACGCAATGTTTGTTGTTTTTTCTGGTATAAAGGATATAAGAAGTTTTTTTCATATTAAAAAACACATAGTCTATTGTGGAAATTCAAAACTTGTTATTGAAAGTTAAAGTTGGTTCAATGCCATTTATGTTTGGAATACACCATCGTTCATGTAACCATCATGGCTCCTGTTATATGCCTGCATCCGAACATCAAAATTTTTGACGAATGTTGCTCTTATGAGATCTTGAATTGTTTGTGAATCATTGCTATATACCTTACTTTTCAAAAAACCCAAAGAAAATAATCTAACGGTGCCAAATCGCATAATCTTGGTGGCCATTGGCCAATAAACATTACATTTTCTTTTTTCGTCTCTGATGGTCAGCTGGCTTCAATTACTGAGTTATTTGAATTTTGTAAGGATGCATGTATAAATCAACGTGTAAAGTTCGATGAAAAGTGGTTAGCGACACGTTTAATTGTTGTGACAGCGCCTGCAAGAGATGCTTGCTTGGCTATTAACAGACATTTTCTCTTACAGCTGTTACTGTTTCACGAGCACGAACTGGACGATGCTCTACGATCTGCAACTGATTCAGTTTCTTTAAAACATTCAACAATTTTGCGAATTCCAGGCTCTGTAGGACGTTCATGTTGACCAAAATCATCGCAATCGTAATTGAAGAAAGGTTTTTTTACAGAACGGCCATTTTCATAATAAGTTTGGATAACCGTTGTGTTGTAAACGAACACATGACTAAAAATGACATAGTTTTGAGTTTTAATTTATCAAAAAATCTTCGGGTTAACATCGCACAGAATTTTTTGTAATTTTTAATATTTTCTTGATCAACGATAATGAACTAGGCAGCGTAATAAACTGCGTAACGGTTTAACACAAATAATAAAAGGCGATATATAATTTAATTTAATTTATTTTTACTTATTATTTTGTTATTTTTAATATTTTATTATGCTATTATATTAACACACGAGAGTTCAAGGAAAGATTGCAGTCGCAAAATTGTTGATCAAATGGTCTCTTTATTTGCAATTCATAATTTTATCAATTAAATCAACTTCTTCTTTCTTTTGCAAAAGAAGCTGTATTCGATGTTTCTAATTGATTTCAAGTATGTTTATTTCTGTTATTAATTGAGATGAATGCTGTATTCTATATCCGAATGTTTTTAATGATTATTAGTAATGCTTAAGGTAACTAACAATGCTGATTTTAATTTAATAATTGACGATGTACTAAGAATTGTTAGGTCATCATATGAATAAACGTGATATGATTAATGTCGAATATTATTCATTACTCAGTACTCGCAGTACTCGCAAACCCATGTGAAATTTTACTGTTTTGGTTTGTTTTACTCAGTTTGAATTTCAATTTTAATCAATAAAACGAAATTGTTTAAATTATAACGAAGTATACATAAATATTAATGGTTAGGTTTAAAATTAAAATTCAAATTGATCAAAAATATATATTAAATAAATATAGCTCCTTTGATAACAACCCATATTAAATAACATTTGTACTTGATCGAAAATCTTGGATGAGTAATTGAGTAGAAATGATTTGGTTAAAAATATCGACTTCATCCTGCGAAATTCGAATACTCAAATAGTGCTTCGTGTTTGTATAAACAATCTTTGCTAACTTGCTCACTCTCGCAATAGAAACACCTACACTTGCTAGAAAAAGTCTGCGTTCACCTGCTATCTATCAGTTTATGTCATTAAAAAATTAAAAACCAACAAATATTTTCAAAATTTTATTTCATCTATTTATTACGTATTTCTTAATTACTCAACACGTAGGAATTCATTTATTTCGCTTTTAAGGTTTTTGAGATATCCGTAGAATTTTCAGAAAATACACAAAAGCGATGCAGAAAAGGTCTGCGTTCGCTTGTAATAAAAATGTTATTGCTTGCCACTTTTTAAAAGAAATGTTTTGCTCTGATTTGCATGGAATACATGAAATAAATTAAGCAAGCGAGAATGAAAAGAAAAACAAATCTTGATGTTTCATTTTTATTGAGTATTTGCTCTCGTACGTATTAATCGATTTCAGCTTTTAACCGGATAGTTGGGAAAGTACTCAATTGATTGTCTGGACAATTTGAGTATCAGGTTGAAATTATCCGGTTAGAGTAAGTCCGCACATCTCTATTTGTGGCACTCCTCGTAACAAAAATATTTATACACCGCGCCGCTTAATTACGAGGGATAGCTCGTTTCTCGGTATTTATCGAAATCCAAGCAATTACACGAAAAAAAGAGACAAGAAACGAAAAAGATCAGTCACCTCTTAAAAGTTAAAAAGACACAGTCTCAAGAAAAATAATAAATCAGTGAAGGTGTCGAACAATCTATTACACACTGAGAACCATTTTGTGAACTAGTAAAGAACAAAAATAAAATTTTAAGTTTCAAAGTTGATGTGTCAAAGATTTACAGATAAATATCGAACAAATAGTTTATATACTAAAATATAGTGAGTGTCATTAATCGTTTTAAATATTAATACCCGGTAACACCCGCTATAGGGAATGCTCGATGTTCGTGTAGTTGCTACAAATTTTCCACTTAGTTCTTCCAGCAAATATCGTAGCCCATCTTTATTGAATTTTGATTGTCTTTATCAAGACTAAAATATGATTTGTAAAATTCTATAATTGGGTTTAGTTATTCTTTACATTCTACTATTTTGTACTCATAATACATATAAATTAGAATAAATAAAATTTGAGGCCGTATCTAATCTAAAAAACAAATTAATGTTAATTTGCTTACAAAGTACAATTTAGTTTTGAGTTTTTCTATGGAGTTGTTCACTAAATACACGTCGAACAAAAATTCGTTTATGAACGTATAAAAATTGTTCGAATTCTGTTTGTCAGATAAGGGAAATTTCTAAATGTATTAAGTATAGGTACTAAGTCTTATTGGAACTGCACGAATTATTATTCATAAATACGAACCTTACGAATTCGTAAATATTTTGTTCGTGTGCGTATTCAGAAAGTTGCGCCTAGTACTCATGCACTGTAGAGTCTTGACATTGAAAGTGTTTTAGTTTGTATTAATAATGAGGAAATGGTTTATAAACAAATTCCAAACATACATATAAATGAATCGAATGGTATTTCATGTAAAAGTCCGGAAGCAACTTCGGTATTTGCATCTGTACATAACATACTTTCTGCTCTTTATCACATCACATTCTGTTAGGTGTAAAAGTTTGATTTCTAACCATTTTGTTGTATTAAAAATAACTTTTGCCAACTTTTAGAAGAAAATAATATTTACCTTACAAAGTTTTATTTCGATATGTTGCATATCGATTATCGGTCTAAAAATGTATCTCATTTTTAATCGAGTAACCTCGCTATAAACGTTTGCAATGAAAATTTATTGATAATTTGATATGATATAATGTAATAGAGGCGTACAGGCCAGCCATACCTGTTACCATAATCCTGAAATATAAACATTCAAATAACAAATTATATCTGAATGCGAATAATATTTCAGCATCATGCGGGTCCAGGCCCCACCTGCATCCTTAACAGATACGGTTAATTAGGAAAGGATGTTAGTAACAGAAACAACTAGGGCGAACCGCAGCAAAGTCATTTTCTAACTACTTAAATATATATATTAAAATGCAATGTAAATGTACTGATAATCTTCTTTATACATGTATTAGTTATCTTAATTTGTTCATACTCAACCCTAAAATGACTCCTACACATGATCCGATCCGGTAGATTTTGTAACCAGATTTCAAAACTTTAACACATTAAAACAAAAAAAACAAAATTTAATACAAAATATGTGTTTTGGTTGAAAACTGACCACGAAAAAAAATGCCAATACAGGGACTTCGTGCGGTAATTCTTAGCCGACTTGAGCTCAGGGTTGGGGTGGAGTTTCTGAAGTATGTATTGATCCAATTTATACCGCATAATGAAAAATATAAATATAAAACAAAACAGTTGTGGGACAAACATTATTCACAAATAAAAATTGAAATTTAAGACAAATTTAACATAATAAATAACAAAAAAAAAATAACAAATTTTTATTTTACCACACATAAACGCAAAAATCTCATCCCTTGGTGTTACCCTTAATTTAATGACACATAGTCAAACAATAAAAAAAAAATCACAAATATTTGTCAAGACAAAAAAAACTTAAATTAAATTATAATATAATTATATTTAAAATAAAAAAATATGAAATTTATGTACATATATATATATATTTAAAAAAAAAAAAACGTTGGTGCACTTAGCTGACGTAGTTAGTAGTATTGCCTTCCTCCTGATAAAACTGGTTGATGGTTAAAGTAGTAATTGCGGTTGAATTGTTGTAACCTTTTTTATATGAATCCAGGGATCAGGTCTGTAGTTTTCAATTTGTTTATTTTATGAACTTCTGGGAGTTCATTTTCCCATGAACAGATTTGTTTTTCCTTGTTGATTGATCAGCGACATGTACGTTTTTTTATAAATTTATTTTTTTGTTTTAAACCGTTTATGAGTATATAGTTTCTTTTATATAATTTTTATGGTTATTACTGATACCAATTAGATTCACAAATAATTTATGTATATACTAAACTAGATATTTGTGATTTTTATTTATAATTAATTATTAAATTAAAATAATATGTTAATTGTTCACTTTCACGTCTCAAACAAGAATCCCCCGAAAAAAAACATTTTTTTTCATCACGTTTCAATTTTTTAAAATGCTACCACTAGGTTTCCCAAAAAAAATATTTTATGTATTTTTTTTTAACCCTTTCCGGCATTTGTACTAAACACAGCAAGTATAAAATATTTAGTACTTTCGTAGTAATGAAACAGTTCGACCTGTTTCAATCGTGGGGACGACCTACACCCATGAACAAGATGTCTCAAAAGCCGGGCCTACATATTTTATTCATTGATGGTTACATAATTACAATATAAAATATTAATTATTAATCTAAATATTACGTGCGAATATCTTTTGCATGGTAGATTCCAAGAATTTTACCATTTGAATCTTTAAGCTCATAAGCTACATTTCCAATTAATTTATTTATAACAGCTTTTCGAAATTTTGGCATTAGTTTAGCTGAAATTTTATTAGCAGCATTGCTTATAAAAAATGTTCTCACGTAAACCTTTTGACCAATATGAAATTTTCGAGCGCGTGACCGTAAATTATAAATTTCCTTATTTCGCTCGTAAGCCTTTTCTAAATGCTCTAATATGTCTTTTTGAATACCACTAAGCCGATCAGCGTGCGGTACATGTACTTCACGGTCATTCAAATTTGTTAACAATTTTAATAAAAGCAATAATTTTAATAAAAGCAATAAAATGAGTTGATTGGTTAGTGCTATTATGAATAACATTTCGAATTGCGGAGACTATTGACTGTAAATGTTTATCCCAATTAGTATGATTTTCACCAACGTACGAGCTTATTGCAACCACGATGGATCTATTGACTCTTTCAGAAGTGTTTGACTGTGGGTGATATTTTGGTGTTAAAATACGATTAATACCATATTTATTTAAAAAGTTATTAAAATTTATACTTGTAAACTGTTTACGATTATCACTAACTAAAAATTCTGGAACAGAAAATACATGAAAAATACGATTTTCCAAAAATTTTATAACGTTATCAGAATTAGCACTACGCATGGGCTCTACAAACACAAATCGAGAAAAATGATCTAAAACAACGAAAATAAAACAATTGCCATTCCTTGATCTAGGAAACGGTCCAATAAAATCAATATATAGCTTTTGCCATGTTCTAACTACCTCATGATATTTGCCCATTGGAGGTCTCATTACACTATTTGCCGCCTTGCATTGTTTGCATATGTCACAAGAATTTATAAAATTTTGAACATCTTTTGCTAATCCTGGCCAATGAAAATAACGACGAATAATTTCAACACATTTGTCAATTCCGAAATGAGAAGACGTGGGAGGACAATGCGCTTGTTCGATAATTGGCAACTTTAATGGATCGGGTATGTAGAGTTTCCAAATTGGAATATCAGTATTCAAATTTAATTGTGTGCTCCCAGACGTATTAATGAATATTCGATTACTAATCACTTTCAAATTTGATGTACTTTGTGGGTTATTGTTTAAATTTTAAATTATTAATTGGTAGTTTAGATCATTGAACGCATCAGAATTCATATCCAGAACAAATGGTGGATTTTCAATTAACTCATTGATTGAGTTAATCTCATCAGCATGAATTCTGGACAACGCATGCGGTACCAAATTATCCTTTTCTTTTCGATATTCTATAGAAAAATTATATGATTGTAATTTCAGGCTCCAGGGAGCGAGACGTCCCGAAAGATCCCTTTGTCACATTAGCCACTTTAAACTTGCGTGATCCGTGATAATGGTAAAAGGAAGTCCCTCTACATACTGTCTAAATTTCTTAACACTTAATACAACGGCTAAACACTCTAACTCAGTAGTGCTATAATTGCGTTGAGCTGCATTACGTTTTTGAGAAAAGTAGGCAATAGGACGCTCATCGCTGCTGGTAGACTTCTGAAATAATACACCACCCACTCCAGTCGTAGAAGCATCACATTGAATATAAAAATGTTTCGCGTAATCTGGATGACTCAAAACAGGAGCTGTAGCTAATGCAATTTTAAGCTCATTAAATGACTTATCAGCAGCTTCAGTCCACACAAACTTTTTATTTTTCCGCAATAAACTTGCCAATGGCTCTGCTAAATCTGAATATTGCGCTATAAATCGGCGATACCAACCGGTCATGCCTAGAAATCTTCGAATTTGACGGAGATTTTTGGGTTGAGAAAAAGAAGTAATGGCTGAAACTTTTCCTGGATTTACTTTTAGCACACCATCTCCTACTATGTAACCCAAATATTCAATTTCCTTCAAAAGAAATTTGCTTTTTTCAACATTAATGGTTAAATTGGCTTTGGTTAAATAATCAGCAACCCGATGTAGCAAAATCAAATGTTCTTCAAAAGTCTCGGATGTTATCAAAAGGTCATCTAGATACACAAAGATTTGAGTATGCAATTCATGGGGTATCACGCGATGCATAAGTCTGCACAGTGTTTGGGGTGAATTGCAAAGACCAAACGGCATGACTGTGAATTGATACAAGGGTCTGCCAGCTACAGTGAAAGCTGTCTTATCCCTTGACCCCTCATCTAGCGGAATTTGCCAGAAAGCGTCCTTTAGATCAATACTAGATATATATCTAGTATTTTTCAAACGTCCTAACAAACCGTCAATAATAGGTAAGGGATAAGCATCCTTCACTGTAACCTCGTTCAGCTTCCTTGCATCAAGACACAACCTGACTTTACCGTTAGCCTTTGACACCACTGCTATCGGTGAACACCATGAACTGCAACTCTCCTCTATGACACCTAGTGACAACATTCGATCCAACTCTTGATACATACCTTTTTCAACCGCAGGAGACACCATATAATG